>JBBBDQ010000151.1:2330000-2930000 GCA_037127315.1 Ascarosepion bandense
TATATATATATATATATACACCTCTATATATATATATATAGAGAGAGAGTATATCAGCTATGTGACAAATTTTATTTGTCTTAATCATATAGATATTTATTTTATTTTTTAATCAATTCACCTCCAGCAATGTAATACATGTCACTAAGATGCAAGAAGAAGTGAAAGAGGAGGAAAACCCAGTTGACCTCATTCCACCTTCTATTCTTTCTTTTCAGTTTTTATAACTGTTGTTTCTAAATAATCCATATTGTAATGGCAGTGGTTTTGTTAAAAGTGAAACCCTCTATGAACTTGTGTGTAAACTTACTGTGAAAGACTCTGAAATTAAACTCTTTCTATATGTTTTCATCTTAATAAATTACTTTAACTTTTAATTAAAACTGCTAAGTTTGAAATTACGGTAAGCCTTACAATGAACAACATTTGTATCATCCCATATGCGAATATGCAGTGAGTTTGTGACTGCCAGTGAGAAAGTTACATTTCTCACATAATGACCTTTTAACATTGTCTTCCTCTTGTATTTAATGTTAAACGTAAATAATATATATGTCAGAGTTTGCAGACACTAAGTGCTTGAAATAGGCATATAAAATATACACAAAATACAAAACAAATGTAAATATGTAAAGAAAAAAAAACTATTTATTTTTTACTGTTATTGGCAACTCAAATTTTGTTGTGAACTCAAAGTTGGCAAATGTTAGTTACACAATCATCAGGTTGAAAAAGGAGCAATAAGAAAGACACTTCTTTATATATATATATATATATATATATATATATATAGTCATCCAGACAGATCTGTTTCACTGTATCACAGCTCATCAGTACGGTTAGACTCCGATTGCTTTTAACCCAGGATTGAAACCCGACCGAAGTGGTGTCAGTCGGGGGTTCTACATCTGGGCCATGGGCACACGGTAGAAGAAGGCAGACCTTTTAGCATGTATATTGTAATTATACATGCCCAATAGCCAGAGTGCTCTAATTCATTAGTGAATGAGCGATGTGTACATACCAGAGTAGCTACTGTTTTTTAAAGTCTACCATTCTTCCAGAGTGCTCAATCAGGGTGTGAGAGCGTAATAGTCATCCGCAGACAGATCTGGTTTGCTGTATCACCACTCATCAGTACGGTTAGACAGCCGATTGCCTTTTACCCAGGATTGAAACCTGACTGAATTGGCGTCAGTCATCGATTCTACCTCTGAGCTATGGGAACTCGGTAGGAGGCAGACACTTTAGCATGAATATTATAATTATACACGCCCATTAACTGAGACTGCTCTAATTCATTGCTGAATGAATGCATATTTTATCACTTTAAACATTATTTTTAGTGGATACTCATACTTGAGTAGATGTCTCTGTATATTTATTAAACAGTGTGTTCATTTTCGTTTACCAGCCTGAATCTTTGAGAAACCTTGTTAAAGCAGGAATTGAACGTGTGCCCCTGGAGGGAGCTACTGTTACTGGAGAGCACAAATATTTCTTTAATAAGGTTTCTCAAACAGGCCTTGCCTAAGTGAATGGTTCTCTGTAACTCGGTTGATTAGACCATCTAGTGGTAGTTCCCCCTGACTAGGGGAATGCATGTTCAAATCTTTCCAGAAAGCACAAATTTTTCTTTAAGATTTCTCAAACATTCAGGTCTGGAGGTGAAATTAAATCTATGATTTAATGAATAAACTCTGATAAAAAATCTGAATTAATAAAAATACGTTTAATATATATATATATATATATATATATATATATACACACACACACACGCACTAAATTCAAATGCGCTATAAAAAATATTCACAATCCATTCACAAAAGTTTTATTCTAATAATTTCTTCTCTCAGTTGTGCTTTCTTTGACTCTGCTCTTTCTAAATTTGATCTCTCTAAATTAAACCTTTTTTAATTTTATAATTTGAATTGATTGTTTATTATATTTTTATTTATTTACTTATTTTTTTTATCTTATTTTTATTTCAGGACATAACCAAAAAATATGGGTTAGAACCTAAATTTTTTGTTGATGGCGTGAGTGGATTTGATGTACAACAAGGAACTCTTGGTGAGCCTCTTTTGAATTTTGAAACGGAAATATTTTTTCACAATTTCAGTAATGACATAACATCAAAATGAATACCATTTTCTTTGCTTTAATTTTCAAAATTATTTATGACACAATTAAAAATAACTAATTTACTTAATTTGAAAATTATCTAACTTTGCAATTTTATAATACATTTCCATTTTCCTTCTGTAATTCTGAGAAATCATTACTTATTTTAGCTGATATGTTTTGGGGCAAGAAATACATGACTGAAAAATCTTCAGCTCTACAAATATTTTCATGGCAGCTGCTCTGACAAGTTTTTTTCCTGGTACCCTGGTGGTGCAGTGGATATCGACTTAGAACAACAAATCGGGGTGTCAAGTTCGAATTCCAGTTGAATTCCTTGCATTCACTTATGTGCAAATACCCTTGGGAAAGGTACTAATCTGTCACTTTTCTCCAGTTATGGGTTAAATAACAGGACATTGGGTTTTATAGCCTTGGCTGGCAGCCAGTCTACCACAGAAAGCAATAGCTACCTACTGTGGGATAATCTTCTACTCAGTCAGTCGTGTCTCTTTCGAGACATAATCGTCAAAGCGTGTGTCACGTATGGCACTTAGCTGACTGACTCTGACCACATGTATTTACTTGTGTTACTAGACTGGCATCAAGGTTCAACCCATTTTACCATCAAAATACTTAAAAGTTAAAATATTTTTTTTTTTCCATATACTTCCTGTTTGTGAAACTCACTTCAGTTTGCTTGCTTGCTTCCCTGATAGCTACAATCTCCAAAAGTTTAAATGCAACATCAATTGCCATCTTTTATTTACTTGATTTCCATCCATTTTTTAAACTTTTCTTCAACATCCCCTGTAACTTTCTGTGCAACAGTGGCCTTTCCGCCTTGCTTGGGGTAATTATTGAAAAAAAAAATTGAGAATATTGCCTGGAATGTTGACATGTAATTGTTCTTAATATTACTACTGGAAAAACAATGCAGTGAAAACTTACAAGAGGAGAATTTTGTATGTGTGTGACCACTATAACCGCATTCTCTTGATATATTCAACTTGGTTTTGGTAGATCTCTCTCTCTCTCTCTCTATATATATATATATATATATAAATATGCAGGGTTCTTTTGTCTGCCTTCCTGTCAGTATGAATTAGCCTTATGCTCATGTGAAAAGGCAGTTATGTTTCATCTAGTAATCATATAATCCTCACTTTTTTTTTTTTTTTTTTTTTTCTGGTGTTCAGATATCACCAAGTCTTATATAAATCACTATATTTATTTATATCTACCAATCTGAATGATTAAGAAATCTTGTTAGGAGGATATGCATATTTAATTATAAAGAGTATCTACTCAAATAGTATAAAAAATAATGTTTAAAACAAATAAATTAAAAATATGTTGGAGTCAAATCATTTTTGTAACAGATTTTGTAAATAAATTGTTTTTGTTTACATTAGGATATGAAAACAAAGCAGATAAGAATATTATGAAAAATCAGATAAATAGCTATGTAATGATAAAACTTTGTCAAAAAGTTTTAGCAAATTTAAAATATAAACATGGACATGGCCTGATTATATTTAGCATAAAACATTGTTTATTTCAATGTCCACTTTTGTATTTACATCTTCTCTGTCCTTGAATTGAGTACCTTTACCCATAAATATAGCATACTTTAAAACTATATTTTTAAAATATATATATCCAGATGAAGAGAACATATATATATATATATATAATGTTTTAGAACATGTATATAATTTTTTCTATATATGTCCTCTCCTCTACAATCATATGTTTGTTTCAACGTTGGGTGTCCAACATTTCGTCAGGAGGAAAAAAGCAAGAGCTGGAATCATCCGCTGTTTATATTTGGTTTGTTGTTGTGGGGTTGGTTGGGGTTATTGATAATGAAGGGAATGTGTCTTCCATTTTGACCAAAACTTTTGAAGAACTTGGTGTGTAAGTGTGTAAGTGCGAAATTGTTGATTAATGGCATTATCTGTTGGAATGTACATTTTTATCAGTCGGGTATATCTTTTGGTTAGAATTTTGAAGAAAGTGGTGTGTGGAGGGGTTTGATTACTTGGTCAGTTTTGTGTGTTTGTGTGGGTTTTTTTTTTTTGTGTGTGATTGGGGAACTTATCTTGTTTGTTGACCTTAAGAATTTTTAGGATGGCTTTATGGTTGGCTAGTGTTTGATTAATTGATGTCTGTTGCCAGGCCTATTTTATGTATTTCATCTTGTGGTGAGGCTTTACCCTCAGAGTTCCTTAGATAGATGTGCTAGGGGTGGGGTGTTTTTTCTTTTTAATTTTGATTTTTTTTTTTTTTTTTTTTTTTTTTTTTTTTCCAGTACGAAATATTTTTGTATTTAAGTAAGGTTATTACGGTAAGTAAGGTTATTACGGTAAGTAAGGTTATTACGGTAAGTAAGGTTATTGCTGTAGACTTTAGTAATAGTTTGGCAGCCTGTTTATTTCTTTTAATTTTACGTTTTATTTATTTAGATGTTTTTGTGGGTATTAGACATTCCTTTAAGGATTTATTAGATCAATTTTTTTCTACAGCATTTTTAATCTTTTATAATAAGAATATCTAATCAAACTCCTAGTATTTCCTAGCATGATTGAATGAACAGAACCAATATATATATATATATATATATATATATATATTTATCCAGATGAAGAGAATCAACAGAACTTATATTTTAAATTTGACACACCCATACAGTCTAAATTTTATGTTTTCCCCCTCCTACAAATAAGCAAATGTATTGTTTTCAAATGTAAATCATTTTTACCAAAGTTATCGAATATTACCTAAGGATGAGATAAAAGCTTTAAATCTTGCAACATAGAAATTTTCATGTTGCAATGTAAATTAATTTTAAATAAAAAAAACAAATTTAATTATATATAATTCCCAAATGAATATTTTTCTTGCATATTTGAGACCAAAAATTTTATTCTTTATCAGCTTACAACCATATCATATAGAAACATAAGGTCTTGTACAATTAATGTTAAGCCTAGGCGATACCTGCTCAGGAATACCAGCTACTGTAAACTTCGATGTGTGGTTGGTGTAACAGATAATGGCTTGGAATTGTTAATTGGAGAGCCAAGTTCCAATTCCAGTTGGCTTCATTACATTCACTTATGTGCAAATACCCTTAGGAAAGGTATGAACCCACTTTTTCTCCTTTCCAGCTATAAGTTAATTAGTAAGACTTATAACTAAATCATTCTGAAAACCTAAAAAATATTTAATATTTTCATACATTTTTTTTTATTTGTTATGCTTAATCAGGTACAAGTCTACAACTTAAGAATACTTGATCTAAACTTATTTATAAATGGAACTTTGTCTGTGTGTGTGTCCGTTACCTGTAGACTCCAAAACGGCTGAACCGATTTTCTTGAAAAATTTACACAGTTGTACTATAAGCGTCTGCGAGTGTTCTTAGCTAGGTTTTGTGTCGAGGTACCCCCAATAAATATCAATAATCGAAAAAATTGGCTTATAGAATGAGTGGTCTGATTTTAATAAAATTTGATACACTCATAGACAAAGACATAAATGATATTCAGAAGTTTCAAGGTTGCAGTTCTTGCAGTAGTGCAGAAAATCGATTATATATAAAAGGCAAGATATGTGTGTGTGTGTCTGTTTATCTGCCTGTATGTCTATTTTTTTAGCCCTTTTATTTTAGTTTTTGCTTCGGGTTTGGCTCTAACTAGGTGTAATTGCAGTTCTTAGTCTCAGCTATGATACCATTTACTCAGAGGACTTATTTAGCCTTCAAACTTCAGTTTCCGACGAAAAAACTTATTTGATATCGATAACAGGAAATCAAAATTTGACTTTCATCCTTTAATTTTCTTTCAGTCTACGGTTTCGCTTTAACTGGAAAGAACTATTGCTTTTTAGTCTTTCGTGCCACTGTCCAAAGAGTCTGAGCTCCAGGACCATGGATTAGTTTTAAAGCTTTCATTACACCCGGGCAATGTCGGGCTATACTGCTAGTTTATGAGATAAGATTAACTACTTTACAAACAAGCATCCAATATTTACTAAATTAAGCATAGTCTGACAAAAGGCTGTAAGTTTGTAGTACCTGGGATAATACTACAGGATAAGCTTGTATGATGCTCATATTTTTACACTGGATATTATTGGTGGCCACAATCTTAACAATATGAGATATGCAGATGATACAGTACTGGTAGCAGATATGGAAAGGAAACTACAAAACCTCCTACAGATGATAGCAAAAGAAAACAAGAATGTGTGGTTGTCAACAAGATGAGCCCAAAATGCCAATTACAGGTTGGGGATACTAAAATCATGCAGGTACAGAAATTTAAATACCTGTGAAGTGTTCTAACAGAGGACAGAAAGTGCAACACTGAATTCTGAAGACATATTGGGATGGCCAAAAATGTGTTCCAAAAGAGTATTAGAGACAGGAAAACTTCATTAGAAACAAAGAAAAAGTATTGAACTGCTATGTGATATCTGTCTTTCTGTATGGCAGCGAATGCTGGACAGTCTGCTCAAAGATAAAGAAACTTAAAGCAAAAGAAATGTGGTATAACAGAAGAATGATGAGCATATCATGGGTTGAACATGTGAGCAACAAGGTTCTGGAGAGGATGAAAACGAAGGGGAAACATACTTAACATCAGGAAGAGGCATTAGAAATTTATGGAGAACTTGGAAAACCTGATTCTCACAGGAAAGAGGGCCAGAGGAAAGCAGTACATAAAATACTTGATGAGCTTGAGCAAATAAATGGTAGAACAGGGTTTGGGAGAGATAACAAAAAGACAAAGCTTATTATGAGTTACAAGGAACAGGAAGATGTGGAGGGCCATTATTGCCATGTCCTCAAGGGACATGGCACATGAAAGAATCTTGAGCACAGGATAATCTGTTAAGCAAAATGAGAAAAGGGTTTAAAAATATTCTAGATATTTCTTTATGAGTAGATTTTCATGTCATTAAACTGTTTGTCTGATTTAAAGGGTGGAGTTAGTAATGCTTAGTGCTACTCTTCATCTTAAAATCTCACTAACACAGGCCTAAGGGTTACTCCTCTTGTCTTCCACAAATGTTAGAGGGCCTGTAGCAATCAGGGAAAATCTTATTTAAATATTTAAGTCCAGCCATTATGATGATGGCTTTATAAAAGCAGAAATATTAAATCTTTAAGTACTTGCATTCTTTTTAAGAGACTTTCTGTTCAGCTATTATTCGTCTTTCTCTTGTAGACGTATATAGATTTATATGTCTTTCTATTTTAGATGCAATTAACACACTTTTTTTAATATGTGAGAATCAAGAAAAAAAAAGTTTTCCCACTGTTGTGTGCCTTATAGTTTTCAACAGAATGTTATGGGAATGGAAACAATTAGCAGATTGGCTTGAATGTAGGAATTTTTCCTGGTTATGTTTGCATGTGTGCTTGGCAGTGTATAGAGTGGAATGAACAACCTAAGGCTCTGAATAATTGTTTGAAAGAGAGTGAAAATAGTGGTATTCTGTGGAGAGTTAGATTTACCAGTTAATAAGTTCTGAGAGAGATTTTTCTCTCCGCTCATTCCCACATGGAACGAGAAATTTTGGGTCAGTCTGCCAGGACAGGCCACATGTATTCTGCAGTAAGGGTTGAGAGTAGTTTTCCTTTGGGTAGCTGTCTTGAAGGGAGATTTTTCTGCTTGTTCCCATGTGGAAAGAGAAATCTCGGGTCAAGCAGCCAGAACAGGCCACAGCAAGGGTTGTGAGTAGTCCTTCAACCTGGACCTTGAAAGTAACGGCCATTGAAAAAGAAGTGTGGAAAAAGGAAGAGTGGGAAAAAGAGCTGAATAGATCTTGGACAGCGTTTTTATGAGTTCTGAGACTTCTGGTTATTCCCCACTGATTACTGTAGTGAATAGGAAATTGAAAATTAAAATCAACCTTCTTCTTCACTTTTACAAAAATTCACTCTGACTGTATGAAATCCTGGTTTTTCCCAAATAGAAAAAGGATTGACCATGTGCTTAAAGAATAAGTTGAAACCAGATTTCACAAGTAGGTGTTAAATTGATTTTTGACCAATAGGAGTGACTTGCAAGACCAAAAAGGACTTCAAGTCAGTGTGAAAAATCTAGATTACAATAAAAGGACTTGATCAGCAGCAGTCAGTCAGTCAGATGGAAGCAGTAAGAAAGACAACACTAAAATGTAACTTCAACTTCAAATCTACCCGAAGATAAGGTCATTGCACCTTGTTCTCTTTTTTCTTTCTCTTGTACTGATTTCTTTTAATTCTTCTCGATCCAAAGAAATTCCTACCAAACCAACACATACATATGTACGCATATACTCTTTCAACGATTACTACTATGAACATTTTCTACAAATCTTGATACCCATATTTTTATCATTGAACACAAACTCTACCCTTAACTTGTTTATAATGTTTCTAATTGCACATTAACTTCTACAACTTGTGTTATTCTTTCCTTTTAATAAATTTCTATTTTAACATGAAAAATGTATATTTTCTTACACTATTCCACATTATTCCAACCTGCCAACAAACAACCTTCTGATAATTCTGATGATGATTCTGGATAAAACTTGTAAGGAGTTCAGTGAAGTCTGACACAAGGCTGTATCAAAAGAAACATTAACCAGCTCCCTACGGCTACATTACTGCTGTTGCTGCTACTGTTGAATCATCCAAAGTAAGGATGCCCCCACATGCCACCATATCCAGCAAGTAAGATAGTTTTTATATGAATGCCACTCACAGTGAAGTGTTACAAGATGGTGATGCTGAATGAAGTGGGTTATATGAATGGAAGCGATGGTGGTGGTAGAAAATAAAGGTTATGAAAATTAAGAGAAAAGTTGCTTGCAATTCAATTCTTAGCTAAGATTTCCACTGGCTGCTCAATGATTACCCCATGTTGCATTTCAATCCTGTCTCATTGGTGTGCACTAAAAACTGGGAAAGGGCTTGCTGCATGCTCACAACACAACATGATGAAAAATAAACACCATGTTGAGAAATAAGATCGCTAAACACTGTCTTTCATATTATATGTAGGTGTTTTATTCAGGGTTTTGTCTGCTTGTACTGGGTGGGTGGGTAAGTGATGCTTGGAAAAATTTCTGCTCTGTCAGTTCTCCTCCCCCTCTTTACCTCATTGTCCATCTACTCGTCCCAACATGGTGGTTGAAATTGGAAAATGAAGGCTTTGGAACTATGCAGCAGATATATCTGTCTCCCATGGGTGGGCCGGAACACTCTCCAAAATCCTAGGCATGATTTTTAATATAGGCCATCCAAAAAAAAAAAATGTAAATGTATAAATTTACTTTCATCATCTGTTTAGGTTTTATTACAATTTTAATTCTCACTTTTTAAAACTATAAACATTGTTGAAAAGTGTTTTTTTTTTTTTTTCAGGCAAGATGGTGTCAAATTTTGCTATTTTGTCAAATATTTTTTGCTATTTTGATTTTTTTTTTTTTTTTTTTTTTTTCTACCTTCCTTTTTCTCCTCTTCTCAAGGTATTTGTACTGATAACACAACTGTTTAGTTCTGTCTTAATAGTAAGTACACCTGGTTTGATAAAGTAAAACTAGCAGCTGATCTTCAATCTGTTGTCAGACTGATAAGAAATGGCTTGTAAACTTTAATCCTTCCATAATGAAACTCCCGCTACAACTAATTTCTCACCATCAAGCGTATCTTGATAGAATGCAATAAGCACAAAAAATATGTAGCAACTATTACCAAGCACAAAATTCTAATATGCTCTTCAAAAATGTACCTACTGGCTGAGTCATAGGGTATCTGCAGAAAATAAGATACTTTCAACTTGTATAAAAAATAGGGCTTGGACTTTGAACCATACAACTTCAGTTTTTAAATGTTCCCGGACTATACAATTTGTGATATTTTGAAAACAATTTTTAATGACCTCACATCCGCTTTAAAAATTTTGAAACATTCCTGAATAAAAAATCAAATTTCAGCATTAAATGACTAAATGCTAGTAAAACAAATATTCATTAATGAACCATAATGAAACTGCTGTTTTTTTATCCACCTTAGAGAACCATTTTTGCCTTACATCAGTATGACTGATGCCAACTTTTAGCACATAAAGGGGAATGGTTATATTGAATCAGTTAAGTCTGCTGCTCAGAAAATTGGTTCACTGTATTGAATTTGTAAGTGGAGAGCTGAGTTTTGAATTCCAGTTGAATATGTTGCATTCACTTACACACAAATACCCTTAGGAAATGTATTAATCCACCATTTCTTGCTCCAGCAATAGGTTAAACAGCAGGATAGATTGGGTTCTCTAGCCTTGGTTGGCAACCAGTCTACTGCAGAAAGTAATGGCAACCTACTGTGGGAAAATCTTCTGCCCAGTCAGTCGTAAATAAAAAAAAAAAAAGACGTGATCACCGAAGTGTGTATCATGTCTGACACTTAACTGACTGGCCGCATCAAGTCAGACAATTGTCTTGTCAGAATCCATTTTGCATGTTTATAGATCTACCATTTGTTTGTGCATTGAATATTGCTGTCACATCTATTCTGGTGTTTCTGTTATATATCTTGAGATTCTTGATAAAATCCAAATAAGGTTCTGTAATATTGATCCTGACATGGCATTAGCCATTTTCTTGTCACAGTGACATGGCATTCTTGTATTTTTTATTTTTATTTATTTTTTATTTTTTTATTTTATTTTTTTATTTATTTATTTTTTTATTTTTATGGCAATTATTCTGATTTGTTTTCCCCTTGGTACTTTGACTGCATGAATTTAGATATAGGACTAGACTGGCAACTAAGTCTCAGAATTTCACTGTCAAAATAGGTAGATGTGAGCATAAGTTCTATTCTAATAATTTCTTTTCTCACACTTGCTTGTGGAGCTCTCGTTTTTTTTTTTTTTTTTTCTTCCCTGTTGCCCATGGTCTTCAAAAGTTTAAATGCAACATTTTTTGCCATCTTATTTCTTCCTGTTCTTTCACTGCCTTTTCTCGGTCCTGGGTATGACGGTAAACTGCATCCGACAACAAGGCCTCTAATTGGGAGGTTGTGAGGAGCATGGAACCACCTCTTAATTGCTGTTGTTCCCAGGCCAACTTTGACCTGGAGTGATAGCACTTGTTAGAGTCCCAGCTATGGGTAAATAGCTGACCCCCCCCCCCCAAATCAGTGTCAAAATGCTATGAAAGTATTTATCAACAAAACTTTTTTGAATGAAAAATGTTACCATCAAAACTTTATTGAATCAATTGAACCATATCAAAAAAAAAAAAAATGTGATCCCAATATTCAAAGACTGACCCTTAAATGACCAAAATGGTTGATGGGTTATTAAACTTAAACCAAACCAAACCAAACTGCCTTTTCTCATCATAAACATTTTTTTCATCCTTCACTCTCAGTAACCCCCTTGTGTCTTGGTAGCATTATTGCCTTGCTTGGAATGAAATGATAAGAGTAAAATCAAAGATTGAAAATATTAGTCAAACTTTAAATAATATACATTTCTTATTTATTTGTGATTTATTTAATTTTTCTATTTTTTAAAATTTTTTTATTATATTTTATTGCAGGAGACAGTTGGCTTTTGGCTGCTATTTCCTGCTTAGCTGGTCCCGGTTGCTCATCCCTTTTTCACAGGGTTGTTCCACTCAACCAAGGTTTCCAGTCTAACGAATACTGTGGTGCTTTCTATTTCAACTTCTGGTATTTTGGAGAATGGGTTGAGGTGATTGTTGATGATTATTTACCCACCAACCAGGGACAATTGTGTTTTGTACACTCGAGTAAACACAATGAATTCTGGCCGGCTCTTCTTGAAAAGGCATATGCAAAGTAAGGTATTTTATGTGTTATCAAAGATACTTTTATATTATTTGCTTTATATTAATTATTTACATTTCTATGCCAATAATTTCAGTAAGGAGATGGAAAATGCATGTGTGTCTTGTTTTTGTGTACATCTCATACTTTTGGAAACAGATTTAATATACATGCCAGTTTCAAGTCACTGCTGCTGCTAACATTAATCAAATATTTGTGTGTCGTTATATATATATATATATATATATATATATATATATATCTCATTATTGCTTGTTTCAATCCCCGTTATACTTCTGGTTGCTATTTGAAAAGTAGTTTAACGTTATAGAAAACCAAAGAAAAGTGTTTGATAATTTAATAATATGAATTTCATATGCAGTAAAATTTTTGTGTACTTCTACAAAAAAAAAATGATTGAATTTTTGAATTGATCCATTGTTGATAGGATTGAACACAACTTATCATAAGAGTAGTATAATGTATAGTGGCTTCCTTGGTTCTCTCTCTCTCTCACAAATGCACACAGTTATTCTTATAGCTAGTTTCAATGTGTTTTCTTTTCATGTCAACTGTTTCATAATAATAATATAGGGTAAATTTTTTTTTTTTTCATATTACAGGCATATTTTATAACAAATTTTTCATTTATATATGTTTTTTTTAATATTCATCAAGAAAAATGTATTCATTTGCATTTTAGTAGCAAAATATAATACTGTTAAAAATAAAGTGGAAATCTGAGAATTTTTTTTTATATTTCAGTAAAATATCTCATCCAAATATGGAGAATTAAAAGAAATAAGTTATCCAATCAAATTCAAGCCTTTATTCTTCAAATTCTACCATTAGTCTTACCATAATATTTTACACCAACTTGTCAAAGTTCCCAGTCAACATAATTATCTACATGCTCCATGGATTAATTGACCAAAAGTTTATCTGAGTTGGCAGCCATGTTTTTTACTCCCTGCCCGCTGTGTATATAATTTTATTGAATTCCATCTGAGCAAAAAAGACATTTGTTGGTTTATAAAAATGTACTTTTGTTTTAAAAATTCTTGATTTTTTGACTATGAATAGCTTTGTAAGATATATGGCTAAATATTTTAAGTTTTTTTAATTTAATATAAATGGTGAGGGTGAGGGATAAGTGACTTAGAAAATTATTGCATTAGATGCAGAATTGTTGCTTTCCATGTGGAATGATGCTGTCAGCTTTGAAAATCAACATTTCAAAATATTGGCTTTTTATCTGGAATTGAACACCAACTACTGGCAAATAGTAAACTTCCTTAACCATTACTGCAAGTCATCTATGCAGTCAACTTAGTATTGACTAAACTTAGTAGGGTACAAGGTCAAGTGGAGATGGCATGTGGGTTACCCTATTTGGTTTTGCCAAAAACACTTATTAGGTTGTGCTCTTTAAGTCTATAAAAGGGCAAGTGTGTCTCTCTCTCTCTATATATATATATATATATATATATATATATATAGCCGAACATAGATAAAGAATGCTGCCACTGGCTTCCTTGGTTCTCTCTCTCACAGATGCACACAGCTATTCTTATAGCTAGTTTTAATGTTTTTCCTTTTCACTTCAATTGTTCTAGAAATGCTCTAGAATCCCATAAATATTTACTGTAAAATAATTACATGCCTCACATCCAATGTATTTTCACAAACTGGTGACTTATTTTACTCAAACAACATAGAATTCAGCAACAGGACTGTTTGTCTCAAAGAACGTACAATGTCTTTTATTTTAAAGTAACCAAAGTTTGGCAGCTGATCTCTCCACCAGTCTTGCCCTCACAGTTCACTGTAGAAAAGACGAACTTGTATCATTTAAACTAAGCAGGCACTAAATTTTCTCCACTTCTGATGAATGGCTTCCCTCTTGATGAGGACTATTGGAAATCTAGACATCAATTGGAACTCATATGTCTGAATTATTATTGAAGATGTTGGGGAAAATGGTTGTTTCCTTGTGCTGCTCCAGAAAGTATCTTACTCCTCTTGTCATGTTCTATCTTTACAAGAGTCGGATTAGACCAAAAATGGGAGTGTTGCTGCCATGTCTGGGCTGGAGTTTATTTATCCCTCACTTTCCATTCTTGAAAATGGTTTATACTGCCTTGTGAGTGATTAAATATTTTCCACCCTACAACCACTTTCCCATGGATGAAAAGTCAGTAGCCTCTTGCTACTTTATGGCAGACTGGCAGTATAGCCTGGCATTGCTCGGGTGTAATGAAAGCTTTAAAACTAATCCATAGTCCTGGAGCTCAGACTCTTTGGATGTTGGCATGAAAGACTAAAAAGCAATAGTTGTTTCCAGTTAAAGTGAAACCATAGACTGAAAGAAAAATGAATGGATATCAAATAAGTTTTTTTTGTCATAAACTGAATTTTGAAGGCTAAATAAGTCCTCTGAGTAAATGGTATCATGGCTGAGACTAAGAACTACAATTATACCTACTTAGAGCCAAACCCAAAGCAAAAACTAAAATAAAAGGGCTGAAAAAATACACGCATACAGGCAGATAAACAGACACACACACAAAGATCTTGCCTTTTATGTATGTATATATATATATATATATATATGTGTTATAGATTTTCTGCATTATTGTAAGAACTGCAACCTTGAAACTTCTGAATATCGTTTCTTATGTCTTTGTCTATGAGTGTATGAAATTTGATTAAAATCGGACGACTCCTTCTATAACCCGATTTTTTCGATTATCGATTTTCAATATTTATTGGGGGTACATTGACACAAAACCTAGCTAAGAACATTCACAGATGCTTATATTACCACTGTGTAAATTTTCAAGAAAATAGGTTCAGCTGTTTTGGAGTCTATAGGTAATGTGCAAACACACGTACACACACAAAGTTCCATTTATAAATAAGTTTAGATGTTCAGACAAGCTACATTTTTTAGTTCTACCAGTTCAGACCTTCACTGCTAGAACCTACCATGCCATCAGCCCCAAGCTGTTGTGAAAAAGCTGTAACATGCTGCTTTCTCTATCATAGTGAGTTTTTTGAGGAATTCTTTGCACCTTCTGATCTTTATTTGTGATCTGATGATGACACCAGCTTTGAGTTTTGCTGCAGAAAGCTTGAGGAAGAACTCTTGAAGGAACTTATAGGCTGCAGACTTCTTATCTGGAGCTGTGACAAAATGTTTCATAAAACTCAATTTTAAGTACAGTGGAGGAAACAATACTTTCTGGCAGTTCAACAATGGCTCCCATTTGATGTTGTTTCTCTCCACACTGAATTTGATTTGTTGTGGCCTGTCCTGCCTGTCTCAACTCTCCAAAAAGCAAAATTAACTTGGTAAAGTCAACTTGGAAGGCTACCATTTTGAAGTCTCCTAACAAACTCCCAACTGTACTTTTTCAATTTCAAACCATCTAGCAAGATCTACTATATTCCTTTTTGAGCTGCACTGAATGATCCAAGGGAAGAGATGGCTACATGTTTCTGTTATAGATCAGCTCAGCTTTGAGGCTCCTGAATGAGCTATCAATGAAGAGGGGCCGCTCACTGGGGTTACAGGTTGTAGAATGAATGGCCATGGTTAAATAAATAACAGAACTGCCCAACAAACACAATTGACAAAGTCCTTAATAAACAAGACAAAGAAAAGAATAGGGCAAAAATAACAAAGCAAGCAAACACTATTGCAAGGCAAATTATCATTAATGAAACAAAGTAACAATAATATGGTAAAAAGTTCCCAAACTAATAATTGGGGTTGATACATGAGCAAATTCGGATAAATGAACATAGCATTCTGACTTCAAAAAACAACAGATCAGGATTCTATCATATGAAACAGAGAACCGGATGATTTTATTGGCTAGGAAGAAAAATCCCAGCATAAGTTAATGAGAGGAGTGTTTTGCAGTCATTCCATTATATGATTACATATTTTTAGATATATTTTTGTTAAAAAAAAAAAAATGGTAAAATTTATTGTATATAAAACAAATTTTTTACGTAATGAGTATTTTCTTCTTTTTATGTCCCCCTGCAAATATGTGGTATTATAGTATATGTAGAATTGCAAGCTGATGGCCGAGTTCTTGTGGTGAATGAGTATATTGTGATGAGTAATTGGGTCATGAATCTGTTTAGCTGGGTGCAATATAGAAAGTGTTGACCAGCCTTGCTCCACTCTCCTTTCAGCCGTATGCCAAAATTAATGTATTCTACATTAATAAATATTCATTTCATATAAGATTAGAACTAATTGTCTTGACCAGACTGGTCAGATTGTACCAAAAGCAAAGCCATCTTGATGGGTGGGGAGCTTAAAACTGTACTGGTGACATTTTCTCTGACCTGTGATTTGCACACTTTCAAATTCCATTTCTTGAGTCTTGACATCAAAAATGTGGCATTGGATTTTGTGAGACCAAGATCTCTGACATGGTCATTGAGGTCTTTTGGGTTTGGTTAACATGGGTAACTCTCTTCTCAGTTGTCTCTCTTTAATCTGTATCAATGACCACATACTCTTCTGAATGATTGCTCTTTTCTGAAGACGGCTGCTCTCTCTTTGGAAGATTGGGTATGTGGAACTCTGCCCAAAGTTCCACATACCCAATCTTCCAAAGATAGAGCAGCCGTCTTCAGAAAAGTAGCAATAATTCAGAAGAACTGGAGATGACAGAAAGTCTAGATATGTGATAGCAGGTACATTATTGCCAGGTCTACGTTTGTGAGGGTCTATCAAGCAGTTGCTTGAGTGGTTGGTTGGTTCTCTCCAAATTTGTGAGATTGGGAATTCATTGCTGTATTTCTTCCTATGTACCATCCTGCAAAAGAGAAAAATAAAAACGTGTATAAAAATACAAATATATTTCACCCAGTGTTATAGAAAAATTCTAAAGAATTATATTTTGGATTTTCTAAAAATTCACTGGATATGTAAAATTCTGACTTTGGACTCTAATGTAGCAAATGCTACAAAAATATGGAATCTTGAATACTAATATTCCTGATCCTCTCCATTATAATAAATACCATTTTTATATATATATATATATATATATATATATAAAAAATTTTCCTCCTGTCACACTCATGGAGGTGGGGGGGAGAGATGGTGTTGGCTCAGTTCATTCTCTTTACTACCAGTTATAAAAGCTCTTGCCACGTGATTGCTTCTTAATAGTGCCTTATTATTGAATTTTTTTTGTTATAATTATCTTTTTGAATAGTGAAGAATATATATATTTCCTCTCTTATAATAAAGATTGTGTGTGTGTGTGTATATATATATATATATATATATATATATACTAGCAGTATAGCCCGGCATTGCTCGGGTATAATGAAAGCTTTAAAACTAATCCATGGCCCTGGAGCTCACTCAGCCTAAAGAATATTTGTGTGAAGTTTGGTGAGAATTGGATGAAAATTGTGGATTTGTATGAAGGACATACAGATAAACAGACACACGCACAAACATCTTGCCTTTTATTTATTTATATATATATATATATATATATATATATATAATCGATTTTCTGCACTATTGTAAGAACTGCAACCTTGAAACTTCTGAATATCGTTTCTTATGTCTTTGTCTATGAGTGTATGAAATTTGATTAAAATTGGACCACTCTTTCTATAACCCGATTTTTTTCGATTATCGATTTTCGATATTTATCGGGGGTACCTCGACACAAAAACTAGCTAAGAACACTCACAGATGCTTATAGTACAACTGTGTAAATTTTCAAGAAA
Source organism: Ascarosepion bandense (assembly GCA_037127315.1). Lineage (NCBI taxonomy): Eukaryota > Metazoa > Mollusca > Cephalopoda > Sepiida > Sepiidae > Ascarosepion > Ascarosepion bandense. The sequence continues at coordinate 2,347,756 of JBBBDQ010000151.1, forward strand.
ATCGGTTCAGCCATTTCGGAGTCTATAGGTAACGGACACACACACAAAGTTCCATTTATAAATAAGTTTAGATATCTTCATCCTGTCATGCTCAGGGGTTTGGATTTTCTTTTCTTATGTCTTAATGTAAGATACTCAATAGTAGGTACATCAATATATTTTGCTGTCATTTTCTATGGCATGAGCCCACTCATATTCCCTATTTTTATGGCTCTTGCCAGTGATTCAATATGGAAAACATTTTTGATGCTTTCTACATGAAAGTGCAGTTGTTGAAACATATTTCATGTATGTTTTTCAATAAAAGTGGTTTGAAAAAAACAAAAGTAAAAAATACTTGGATTAATAAAATTCCAAAATATTTATCCTTAAAAATTCCACTATCCAACAAGCAAAACTTTCCATCTTACCTTCTAGAGTTCTTTTGAAGAGTTCGCAGATGAAATGAAGTGTCCAGGGTTTGTCTTGATCCTCGACAGGCATGCTGAAATTTGCCTTGTAGGCTTCACACATTTTAGCAGATGTTGCACATTTTTAAATAAATTCACCACAAACATAGCAAAATGTGTATACCAGATGTCTAGAAGCTCTTGTTTACATCTGGGATGAATGCATCTATCAGTGATAACTTGTGTGCACTTGGACAGCTAGAAGTAAACTGAACTGTTGATCTTAAGTTCACTATATTTTTACTATGTTGTTAGAATGTTCTAGAAATTCTTGAAAGTTTCAGAAACTTTTTCAGCAATTCAACACTGACTCTATCTGGAACATAAGGAAAAATAGGTTCATTTTGAAATATTGATGTCCAGGTTACAAAAGCAAAATTTTAAGGGAGTAATAGTCATTTCTTTTGCTTTTTGATGGAAGCAATTATGAAATAATACTTATGAAGACAAATAAGTCAATATTCTGTTACAATGTTATTTGTTTTGTCTGATAAACCATTTCAGTAATTTACCTCCAATTCTGTTTCTCTTATATCTTTAAAGAATCATCAACTGTTAGAAACTTTTCTTAAATGATTATTAAATCAATATCCCTGCACCAGTATAAACAAGTGACTGTGCAACAGGCAAAACCCTGCCTATGGCTGCTGGGTGAATTAGTCTGGCAATGAAATGAAATTCAAATACTCTTTCAATCACCTTTTTTTTTTCTTTTTTTTTTTTTAAAGTACCTTTTGGTTCCGTCTACCTTCAAACATCTAGCCCCACTTCCTACATTTTGTCTACTTTTTAAGGTAGACAAGTTGTGGGAAGGGGAAGCCTCAATTTTTTTTCGTCCCCTTTCCACTTCTTGTCTACCTTCAAACTTCTGGCCACCCACTCCCAACCCCTTTCTACCTCTTGTCTACCTTCAAACTTAAATCTTCTGGCCTTCTTTCCACCTCTCAGTCAGTTAAATGCCATACGTGATACATGCTTGGGCGATCATGTCTCGAAAGAGACATGACTGATTGGGCAGAAGATTATCCTGCAGTAGGTTGCCATTGCTTTCTGTGGTAGACTGGTTGCCGACCAAGGCTATAGAACCCAGTCTGTCCTGCTATTTAACCCATAACTGGAAGGAAGAGACGGATTAATACCTTTCCCAAGGGTATTTGTGCGTAAGTGAATACAATGGATTCAACTGGAATTCGAACTCGGCTCCCCGGTTTCTCGTTCCGAGCTGATATCCACTGTACCACAACGCACATCCCATTCCACCTCTCAGTTACCTTAAAACGTCTGCCTCCACTTACTGCCTCTTTCCACCTCTTGTATACCTTCAAATCTCTAGGTTCTCTTTCTTATACATTCTCTATCTTAAAACCTGTGGCCTCTATTCCTTACCCCCTCTTTTCACTTGACTACCTTCAAACCTCTGGCCACCTTTACCTACCTCTTGTAAAACCTCTGGCTTCCCCTTCTTGTCCTCTTTCCACATCTTGTCTACCTTAAAAACTTCGGGCTCTCTTTCCAGTGCTTTTTTTCCCATCAGTCCCCACCTCATATTAGTCTTTGCTCATGCCATTTCCTCTCTCCTCTGTTCTCCTCTATATTTAAGTAATTTTATTTTCCTGTTTGCAGACTATATGGTTCTTATGAAGCGTTGAAGGTGTGTATATTTGGGGATGTTCTCACAGACCTAACTGGTGGCCTTACTGAAAGCTACATTGTTCGTGGACCAGATGCCAACACCCCAGCACAAATCATCAACATTTTGTTCAAGGCTCTTGACCGATATTCCATTGTGGCATGTGGGATTAATGTAAGTTGGACCCTTTTACTTTTTTTTTCGCTATGATTTTAATTAACAGAAACAATCAGCAAAAATCTCTATGTTAAGTGAAATTGTTTTTTGCACCCCCCCCCTCTCCAAAGAAAAACCTTCATTAATTTGTAGAAATTAATACAAAGAAGTATTGGGGTGGAGTGGGGGAAATTGTTTGGTTTATCCAAGTAGAGTAAGTGAAGTATTGATTCTTGGATACATTTTTATATTTCATGTATAATTTTGACAATTCCTGCCAAATATTCTGGCATGAGGAGCTATATTATTCACATTCAGACTAATATCATCATCTTGTTCATATGAATTTGTGGAATGAGATTTTATCATTATTTACTTTGGGATTTTATCTTTGTTATTATATCCTCATATTTGCCAATCTTACCATTTTAACAAAGAAAGACAAGTGGGAGTGATAAAACAACAAATGGTGATAAGACATGGTAGAGATAAGATTTTATTCTCCTGCTTATAGGGTTCAATAGTTTACCTATTTTGGGATGTCATATATCAGTTATGAGAGACTTTGTTCACTGTATAACACAAGGTAGTAATTAAGAAAGGCAGGTGGAGAAAATCAACATGGTTATAAGGTGTGTGAGACTCATGGGGAAAAATATTCCACAAATTAATGCATTGTAGTAGTTGAATTAGTCTCTACTGCTGTTGGTTTGTTGTTGACCATAGGCATTGGTGTCGTTGCTGATAGCCTGGTCAAGTTTGTCTGGTCTTTGTGGGTGAAATCGGTGTCATTGCTGGTGTCCTGTTTATGTTTGCCTGGTTGGATTATTTTCATTGATGAAATGAGTATTGGCTTTATAGTGAACTAGTTGCTTAGAAATGGTTTCTGCAGAAACTGCATGGGACTTCTTCTAATTGGTCAGAAAATGTTTTATGACACAGTTAAGGTCTGCTGTCATATGAGCTGTGAATGTCAAAGTGAGCACTTCCATTTGAGTCGAAAAATTGGAGTTCTGACAGTGTATGACCAGGACAATAGCCTGAATATAAATAATATTTTTCCAGTTTGTTTAAACATTATGAACAACCGAACATGCAGAACCAGGTTAGACAGAAATTTTTCAGGTGTTTGATACATGACCGGGTGAATATTATTGCAAGATATATATATATATATATATGTGTGTGTGTGTGTGTGTGATAAATTGAATTTCACTTTAGGGCCAATTCACTTGCTTCTATTTTAAATGTTAGTTTTTCCCAAAGTGAAGATCAGGTGTGTGTGTGTGTTTGTATTTCAAAGTATCTAGATGTATCTCCAAAGTTGCCTTAGCCATCTTGTCCTTCCAACTTAAGAAAATGATAAAGAAAGACTTTTGACAACCAGCTCAGTATGCTCTCCCACTGTTCCTGCTCCTGAACAGACATGCACAATGTATTGGCTTTTAAGGAACATGCTCAAGGGGTTAGTCCGGCAACTGGCATGCAAATTTGTGGTACCAAAGAGGATATTTACTCCAAGCCATCTTAATATACCAAGACTAAATGTGTGTGTGCATTAGCATTAGCATCTTCAATCAAGATCAAAAGACATGGTAACTATATTATTATTTTTATTTATTCATTTATTTATTTTTTTTAATTTATTTTTTTCAGTCCTTGTCTTCAGAAGGAGGAAAGGTAGAATTACCAAATGGCCTGGTGACAGGTCACATCTACAGTGTAACAGATCTGAGACAGGTGAGCATTCCCTCCCCTAAATTGTAACTATCTTACAGAACTGTGCATACAAGGAGATAATGAAAAGTTCTCAGCCTGATGAAGAAGGAATTCCAAAAAAGATTCTGTCATTGGATCATTTGGTCAGATTTTGGAAAGTGGTTTAAGCAGAGAATGCCAACTGGCTATGGGTTGAATATCCAGGTAGACATTGATCTCTAGCCTTGGTTGGCAACCAGCCTAGTAGAAAAGTAGTATCATCATTTGCTTGTGAAACTTAGGTAACTTAAGAATTTTAGCCATTGTGCATTTTTTTTTTAGTGTGGTGGTAACACATCCCAACTAATGTCTCAGGCTGTCAAGGGACGGGTGTTTTTTTATTGAGCATCCCCTTGTATATTATTCCTTTTCTGTCACTAATGTTGGCTCTAATTCCTGACTGCTGAAAATCCATTTTCTCTTGTTTTTCTTTTCTCCTTCATGTATTCTTTATAGTAATTATTAAGAATACACCTTTTAAGTACCGAATCTAGGTGTGTCGTCAGTGTTGTTGCTCCTATGTTGTTAGAAGTTTCGGGTTTAAATAAACAACAGACTTCTTCGATAGGCGGCCCGACTGAATATGATCAGTATTCAGCCCACAGTCAGTCAGTTAAGTGCCTTATGTGATACACGCTTGGGCGATCATGTCTCGAAAGAGACATGACTGACTGGGCAGAAGATTATCCTGCAGTAGGTTGCCATTACTTTCTGCAGTAGACTGGTTGCTGACCAAGGCTATAGACCCTAATCTGTCCTGCTATTTAACCCATAACTGGAAGGAAGAGACGGATTAATACCTTTCCCAAGGGTATTTGCGCGTAAGTGAATACAATGGATTTAACTGGAATTCGAACGTGGCTCCCCGGCTTCTCGTTCCGAGCCAATATCCACTGTACCACAATCACATTCAGCCCACACCCAGACTAAAAATTTGCTACTAGCTTTAGGACGTGCATGATATAAGTTCCCCTAGAAAACGGCAACCAATGAAGACTTCACTTGGGCTATTTAATGTTATATATATATAAGTTGTTAAATATGCGGCTGAATGCAACTCAAAAAAAAATTCCTCTGAAGCTTTTCGTTATCTATCTATTTATACAATTGTAACACACACACACACACACACACACACACACACACACACACACACACACACACATATATATACATTTTTAAGTTTCAAAGTATTTATGGTGGTATTTACGACATATGTTCATCTACACTGGGAATGTTCATATTTTTAGTAGTTTTGGGCCACTCATTAGCCCTATTTATCCACAACCATCTCGTGGATTTTTCGACAGACTCCAGGATCATTTGAATCACCCACTTTCTTTTTTGTCCAGTTATCCTTAGGCTAGTAAGGGCTATGTGTCATTGACTGTCCAATGAACCCTCTACAAGCGATCTCGACAGGGAAACAATGAGTACGTTATCCTTTAGTTCTGCAATTGTCTAATAGTCCTTGATATTTACAGTACTTTCTCTCAAAGGCTTCTTGCATATGCTCCTCTCATGGGACAGTTAACTCTAGCAAAATAATTTGTTTGTGGCATCCAAATAAACGATTATGTCTGGATGGTGCATCTGCCAATCTGATGTGGATGATAACGGTAAATGAGATCCTGCAACCTTCTTACTTGGCTTTGCACCTGCTTTAACAAAGCGGATAGCTCTTCTTTCTGGGATGAGTTTATTGCAGTGCATTTAAGGAAACCTGTAAAATAGCTCTATTCTTTCTAAAACTTATTGTCATGTTATATTGAAACATTGGTTCTTGTATGATTACCAAAGTTAAGCAACATTGAGCCTGGTTAGTACCTAAATGAGTGGCCACTTTGGAATACCAGATACTGTAAGCTTAGATGTGCAGATGGTGTAATGGACTTAGAATTGTTAATTGGGAAGCCAAGTTCCAATTGCTGTTAATTTTGTTAGTCATTTATGAGAAAATACTCTTGGTAAAACTATGAATCCATCTTTTCTTCTGCTCGCAATGAGTGCAAGAGAACCCTAAATGACGCCAAACGGTTGTTTGCTAAGAGAATGTGACAGCGCATAGCTGACCGCAAGTTTGGCTCCAAGGACTATTGGAGGATTTGCAAATGAGTGCTGAATAATAGCAAATCCTCAATACCTCCTTTAATCCATGAATTTGAGGTTCTCACGTCATCTGCGGACAAAGCTGAATGCTTTGCCCGCAGATTCTCATCCAACTCCGCATTTGACTCATCTGGAGTACACCCACCCAACTTCCCTATTAGAACTGAAGCCAAACTGCACAATGTATATATTACCCCATCAGTAGTATCCCGAGTAATCTCAAAACTCGACCACCATAAGGCGAGTGGAGACAATGGAATCCCAGTGATAGTTCTTAAGAGGTGTGCTCCTGAACTTTCCCCTGTCCTCTCTAAACTGTTTAACTACTGCCTTTCTGCTTCTTGCTTTCCTGCATGCTGGAAGTTCTCCTCAGTCGTTCCTGTGTTTAAGAATTGTGGTGAACCCTCGGACCCATCCAACTATCGTCCTATCAGTCTTCTACTGATATTCAGGAAAGTATTCAAGGCCATAATCAATGCTGAAATAGTCCAACATCTTACTGCCCACAAACTCTTCTCTGACAGGCAATACGGCTTCCGCTTTGCCAGGTCCACAGCTAACTTGCTAACAACTGTAATGGAGTACATGCTCCAGGCCCTTGATGAGCCTGACAAGGCTCGTGCAGTTGCTCTGGACATCTCCAAGGCTTTTAACAGGGTTTGGCACTCTGGCCTCCTATGCAAGCTATGGGGTTACGGTATTACCGGTCACCTGCTTGACCTAATCCAATCTTTTTTAAATAACCGCAAAATGAAGGTCGTTTTGAATGGGCATGCCTCTTCATCCTACAGCACAAATGCTGGTGTCCCACAGGGCTCTATTCTTGGCCCGACGCTCTTCCTTATTTTCATCAATGACCTCCCAGATGAGATCAGTTCCCAAGTAGGCATCTACACAGACAACACCACAATATACTCCTGCACCAGTAAGAAACCTGTCGTGGCGGACAGACATAATCTCGCTGCTGACATTGAACGGGATCTACACTCTGTGGTGAATTGGGGCAAGAAGTGGCTTGTCAACTTCAATGCGACTAAGATCAAGCTGTTGTCTTTCAACCATAACAGGCAACCTCTCCTGCCTCCCATAAGCATGGACCAAGCGATTCTCCCTGAGAGCAACACACTACACCTCCTCGGCCTTACCCTCTCCTCAGACCTCAAATGGAACCACTATATTGATTCCATAGTTAAATCTACTGCTAAGAAGGTTGGGTCAATATGCTGATCCAGGATGTTTTTTCTGCCTGAATCCATCCTGCATATATACACGTCAACCATCCGTCCGTGCATGGAGTACTGCTACCATTTATGGTCAAGCGCCCCTGCCATTCTCCTCAGTGTTCTCGACAGGCTCCAAAGGAGAGTCTGTAATGTGGTAGGTACTGATCTGGCGGCTCGACTGCAGCCACTTCCCCACCGTTGAAATATGGCCTCCCTTTGTCTGTTCTATAAATACTTTCATGGCTTCTGCTCGGATGAACTTAAGTCACTGGTGCCTCCTCAACAGGTGTTTACTCGTGCAACCAGACTGGCAACTGGGTCCCACCCATTCACAGTCAGGTTAGTCAAATGCAGACGACAATTCTACTCCTGCAGCTTCTTCTCTTGCACTTCCCACCTGTGGAACTCGCTCCCATATTCTTGCTTTCCTGATGGCTACAACCTCCAGAAATTTAAATGCAATGTCAATACTCATCTATTAACCACTGGACTCTAGCTCTCTCCCCACCCCCGTATATCCTTCCCTTTCTCTCCACCTATGTATCTGTCATCGCACCTGCTTTCTCAGCTTTCTATTGTTCCTTTCTAACTAGTTTGTACTCCTCACTCTTTTCTAATTAATCTTTTTACAGTTATGTAGCCCCAAGCTCATCAGTGGCATTTCTGCCTTGCTCGGGGTGAAATGATTAAAAAAAAAAAAAAAAAAAAAATAGACTTGATATTTAACCCATAGTTGGAGACATGTGATATGATAAAGTTGATTATTGCAGTTTTTATAAAACAAGACAACTTTTTTTATTTAAATCAACTATAATAAATTGATTTAATTTTTTTTCCTTTTTTATTGCTTATCAACCTTTTGTAGATTTTTATTTATTTACTTTTTTTTCTTTTTTTTTTTTTTTTTAAAGTAAATATTGCATTAACAATTTTGGGGAAAATTCAAATTCTACTATTTTCTCCATAGCTGGGAGAGAAGAGATAGTTTCATACCTTTCCCAAAGGGATTTGCACATAAGTGAACATAACAAACCAGACTGGAATTAGAACTCAGCTCTCTGATTTCTCATTATGGCCCCCTATCCATGATACCACCTGCACATCTAGTTTTTCTCAGTAATAATAAATCAAATAAGGAGGATAAAGACTTTATTTCGTGGCAGAATATTTCAGGAAACTTTTACTAAATTTGATGCTTCACAATTTGCTGTCAACCTGCTATATATTGGACAATTTGGAGCTTGATATCAAATATCGTTACTAAATTGAGGCTTGTATTATGTGCATCAAGTGCAAGGTCATATTGGTTGTTTGGTCAAATTATCAGTTATCTTGGAATTTTATTGTAATGCAACAATTCTTCTGACCCATTTATATGCCTATCATATCTTTTAAAAGTGTTCTAACAGAGGACGGAAAGTGTGACACTGATCTGAAGGTGAATTGGCACGGCCAAGAATGCATTCCAGAAACTGAATAGAGTATTGAAAATTTTGCTGGAAACAAAGAAGAGAGTACTGGATTGCAATGTGATGCCTGTTCTTCAATATGGCACTGAATGCTGGGCAATCTCTTCTCAAAAAGCAACCAAAATCTGGTTCTACAGATTGATGCTGCGAATATCACAGACCAAGCATGTGACCAATGATGAGTTTTTGGAGAGGATGGAAACAAAAAGGAAATTAATACTTAACATCAGGAAAAAACAGCTGAAGTTCCTGGGACATGTAATTAGGAAGGAATGCTTGGAGAATCTGATACTCAGAGGTCAGCTAGAGGGAAGAGAGACAGGGGAAAGCAATGCGTAACTTACTTGATGGGCTTGAGTAAATGGATGGTAGAGTGGGGCTTGGGTGGGGCAACAGGAGAACGTGTATTAAGAATCACTAGGGATAGGGAGATGTGGAAGGCCATGATCACCAATACCCTGAAGGAAAATGGCACATAGAAGATCTTTTAAATACCATGTTTTGGTTAAAATTCAAATGCTACATTTGTTGACATGACATGAAAATGTTACACTGCATTCCCAATGTATTTGTATTATAACTCAGCTGCTATCTGTTAAAAATTGTTGTAAACAAGCAAAAAAGGTTGTTAGTGGGAATAAAATCTTTTGTTCAAATGATTCATTTTCCACTAGTATTTCTTTTTCATCTTCATTTTGGCTGCTTTTCATTTCAAATATTCTGTCTATTGAACTGTGGCCAGTAATAAACAACATGGATCGAAGATAATCTCTTGATAAGACTAATTTTCGCTTCTTGCTTTGTAAAGACTGATTAACTGTAACAGCTGCCCAGTTGGTTAAACTACAAGAACTTTTATAGTTGGATCAATCTAACCATTCCTTTTTATTCTTTATCCTTTACTGGCCACTTGGAACCAAATTTTTTCATAGCTGAATAGAATTAGTAGAGCACTATTATACTTTTTATTAGATGAAACATTATTGACCAATATGAAAGATTTTTTTTATTATATTAGGTTATTATTGACCATGATGAAATATTGTTTATTATTATTATATTGTTAATTGAAAGATTTCTATTTTTTTTAAATATTAGATGAAACATCATTAACCAAGATGCATTCTTAGGAAAGATATTAGAGTAGTTTCACCTTACTTTTTCCACAGTTTGGAAATTTTTTTTTTTCTTCAAGATTGATTGCCATCCAAAACTAGAAAACCAAGTTGATTCAAGAAACCAAAAAAAGAACTAAAACAAAAACTTGGAGAGTTATCAAGGGTAATAAACTAAAACTGAGATATCCAAAATTTGAACAATCTATCCCTGTGGGCTAAATAAAGGGTTTAATTCAAGATGCCAACAAATATCACCTGAAGAAGGCTGGAATATACCATGACCAAAACGCCATGTGACAGTAAAAATGAGGACAACAGTCAGAACAATGTGAATCGTAAAAATTAATCCAAAAATTGAGTTTCCATTGGTAAAAATATAAATTGTGATAATACCCTTTTATTGTACTTTTTGATCAACTGTTGGTTATATAAAGAGGGTTAAAAAATGGTTAAATAATTTTTATTTGTGCCCTAAATTGACAGAAACATGAACTTGGAGAATCAGAGGCATGAATTTCTTTTTGAGATAAAAAGGCAACAAAACTGGAATCCGAGTATATTTGGGTGCTTGTTTATATTAATAGTCAAGTTTGGGATTGGGGTGAGTTCTGGCATCTCCTTGGCAGGAGATTGGACATGTCTGTCATGTACTTGGCAGGGGATGGATATGTCAGTCACATGGTTCTGAAGCCTTCATTTGTATTGCCAGCCAGAATGAGTAGATGGACACTGAGTTAATAGGAAGAAGAATTAACATAGCTGAAGCTGTCCCAAATATCACCTACTTACCCATGAGCAGGTAAAGCCTTGGAAAAATAATCAGCAGAGTTTACATTTTTATTTCTTGATGTTGGCATTTGTTACCTTGTGAATATGTACCATGTCCTTTCCCAGCTTTTGGTGTGCATCAACAAGATTGAGGATTGAAGTGTAATGTGGAGGTGATCACTGGCCTGTTGGGTGAAATCTTGTACAAGGGTCATGTAGTTTGTTTACAATTGTGTCAAATCAGTTAGGGGAAAATGCTTTTTTGGCATTCAGAAGAATAAAACTTTTACTAATTTAACATGTTTACTATTACATCCGCAGACAGATCTGTTTCGCTGTATTACAGCTCATCAGTACGGCTTAGACTCCGGTCACTTCCTAACCCAGGATTGAATTGTGGTACAGTGGATATCAGCTCGGAACAAGAAATCGGGGAACTGAGTTCGAATTCCAGCTGAATCCATTGTATTCACTTATGCGCAAATACCCTTGGGAAAGGTATTAATCTGTCTCTTCCTTCCAGTTATGGGTTAAATAGCAAGACAGATTGAGTTCTATAGCCTTGATCGGCAACCAGTCTACCGCAGAAAGCAATGGCAACCTACTGCGGGATAATCTGCCCAGTCAGTCATGTCTCTTTCGAGACATGATCGCCCAAGCGTGTATCACGTAAGGCACTTAACTGACTGACTATTACATCACAAGCATGAATGTCTTGTGACATGTTGTATATCATTTCTGGTGCATAGATGTGTCACAGAGCACTGTGGAGAAATAACAAAGCCATTGCTAAGAATAATATATTATTAGCATTATTAAAGTTTAATAAATTTCATTGTTTACCAAACTAAAACATGTTTTCTTATAAAGCAATTTCTTATGGTAATACTAGCAAGAACATAGATGGCATTATGTAAAGGCTCAAATGTCCATGATAGCAATTTCTTATGGTAACATTAGCAAAAAACACAGATGGCATTATGCAAGGTTTCAAGTAACCAAGGTAGTAATATCTGAAGGTGATGCTAACAAGCACATAAATGGCATTATATAAGGTTTCAAATATCTTTATTAACAATTTCATTATTAAATTATATTTCAAATATATGGAGTAATATATTGACCATGGTTTACCACATGTAAAGCAGGTGGAGACTTTACTATTTCTTTGTGGCTTTTACATTTTGATGACCATTATGGCACTTTCTCTTCAATCAGCCTTTCAATTTCTTAAGGCTACTATAACGTTGCTGATGTGTTACTATTTTGTCTTTCTGAGTAATAACAGTTGTGAATGGTTTAAATTCAGATAGAAAAGCTTTTAAAGGGAAATTATTTTCAGTTTTTCTCTTGATAAGTAGTGTTCTCTCAAAATTTGCAATCCTTTTTCTGCCATTGTCAGAGTTTTCTCTCATAATAAGAGGCAGATTTCGCTCATCAAGAAATTGAATTAGCTCAATGAATGTGTTTGCATACTTTTTACATTATGCTTTATCATTAGGCTGATTGCATGGTGCCATTGTGTAATTTTCAAATTCTCATGTATTCTAAAGCAATTTCTAATGATAATCCTACCAAAATCATAGATAGCTTTTTGTAACATGAAATATCTAAACCAGCAGTTTACACGCACTGTCAAAAATGGCAGCCAAATATATCGATATGCCACCTAAAATGATGGCAACATAAATATTTATGTACCTACTATTGAATACCTTACATTAAGACATAAGAAAAAACAACAAAATAATCCAAACTCCTGAGCAAGACAGGATATATATATATATATATATATATATATATATATATAGTAATATTAATTATAGTAATAATACCAATAGCAACAGAACTAATTCTGTCAAGAATAGCAATAATTAAACTACAAATGAGATCGTCTTCAAACCCACCGGGAACTAACCCGGAGGGAAAATAAGGGGAAGAAAAAAAGAAACAAACAAAATACCTGAACAAAAGTTAAGCATTTGTAAGAAAGAAAAAAAAAACCCCAAGACGAAAACCTTAACAATAAAGAGCTCAATACGAAAGCAGAGTACACAAAGCACTCAAAGCGAAAGTAGAGCAAACAAAATCAAAAATCTAAGAGTGAGCCAATAACCTACCACTGTTAAGTGAAACCGTGTGTGTGTGTGTGTGTGTGTGTGTGTGTGTGTATATATGTATGTATGTATATATATATATATATATATATATATATATATATATATAATAGTCTTTATTATATATATTTCTTACAACTCAACATAATTTTGGTTAAAAAATGATAGGACCCTGTTAAAGAGCAAACATAAGGCATGAGCTTTCATAACTGGTTGTAAAGTGAATGAACTGAGGCTATGCTACCTCACTATTGTCTCTCTCTCTCTCTTACACACACACACACAATGATCTTTACTATAAGAAAGATTATTTTGCATAATGACTTTAATTCATGTATGATGATATCTAGGAAATTAAATATCAGATTTGATCTATATTATAATGATTTGAGATATTTTGAAATTTTATTTTTAGCTGTTGTTGCCATCTGAACAAGGAAATATATCAGTCACACTTATACGTATTCGTAACCCATGGGGTCGACGTATTGAATGGAATGGACCCTGGAGTGTCAGGTAAAACTTTACTTTCATACTATTCATATTTTTGAAATTTAAACAAATTTTGTCATTTAGGCCATTCATTTTGAAATTACTTATTTCTCTTTTTTTATCTAGATATTTGTATGTAAATATTTAAGCTTAGCTTTTTAAGGCAGATGCATCTTAGTGGCTTTGTTCTCTTGCTTATGGGATCAAATGATTAAAAAAATCACAATATTATGCCACTTTCAGAACGTGGGCAATCACGGCTCTCCACAATTTCCTGTCCTTTGTAGTTCTTAATTTTGTTATTTCTCCTAAGCCTTGTTCAGCCATTCATTTACTCAAGCTCACTAAGTATGTTATGCATTATTTTTCTCTGTCCTTCTTGCCTTCAATCAGCCCTGTGAGTATCAAATTTTCTAGGCCCTCTTTCCTCATCATGTACCCTAGAAATATTAACTATCCCTTTCTGAGAAGTATAAGTGACCTTTTTGTTTCCATTTTTTTCTATACTTCATTGTTGCTCACATGTTCAGTCCACAGTATTCTCAGCATCCTTCTGTAGAACCACATTTCTATTGCTTCAGTTCTCTTTTAATGCTCAAACTTTGCCTTTTATAGATATTTGCTCAGATCAGCATAGTCTGATACAAGGCTACAATGATGAAGCACCCTGTAAGAACTAATTTCCAGTAATTGCAAAGTGCCAATGGCTGACATACGTACTGGCTGACCAAATGGGTTGGGGTAGTAAGGGCATATGCCTATTTGAAAGCCCAGAAAAAAAAATGAATACATTAGGTGATGCAATCTTACTCTTTGACTCTTACAACTAATTTCTAAATATTGTGTAATTATCTGATGAATAACTTTGTGAAAGCATAAACATTCCTTGCCTCCTGATATAGGGATGTCTCTGGGGCCCACTGTCACTCTCAGCAGATCTGTGTGAGTAGAGGGGTAATGTGAATACAAGGCTAGGAAAACACAGCTCTACAAATTTAAATGATTCTTGTTTTCTTTTGAGATGAAAAATCTTTATTTTTTTGTTTAACAACACAAAAAAAAAAGAATTATGTTAGTATAGAAAGGAACGTATTTTAATCGTTACATGAAAAGTCAAAATCTACGCTTTGTTTTTTTTTTTTCTCATATTTTTCTCAAATTTCAACTCTCCTTCTGGTGTTAAGTATAAGTGTTCTTTTTGTTTCCATTTTCTGTAAAACTTTGTCAGTGTTCACATGTTCAGTTCATGGTATTCTCAGTATCCTTCTGTAGAACCGCATTTCTGTTTAAGTCTCTTCAAAATCTACACTCTGTTATGTGTGTGTAATGTAGAAGCTGTCAGTCAATCAGCTAAATATTAACACAAATATGGCTCATAAAAACTAAGCCAGAAATGTTTTATTTTTGCATTACTTTGTGTTTTGGTAATATAAATTATGCAAACTGGTTTCTGAATATGCTTTTAAAGTGAGTAATAATTTTAACAAAGGAACTTTAGTATTCAATGTTTTTTTTTTTTTCTTTTAAGGAATAGAATGTTGACAATATCCCAATCAAAGTATACTGAAAACTATTTTATTTAAATTATGCTATTTTTAGCAAAATTTCACACATTAAGAAGTTTATTAAATTTGGAAGTTTTATTGATTAATATATTTCTTAATTTTTAATATTGGTTTTTAGGAGAGAAAAGATCAAATGTGAGCTTAGAAAAATTGAAGGAGAGACAATTTTATAAGTGCCATTTAGATGTAGCACAAGGCCAAAAGTATAGGGTACCCAGTGAGGATCAAACCCACTACTTAGTTGTAATAGGTTCTAGCACGACAAGCTTGCTAACCATTTCCCCACATCGCGGTGTCCAGTAGTGATTTTCTAAGTGTAGGTTAGATGTGGCACAAGGCCAAAAATAGGGAGCACCCAGTGAGGATTGAACTCACTACTTAGTCACAATTGTTCTAGTGAGACAAGCTTGCTAGCCATTACGTCACGCCAAGATTGAACGAGAGAGTAACAGGAAAGTGGCAAATGACTTAATGAGCTTGTGTAAATGATAGGCAGAACAGGGATCAGGATGATGGCAAAAAGAGAAAAGAAACTTACTAAGAGCTACAAAAGGCAGAAAGTTGTGGAGAGCTATGATCAGTCATGTTCTGAAGAGACTCAGCACATGGGTGAAGAATATGCTAACCAAACTCCAGGAGGGCACAATTCTTGAAAGCCTAGGAAACACTTCCCCAAACGTCTTAATAAATTTGTATGTCTGGAGAGAAACAAATTTAATCCAGTTATGATACCAATTTCATTATTTTAACAACATCGGGCAACAAGGCCTCTGATTGAGAGATTGGCAGTTGTGATGAGCATAAAACCGTCCTCTTAATTGCTGTTTCCAGGTCCGCCATGAGCTGGGGTGGTAGCACCATTTAGAGTCCCAGCTCTAGGTAAATAGTGAACCCCCAAACAAAACCCCATGAAAGTATAAAAATACATTATTATAGTAAAAATACCAGCAATATATTTTTATATATTTAAAAAAAAATTTACTCGCAATACCTATTTATAGTAAAATTACCAACAATATATTACTCAATATGAAAGAACTTTCATGACATTAATTCATATAATATCCTACAATTTCTTATATAACTTTAACAAAACTACAACATAAAATGTTTATCACCACCTCTCGTAATTAATGTACACAAACATATACATGTCCAAAAGCTGAGTATCATCTACCATGTATTCAATTGTGAAAGCAGAATAACAGTTTTATTACTTCAAAGTTCCCATGAAAATTACATTTCAGCATTAAATGACCCATAAGGAGTTGATATGCCATTAAACAAAGAAACAAATCAAGTCATTATTTTAGCAGGCTTAAAACATGTTTCATATAGAATTGGAGAACTTATCTATCAATCTCTCTCTCTCTCTCTCTCTCTCTCTCTCTCTCACACACACACTCACACACACACACACATACACTTACACACACTTTGATGAACTCCTAATATTTAGTTATCTGACGGTATATGTATGTATAAATAAAAAATATATTGTAAAAAAAAAAAGACAAAATACTTTAGGCTAACCGAAAGTCAAGGTAAATTATGAAAGATGCTAAGTGATGTAATTTAATACCTAACAAATGAAAGTGAATAAACTTTTTTTGTTTTTTTTTACTTCTGTGTATAATAAATACTTGTTGCAAAATAAAATCCTTAGCTTGGCCTTGATAAAGTTTATCAGAATGAAATGTGTTTGCTAAGAAAAGTTTTTCTGGTTTGAAGAAGCAGTTTGTAATTTTTTTTAAACTACCAAAATAAATTCTGGATTTATAACCATTTAATTATGTGTTGAGTTTTCCTCTTAGTATTTCATATTGCTCTGGATAATATCCATTGAGCTGTCTATCTTTATCTGTTTAATATTTTATATTAATTAGATAAAATATTTTGGATTATCCTCTCTGTTTTTATGGGTTTGTCATTTTTCCTTATATAATCTGAACATAACGGCAAGGGAAAAAAAATGACTCTGAAACTGTTCTCATCATCATCCCATGACTGTATATTGTCGCTGTACAATTGAGCAACTACCCAGTTCTCTCCATATGTATGAGTTGAAAGGTGGATAGTTTTTTTTCGTTCATGCAGTTTGTCTTGGGTAAGTTCAAAGTTTCCTTTAAGATTGTCCAGATCATCAAGCACCTGGTGAATGCCAGAGGGCACAACAGCTGAAACCTTATAATAACAATGCTGACTATATAAGAAATGATAATTCCACATCTCAGAAATTCACAGCAGAAATTATTCATGTTTGTTTAAAGATTTACATCTGTGAAAGGTGTAAATATTAGGGATTAATTGTAACTTTTTCTTCCTTTTTTTTTTTTTTTTCCATTTATTTGCTTATTTTTATTTGTAGGTCTGTTGAGTGGCTCAGCATTCCTCCTGATGAAAGGGAGAAATTGGGTTTGGTATTTCATGATGATGGAGAATTTTGGTAAGTATCTTTTTCTTTTTTTCTGTTACCTTCTTTGCTGTCCTTCCATCTATAGAAGTGAAGTTTACTAAAGCAGTTGATGGAGCCAGACTTTTTCTATATTAGTAAAAGTTTGAAGCCAAAAATGTTTAGATGAAAATATCTTGCTGTATATTAAGCCAGGTATGTTTCTGTTTGTAATAAATAGTTTGTAGCTGTTTGCTGTAATTTTTGTCTTAACTTTTCACTGTAAGCAAGTCATCGTCCTTGCAACAGTGAGGTTTTTATGACAATGGTAGACTGTTCAAAAATAGTTTGTAAAAGACGGACACTTTGAAAAAGTAGAGCATAGACAATCACACCTACCTCCCATTAGCATGGAACAGGCTTGCCTCCCTGAGAGTAAAACACTATGCCTCCTTGGCCTTACACTCTTGGCAGACCTCAAATGAAATGACTATATCGAATCCATTGCTAAGTCCGCTGCTATGAAGGTTGATTCTCTGTGCAGGGCCTGGAAGTTTTTCCCATCTGATTCTATCCTTCACATATACAAATCTACCATCTGCCTGTGTGTTGAATACTGCTGCCACATCTGGTCGGGGGCCCCTGCTACTCTCCTCGAACTTCTTGACAAATTACAACGGAGAATCTGTAACGTGATTGATACTGACTTGGCGGACCGGCTGCAACCACTCTCTTACCGGCGTGACGTGGCTTCCCTGTGCCTCTTATATAAGTACTTTCACGGCTTTTAGGTCATTGGTGCCGCCTAGGTTTGAATTTACACGAGATACTAGATTAGCAACTAGGTCCCACCCTTTTACAGTGAAACAGATAAGATGTAACCGTAATTTCTACTCCAACAGCTTCTTTTCTCACGCTTCCTGCCTGTGGAATTCCCTTCCACATGCCTGCTTCCCCGACAGCTACAATCTCCAGGAGTTTAAATGTAAGGTCAATAGACACCTCCTAACACACTAACTTGCTTCTATTCTCTCAAACACTCTCACCATCTAACCAACCCTCATTCTTGGTATACTTACCCGTCTATCACCCTCCTTCTGACGTTTCCTATATCTAACCATCCTTTCTCATCACTTCCCCACACCCTCTGTAACCCCCTGCGCAATAGTGGCAGTGGAATGCCTTGCTCAGGGTGAAACGATTAAAAAAAAAAAATTTTTAAATTGACAAATTGGAAATTTTAAATTGACATATTGGAAAATATTTTGAAAATGTCATTTTTGGCAGTATTATTAAAATAGTGTACATCATAATTACAGATGCAAACACATACAAGCACTTTGGATACAGCAAAAATATTTTCAAAAAATATATATTTCTTAATAGAACCTACTTATATTTAAGTTTACTTTTTTCTTTTAATTAAATGATAATAAATAATTTTTCAATTTTACTTTTTCCATTAGTAAAATTTGATACTCAGAACATTTTTTAGTAGTAATATTGGAACATTTATTTTCCCTTTAGTTATATTAGAGGTTTGCTTTAGTAATATTGGAACTTCTATTTTTTCCATTTAGTAATATTGGAACATCTGTTTTCTCCATTTAATAAAATTTAATGCTGTGAATGTTTTTTTTATTTTAGGATGAATTTCAAAGCTTTTCAGGATCACTTTGACACTCTTGACATTTGTAATCTGACTCCTGATTCTCCAATAAACATGCCACGGAAATGGTTTACTGCTCAATTTCACAATCGTTGGTACAAAGGCTTTTCAGCAGGAGGTCGTCCATCACACAAAAGTGAGTAGATCTGCAGGAGACATTCACCATTTTTCATCTTATGAAGGAAATTTTTGAATACAACTTGATTTTTTTTTATAGACTGTTCGTATTACAATTTGTTGGTGTTTCTCTAAAAGGGAGCAACTTGACATGCAAAGAAATTTTCACGCTATCAGTAATGCATGACTACTAAAAAAATCTTTTTCCTTATTTCATATCCACTGCACACAAATGCAGAGCCTGAACTTGTTACTAAAATTCAGAAATTTTAGTGTCTAAATTTAATTTCAAAGTACTAGTTTTATTATAGTGATTATTCTTTTTCACTTATAGTCATGTAAGTAACCATTTTCACTTAGTCATGTAAGTAACCATTTTCACTTATAGTCATGTAAGTAACCATTTTCACTTATAGTCATGCAAGTAACCATTTTCACTTATAGTCATGCAAGTAACCATTTTCACTTATAGTCATGCAAAAGTAACCATTTTCACTTATAGTCATGCAAGTAACCATTTTCACTTATAGTCATGCAAGTAACCATTTTCACTTATAGTCATGCAAGTAACCATTTTCACTTATAGTCATGCAAGTAACCATTTTCACTTATAGTCATGCAAGTAACCATTTTCACTTATAGTCATGCAAGTAACCATTTTCACTTATAGTCATGCAAGTAACCATTTTCACTTATAGTCATGCAAGTAACCATTTTCACTTATAGTCATGCAAGTAACCATTTTCACTTATAGTCATGCAAGTAACCATTTTCACTTATAGTCATGCAAGTAACCATTTTCACTTATAGTCATGCAAGTAACCATTTTCACTTATAGTCATGCAAGTAACCATTTTCACTTATAGTCATGCAAGTAACCATTTTCACTTATAGTCATGCAAGTAACCATTTTCACTTATAGTCATGCAAGTAACCATTTTCACTTATAGTCATGCAAGTAACCATTTTCACTTATAGTCATGCAAGTAACCATTTTCACTTATAGTCATGCAAGTAACCATTTTCACTTATAGTCATGCAAGTAACCATTTTCACTTATAGTCATGCAAGTAACCATTTTCACTTATAGTCATGCAAGTAACCATTTTCACTTATAGTCATGCAAGTAACCATTTTCACTTATAGTCATGCAAGTAACCATTTTCACTTATAGTCATGCAAGTAACCATTTTCACTTATAGTCATGCAAGTAACCATTTTCACTTATAGTCATGCAAGTAACCATTTTCACTTATAGTCATGCAAGTAACCATTTTCACTTATAGTCATGCAAGTAACCATTTTCACTTATAGTCATGCAAGTAACCATTTTCACTTATAGTCATGCAAGTAACCATTTTCACTTATAGTCATGCAAGTAACCATTTTCACTTATAGTCATGCAAGTAACCATTTTCACTTATAGTCATGCAAGTAACCATTTTCACTTATAGTCATGCAAGTAACCATTTTCACTTATAGTCATGCAAGTAACCATTTTCACTTATAGTCATGCAAGTAACCATTTTCACTTATAGTCATGCAAGTAACCATTTTCACTTATAGTCATGCAAGTAACCATTTTCACTTATAGTCATGCAAGTAACCATTTTCACTTATAGTCATGCAAGTAACCATTTTCACTTATAGTCATGCAAGTAACCATTTTCACTTATAGTCATGCAAGTAACCATTTTCACTTATAGTCATGCAAGTAACCATTTTCACTTATAGTCATGCAAGTAACCATTTTCACTTATAGTCATGCAAGTAACCATTTTCACTTATAGTCATGCAAGTAACCATTTTCACTTATAGTCATGCAAGTAACCATTTTCACTTATAGTCATGCAAGTAACCATTTTCACTTATAGTCATGCAAGTAACCATTTTCACTTATAGTCATGCAAGTAACCATTTTCACTTATAGTCATGCAAGTAACCATTTTCACTTATAGTCATGCAAGTAACCATTTTCACTTATAGTCATGCAAGTAACCATTTTACCAGATGACTGACAATCATCACCTTGTGTGCTATGACAATTTCTTCTGTGAGGTTAGAGAGGGCAATTTTACCTTTTGAGGCTTAACTCTGAAATTAATATTTTGAGCAAGTTTCTCACCCCACTCTTGGTTAAATAGCAGGATAGACTGGACTCTTGTAGTGAAGAAAATGGCAACTTGTCGAACCAAACGACAGCATGCCGTGTGTATCCTACATTGAAAAAGAAAAAGTGAGTGCACATGACTCTTGTTTATATATGAGGATGTTATGCAAATTTTCGGTCGCACATCAGCCAATCACTGGCTTTTCAAACCTAGATATAAACATATGAGTGGGGAACTATCTCTACAAGTTGTTACACTGTGGCTTAAATTTTATCCCCTTAAATTTTTATTACAACTCTCTAACTTTGGGAGGCAACCAATCTAAGAGAAGGAAAATTAACTTCAAATATGGAGAAGGCAATGTGAAACAACACTACTATTCATTTTTAGATAAAATAATCTACAGATGATAAAGGAATCTGGAGTTCCATGATATTCCATGTCATAGAAAGGGTGTTATGTTTTAAAAAAAAAAATACAATATCAATATTTGCTGTATCATCAGATATGTCATGACATTGAATGAAATTTTTTTTTTTATATATTTGTTTAATAAATCTTACTTTGAAGCACCAAAATTACTAAAGTAATTTCTCCTCATTTTAACCATGTAAATGGATTTGATAGGATTATATCAATATTAGATTATCCAATCCAATCAAAGCAATTCTTTTCTGTGAGGATAGCCATTTCAGAAACACCCCTGAATTGAACATTTTATGTAAGGTTTCTAACAAAATATTGATGTGTATTAAATAAGATATTTTTGAATTCTTATTTAGTTTTACCTCATAAAAATTTAAATTTTTCTATTTTGATTAATATTAATTCTTAAGTTAATGATTAAGCTCATGGCAAGTTGTACAGTAATAAAATATCTGTAGAAATTTCACTATTGCATCATTAAACATTTAAACTTATCAACTTTAACAAAATATTGCAATAAGAATCATAAATATGAAATTTGGCTGTTATTTTAAGAAGTGAGTATGAATGAAAAGATTTGCAATTGACAACTTGTCCATTTCACTGAAACAACCATTAAACACTTTTATTAGTCCTGGGTATGATGATAAACTACATCTGACAGTAAGGCCTCTGATCAGGATATTTGGAGGTTATGAAGAGTGTGGAACCAACTGTTAATTGCTGTTCTCCGGTTTGTCCTGACCCAGAGTGGTAGCATCTGTTAGGATCTCAGCTATGGAAAAAATAGTCCCCCCCCCCCCGCAAAAAAAAAACACTATGAAAGCATAAAAATGTTATTTTTGTTCAAATACTTTCAACAAAGAAATTCTAACTATCACACAGACAGCACATTGGTTCTTGATAATGACTGTTAAAGTTGAAAGTGCTTGAACAAAAATAGCAAAATATGAACTTTGGACAGTTTATCCATATCTTATCCGTAAATTGGAAAAATATAAGAAAAATTAAGCACAGAACTTTCCAGTTATTTTTAACTTGTTTATATATATATATATATATATAGTCTTTCAGATTTCACTCACCCGATCGACTCAGTCGATTAAAAACTTAATTGGGCAATTAAAGTTTGCTTTACTTGCCTGTGGTCAATTAAAAATCTCGCAATGAAACATGTCTCTTCAAATATAGAAAAAGGAAATCTGATTTCTTTTATAACCCAAAAGTATGCCATTGAAGATTCACAAGTTACTTAGAATGACCTATAATGACATTATTGAACTCTTTTGTCTTACGCATGGCACCTGATTTACGTCAAAATGTGTGGCTTAACAAAAGACAGTGACATCCCACAATCATCAAAGCAAGATCTGACAAATGGAATTTAGATTGACAAGCTCCTGTCTCACTTTTATTGTCCCGGTCAATGAAAACATTTGTTTAATTAATGCTTCCAGAGTGGAGCCAAAATGTTTTTGTTTCCCAGATGCTCGTAGATTTTTAGAAACTCATCTGGAAAAATATTATCCTTGACTCAACATCTATATTTTCCTCCCCACTTATGAAAAGTAAAAACGAACATTTGAAAGAAAGAAAAAAGAAAATATGCACACTTCTTTCAATCACGCTCACCAAAAAAACATATTATACAAGTAATTTTTTATAGAAAATCGTTGAGAAAATTGGATTTGTTATTGTCATATAACTATGTGCAAAGATGTACGTGGAAGTGACACAATGCTTGAATAATAGAATATCCCTTCATAAAAGCAATATAAGATTATCATATAACAGGAAATTATGTGTCTCCCAACATTTGTATGAATGTAGTGGTGGCAAATTCAAAGTTATACCTATTTATCAAAATACAGACTACAAATCACCATTAATGCAGGAAGAAAGATTCATAAAAAAATACAAGCTTTTGCTCAACAAAACGACATGAAAAACACACACACACACCAAAAAACATAGACACATACACGCACACACACCAAATTCAAATGATAACTCCAAACAATAAAAAAGAACCAGATGACTCATAAAAAAACAATTCCAAAAACATAGATGAAATCAAAAGCACACTCTCTCACTCACGCACGTATATACACACACACACACACACACACACACACACACAAAATTCAAAACATCTTCAAAGCAATAAAAACTGACTGATGAAAAGACTTGTAGATAAGGTGCCTAGAAGATAATTTTAACATAATAATGAGGGAACCTCAAACTAAAATCATTTCAAATTGGGGTAAGCAATTGATTCATTCATCTATTTATTTATCTGTTTATCAATTAATACATGTGCTGATGTGAGAAAACACAGACAATTCAACATGCCAACATTTGATTTATCTTATTTTATGGATTTGATTTATTTTTTTTATTTTTATTTTTCTACTTACTTATTTATAAACAACAACTTGGCCCTCAGAAACAAAAGGAACTCGTAAAGCTACAAATTTATTCACCTGAAGAGAATCAATCATAGACTCAAAACATGTGTAGCGTCACAAATACCATTATGGACACTTAAAGTATCATAACATGTATAATAACAATAAATATACACTTTAAACAAAATGTTTATGGCCTCTCACACTTTTTATTTTATACCAATTTCTCTTGTTAGAACAACCCTATTTCTTTTTAATATATATATATATATATATATATATATATATATATATGTGATGATGTCAAATCCTTAAATGGAGAGGATAATCTAAATAGATCTATTTAATATAAATTATTAAAGAGAAAGATCTATACAGAGAGCTCAATGGGTACTATCCAGAGCAATATGATATGCATAAAGGAAAAAACTCAATGTATCATCTAAAGTGGATATAAATTATAATTTAATCCATCTCTTCTTTTTCCAGCTATGGGTTAAATAGCAGAACAGATTGGCAACCAGTCTACTCCAGAAAGTAATGGCAACCTACTGCAGAAAATATTTCTGTTCAGTCAGTCATATCTCTTTCAAAACATGATTGCTCAAGCGTGTATCACTTACGGCACATAACTGACTAAATGAAGTGTTCTTAGTTAGGTTTTGTGTTAGGTACCCCCGATAAATATCGAAAACCGCTAATCGAAAAATTGGGTTATAGAAGGAGTGGTCCGATTTTAATCAAATTTTATACACTCATAGACAAAGACATAAGAAACGATATTCAGAAGTTTCGAGGTTGCAGTTCTATCCTTGGATGACTTATTTGACTCTGATATTGGAAATCGATA
Organism: Ascarosepion bandense; assembly: GCA_037127315.1. NCBI lineage: Eukaryota > Metazoa > Mollusca > Cephalopoda > Sepiida > Sepiidae > Ascarosepion > Ascarosepion bandense. Next base: position 2,372,583 of record JBBBDQ010000151.1, read on the forward strand.
CCCCGATATCCTACCGGGTCTGATCAAAATCAGTTTTTCAGCCCTTTTATTTTAGTTTTTGCTTCAGGTTTGGCTCTAAGTAGGTATAATTGTAGTTCTTAGTCTCAGCCATGATAGCATTTACTCAGAGGACTTATTTAGACTTCAAAATTCAGTTTACGACGAAAAAACTCATTTGACATCGATACCAGGGAATCAAAATTTGACTTACATTCATTCATTTTTCTTTCAATTTATGGTTTCGCTTTAACTGGAAACAACTATTGCTTTTTAGTCTTTTGTGCCAATGCTCAAAGAGTCTGAGCTCCAGGACCATGGATTAGTTTTAAAGCTTTCATTACACCTGAGCAATGCCGGGCTATACTGCTAGTAAATTACAAATTAGAGATATCAGAATTAAATGAGTGCTAAAATGTAAATATCTATGAAGTGATTTAATGGCGGATAAAAAATACAATACTGAAATCTGAAAACATGTTGGTGTAGCGAAAGATGCTTTCCAAAAAAGTTAAGCCTCGTATTATGAAGCCGTGCAATTTCATTGGAAGGAAAGAAAAGATTATTAAACTATTATGTAATATTGGTTTTCCTATATGGCACTGAATGCTAAACCCCCCTCCTCACAGATAAAGAGACTTGAGGCAACAGAAATGTGGTTCTACAGAAGGATGTTGAGAATACCATAGACTTAACATGTGAGCAATGGCAAAGCATTAGAGGAAATGGGAACTAAAAGAACTTTCTGTCGGACCAAAAAGGGATATCTATAAGAAAAAGGGTTAGGAAAATTGGATACTCCCAGGACGTATTGAAGACAAAACAAAAACAGAGGAAAGCAGTGCATAACCTACCTGAAAAGCTTGTCTAAATGATTGGCTGTACAATGATTAGAAGATTTAAGCAAACTTTACTAAGGGCTACAAAAGACAGCAAGTTGTGGAGAGCCATGAGTGCACATGTCCGAAAGAGACATGATAATTAGAAAAAGAATCACTTTGCTGAATGAATGTTTTAATGTATTTGTTTAATAAATCCGATCCATGATGTCATGTTTGTTTTAATCTTTCCTTCTCTTTTCTAGCAACACACTGGTCTAACCCACAATACCGCATGATTCTTAGTGATGTTGATGAAGATGATGACAATGTCTGCAGTGTCATTATTCAACTTATACAGAAGGACCGAAGAAAAATCAAATTAAAAAACCCCAGCTTGCAGTATATTGGATTTGTTATTTATAAGGTATTTGTCTGTTTTTCATGTTGAAATTCAGCTAACATAAATATCTAAATTACTTATCTAGACAATTTGTTCTTGAAACTGTTTTCATTTATTTATTCTGTGCTTTGTAGGTTGACTCACAATTCTTATTGCAGTATTTTTTGTGTTAATTTTTTCTATCCAAATACCTAGACTTGAGCTACAAATTCTATGAGCAGCACCAAAGAAATAGTCTTTTATTGCGTGTGTAAAATTACGTAGCATTACATTAGATCATCTTCTGTTTATGGCTGTCTAAAGGTGTATTTTCAAATATATATATATATGGGTTAGGTCTTGAAGGCTGTCACAATGCATTTTTTTTTTTTTTTAACACAATGCTTCAAACAAATTACAAAACTTTACTATATATATATATATATATATATATATATATATATATATATATTATAAATCATATTTTAGAACATGCACATAATTTTTTATAAATATCCGTTACAAAGGTACATTTGTTTTGACATTGAAAGTTGAATGTCTCTTCAGACGGAATGTGTAGAACTATTCCTACACATTCCGTCTGAAGAGACATTCAACTTTCATTGTCGAAACAAATGTATAACAGATATTTATAAAAAATTATGTACATGTTCTAAAATATAATTTCTAATTAATATTCAAAGCTCTATATATTATATATCGAGCACTGTTTTAAATTAATGTTTTGGACGTTGTAAATATTCTTTCTCTGTTCTACATACAATCGGATATATATATTTTTTTTTTTTTTTTTTTTTTTTTTTTTTTTTTTAATCTAACACATTTTTATTAATCCAAACATTTTAGTGGATACCTATATTTTAGTCTGTCAGTTAAGTGCCATACATGACACACACTTGGGTGATCATGCCTCTTTTATGACTAACTGGGCAGAAAATTTTCCTATAGTAGGTTGCCATTACTTTCTGTGCTAGATTGGTTGCCAGCCAAGGCTATAGAACCCACTCCGTTTAACCCAGTAGCTGGAGGGAGAAGCGATGGTTTAATACCTTTCTCAAGGGTATTTGCATATACGTGAATGCAACGAATTCAACTGGAATTTAAACTAAGCTCTCCTATTTCTCATTTCAAGTCGATATCCATTGTACCACAAATGCATTGTACCACAAATGCACATCCATGTTTTAGTAGATGCCCCATTTATTTATTCAATTATTTTTTCTTTTCTTCTTGAATTTGATGAGTTTTGACCACTTGGTTAATAGGCAAATAGAACCTTGCTTGACTCTGAAGCCAAACGGTCAAAGCATGCAGGATCTGATGGTAGTTTCTCCTGCAAAGGAGGATGCATGTTTGAATCCTGCTCAGAGCCACATGTGTTGTTTTTTTTTTTTTCTGTTTGTCAGTTTCATTGAGTTTGTAGGTCACTAGATGAAATAAATATTAAAAAAAATATATGGATCACATATTTAAATCCATGTATTCAATACAAATAACATTTAAAGTAATATATATATATATATATATATATATATATGGTGTGTTTATTCATATTTGCTATGTTGTTATTCAATTAATCAGTTTATGTAAGTTACCAATTAGAGATACCAGAATTTTGGGATATGACTTTTGGAATCACTGTGGCAAGGCTTCCATCATAATTTGACAAGGAAGATTGAAGCAAGAACTATTTTTAAATTATTGGTGTTTTGAAAAAAGCTAAAAGATAATTTTCTGAAGAAATTGTCCATTTACAAATGGATAATTTATTTCAAAGAGGGTATTTCTGATAAGCTAGCAAAATCTAAATTACCTAGCTTGGGAGTGTAGGCTTTTTACATCTACTTCTTCAGTTAGTTATAATTCCAAGTATAGATTCATTTACTTGTAAACTCTACATCTGTCATTCCATTATACTCTTCTTGTAGCCACTTTTATTTCCCTTCTTGGTAAATTACAACAATAGGAATTCTCATTCAAAATAGTTATCAACTGGAATTTTACTAATTAGTAAAATCAATACCAATAAGTCTGTTGCACTCATTCAACAACCACTTGTTATTTACCCTTTTTGGTTGATTACAACAAATTTTGCACAAAAAAAAAATTTCATACAAAATGTCAGCTATTTCAATCTGTGTGTATAAAAACAAAAAAAGTCTCCTACACATGAAGTAAATTTCAGTATTTTTGTCTTTTTTTTTTTTCTGGTTGGTTCCTTAAAAAAATTTTTTTACCTCTTAAGACAATTTCTTTTTCGGTTTTTGAAAAAGTGGCACAAGGCTGAAAGTATAGAGAATCTAGCTAATGTTGTAATTAATTTATCGAGACAATCTTGCTAACCCTTACACCACATTGAAATGACCAAAATTCAGATTCTGTATCTGTGTTTAGTGCCCCCCCCCCCATCCCAAGAATTCTTTGTTGCTTATTCAGTTCATAGAATTCTCTCTTCTGTAGAATCACATTTCTGTTACCTCCAGTTTTCTTTTTATCTGTGAGGAGACACTAATAGTCATGTGCTAAAAAAAACGTTTTTATTGCTGCACCCTATATAAAATGGAGAAAAAAATCAAAGAAAGCATTTCTGCAATATTTGTTTATTCCTGACTTTCATATTTTTTTTCACATGACCCTTATCTTTCAGATCCTGACTATCAATGATTTGACCTATTTTTTCCCCTCTCTTTCTGGGCCCCACCTTACAAAGAACAACTCCATTCTGCTCTCCACACCTAACTTTAATCACACAGAACTTTCTCTACTTGATCTTTTTGTGTTTTTAACAAAATAGAAAGGGACAAACCTCCCTCACCCCTACTGGCAAAGGTTTTCCTCTTGACTGATCCAGACAGGGCTTCATTTGAGTTTCTATCAACAAATGTGAGGATCACTTTCTAAGTCTAAAACGATTTCAGTTTCATATAAAACTAACAGGACTTTTAAAAATTTCAGGGTTTGTTTTTTTTTCTTTTTTTTTCTCTCTTCCCCAATATAAATTTTTTGAGAAATCATTCTTAATTTAATGACTGAATAGGCTCCTTATGACTACAAAATATCCTTGGAAATTTTCCTATTTCATTAATAAATATTTAAACTTAACAGATTTTTAATGAAATATTGCAATAACAGTTACAAATGTGAATATAGGTCATTATTTAAAGAAGTGGGTACAAATGAAAAAGATTAAAAGTTGACAATGTTTTCTAATTCACTGAAGCAGCATTAAATGCACAAGTTACTCCCTCTTTTCTTTTCTCTCTTTTTCTTTTCTAAATTCAAAACAGTGACTATTTCACCTGTCTTTCCTTCAAATCAAGACCTGCTAACTGACTTTTTGTGTGTGCATATGTGATGTATATGTAGATGTGTACAAGTGACTTACATGTACTTGAACCATTTATATCTAAATCTAAACTTATTTATAAATGGAACTTTGTGTGTGTCCATTACCTATAGACTCCGAAACGGCTGAACCAATTTTCTTGAAAATTTACACAGTTGTACTATAAGCGTCTGCGAGTGTTCTTAGCTAGGTTTTGTGTTGAGATACCCCCGATAAATATCGATAATCGAAAAAATCAGGTTATAGAATGAGTGGTCCAATTTTAATCAAATTTGATACACTCATAGACAAAGACCTAAGAAACAATATTCAGAAGTTTCAAGGTTGCAGTTCTTACAATAGTGCAGAAAATCAATAAAATATATATATATATATATATATATATATATATATGAAAGGCAAGATGTTTGTGTGTGTGTCGATTTTTTTTTTTTTTTTTTTTTTTTTTTCAGCCTTTTTATTTTAGTTTTTGCTTTGGGTTTGACTCTAGTAGTTCTTAGTCTCAGCCATGATAGCATTTACTCAGAGGACTTATTTAGACTTCAAAATTCAGTTTACGATGTTGATATCGATACCAGGAAATCAAAATTTGACTTGCATCCATTCATTTTTCTTTCAGTCTATGGTTTTGCTTTAACTGGAAACAGCTATTGCTTGTTAGTCTTTCGTGCCAATGTCCAAAGTCTGAGCTCAAGGACCAAAGATTAGTTTTAAAGCTTTCATTACACCTGAGCAACGCCAGGCTATACTGCTAGTGTATATATATATATATATATATATATATATATATATTCCTGTTATCGATATCAAAAGTTTTTTCGTTGTAAACTGAATTTTGAAGGCTAAATATGTCCTCTGAGTAACTGGTATCATGGCTGAGACTAAGAACTACAATTATACCTACTTAGAGCCAAACCCGAAGTAAAAACTAAAATAAAAGGGCTGAAAAAATACAAACATACAGGCAGATAAACACACACACACAAACATCTTGCCTTTTATATATATATTATTGATTTTCTGCACTATTGTAAGAACTGCAACCTTGAAACTTCTGAATATTGTTTCTTATATCTTTATCTATGTGTGTATCAAATTTGATTAAAATCAGACCACTCCTTCTATAACCCGATTTTTTTTCGATTATCGATTTTTGATATTTATCGGGCGTACCTCAACACAAAACCTAGCTAAGAACACTCGTAGACGCTTATAGTACAACTGTAAATTTTCAAGAAAAGAAAATTGGTTCAGCCATTTCGGAGTCTATAGTTAACGGACACACACACACACACACACACACACACACAAAGTTCCATTTTTAAATAAGTTTAGATACCCTCAGGAAAGATATGAATCCACATTTCCTTCCCCACCAACTACAGGTTAATTAGTAAGACTTGTAATACGAAACAATTCCTAGCAGAGTGACCGTGGTTACACTATAATAACAGCAAAAAAATGGTGTGATCAAGCTTAATCACATGACCACAATAATACAAACTATAAACACTCATTAGCTGAAGGCAGTTGGGACAAACCTAAAGATATGTTATGGCAAGAGTGTATAATGTTTAACTGAATTTTTTGTAATCATTTCACCCCAAGCAAGGTGGAACCACCACTGGTGTACAGGGAGCTACATGAGAAGAGTGAAAGTTGAAGCAGGAGGAGAGCAAAGAGAAAGACATTGATATACGGTTTGTTCATGTTTGTTGTTGAGGAGAGATTTCGAGTAGAGGGAGCAGACTGTCATTGACTGTGACATGCGCTGGAAGGGAGCTGGTGTGGACTGCAGCAAAGTGTGGCCTTGAGGTTGTCCACAGGAAACACTTGCAGGGACACTTATCCATGCATAACATGGCACTGCAAGAACACCAATATTATGCAACTGTTGATCAGGGCAGCCACTCTTGATGCTACGCAAGAGTTACAGCTTCTAACTACCAGTTGAAAGAAGCAATTAGAAAACTGCCAACCCAGTACCCTCACAATAAAGAGATGTTGCCATTAACCACGCACATCACAGGAAAATACTGAGGTCTGAGAACAGGAAGAGAGCTGGAAACCACTTCCTGAACAGGGAACCAGGGATGAGCCTCTATTCCTGTTCAATAGTGTGTGTATTTGAGCAATAGCCTTTCTTTTAAACATCTTTCATTAAATATGACCAACAAAGAAAATTAATCTTTTAATTTAGCTTTTCCAATGTTCTTGTATGTTTTTTTTCTTTGGTGGTACTGAGCAAGTACAAAAATTGTCCGTGTCTTAGATTCTCCCAAGTGATTTCAGCCATTTCTTTATCTATTTTCAAGGGGCTTCATTTTGATGTAGTTAGTTTTTATTTTAACTGTATGAATCTTTTATTTGTGAATTATAGTAGAAGTGAAGTGATTTTGAGCCATCATGTGTTGGGCATGGCTGGAATTCGAGTGGGTGACTTTCTATTCTTAAGAGACTTTTAGCACTCTATTACCATTGTTAAACAAAGTAAGGTTGATGTTGGGAGAGCTGTATAATCGGAAAGTCCTCTATATATGTAGATGTATTTTTTTTTTCTTTTATAATATGTAAGGCTGTTGGGCCACCACCCCTCCAGTATCGGAATTAGCAATACAAGACAACCTGACATTATAAATTCTTTTTCAGACAAATTTTTGAATTTGTAGTTGTTCATTTAGAGTAGAGGCTTTACAAAGGATGAAGGACATAGTCTACCCTACTATTTCACTTCAGCTTAGGAAAAGGAAAGATAGATTCATGCCTTTTGCAAATAAACAGTGTTGTCTGGAATTTGATGTAAACCAGATTCATTTTACTTCACAAATATAGTAACAGCACATGTGTATACACTTACATCGAATTAATCTGCATAAGTAATTTTTATGTATTTCTAAAAGCTCAAATGTCTCTGTTTCATTGAAGAACTTTGATTCTTATATCATTTACTTTTTTTTTCTCTAGCCAACCTCCTGACTCTTATAAATTAGTTAGAAAACCTGGTTTCTGTCTTGTAGTTATTTTTTTTTAAAACCTTAAAACTGGAGTTTGAAATATTCACTTATTGTATATACCAAGAAATTACTTTTCAACTTCCCCCCTCTATTGTTTAACCACCACATGCACACACAAATTCTCCCAAAATTTTGGGAGATTAACCTAGTGTTCCTTAACATACTACTTCAAGGAGTTGGGTCTCTTTTTATGAGCATGTGCCAGAAGCTTTGTAAACATCTATTATCCTGAAGGTGTTTTTTTTTTCTTTCATTGACCAACCCTAAAAAAAAAAAAACCCCAAAAAACAACTTAATTCCCACTGTATTATTACTTACCCCACTGCTCTCCAGATAAAGCTTCTTTATCTGCTTTCTTGTGTGCATATGTATATACATACACACACACACACACACACACACACTTGTTCCCACACTCCCATCTCAGTGATTCATTCAACTCTAGATTGACCCAATTGTATGTATACATATCTTATTTGACTGACAGAAACAAACCTACTTACCTTCACCCCCACGTCAACTTCTGGATTATGTGAGGAAAGCATTTCTACCTGCCTCAGTGGAATTTTAAACTGATTTGTCTCAAGTGGCTTTTATCTTAATTATTTTTATTTTATTTTAGATTTTAGTACTTTTTTTTCACTACTCTCTTCTTCCAAGGGATGGATTGAGCTGATCTTTGAGACCTTGTTTTTGTTTGTGAAAGCCCATCTAAACTAAATCTGTTTCAACAATTATTGGGTGATATAATATGACTTAGTATTGTGTGTGCTTGGTTGTATGAGGAATGTGTCCCATATACAGAACTCTATATTTTGTTCACATTCATAACATCTTTCTCTTGTTGAGGGGGCCTTTCAAACATCATTCACCCAACAACTAAATCTTTTGTCAATTGGAAATTCTTGCCCATAAAACAGTTTGAGTTATTATAAGCCATCTTAAATTGGAGAAATTAAGCAAAACTAACGAAGACATGGGAATTAATGAATTTACTTACTAAAGTTAAAGACATTGTTGACATGTGTTAATTTTTAAATTCGTTACAGTACTGGGTCATTAATTTTAATTTATAATTAAATCTTAATTAGGAGAAATTAAACAAAACTAACAAGGACATGGGAATTAATGGATTTGCTTACTAAAGTTAAAGAAGACATTGTTGTCATGTTAATTTTTAAGTTCATTACAGAAAATTCTTTGGTTATTCGGACACCTTTTAACAATAGTTGAAAATTGTTTGGATAATTCAGAATTTTAGATAATTAAATACCTAAATTATTGAAAAAGAAGTTGGTTTGCAAGAAATTTTAACATATCATGAAATAATTTTTTCAAAAGCTTTGTCAGAGGTTTTGATCAGTTTACTTTTTTTTTTCTGAAAAAAATGCTTCAATGTTTTGTCTTTTCTGCCTGACCCTGTCCTATGTTTTTCTAGATTAAAATCAAATGTATTTGTAACTTTAATTTCTCCTGTTACATAACACTATCTGTTTTCATTCTGCTCATTTGAGACCATTTCAATTACAAAGTGTAATATCGTATGACAAAGAGTCTCTGCATCCTTGTGGGTGACAGATTATTTTTCATCCTGCAACTCTTTTTTCACGCACAAGAAGTCTAGTCTCTCACTATTTCCATAGAAAGTGTTCAAATGAACTGCATTTCTTAGTTTCACTAGTTTTAACCTTCATGGCTAAGACCCGCCATGTCACCCATATTATAGCAAACCACCCGCATTCCCTTCATATTCCATTTGTGAGATGTAAGCTGCACTCAAGCAGCTTTTTCCGGGAACCACTGCTTTGTGGAACTGATTCCCAAGAGGATGCTTCCTCCATCACCACAATCTCAAACTGTTCTTAGAACAACATTTATCTTTCACACATATTTGTATAAATTGTGCCTCTTACTCCATAATCGGATGTGCGTTGTGGTGCATTGGATGTCGGCTCGGAACGAGAAATCGGGGAGCCGAGTTCGAATTCCAGCCAAATTCATTGCATTCACTTACGCGCAAATACCCCTGGGAAAGGTATTAATCCATCTATTCCTTCCAGTTATGGGTTAAATAACAGAACAGATTGGGTTCTATAGCCTTGGTTGGCAACCAGTCTACCGCAGAAAGCAATGGCAACCTACTGCGGGATAATCTTCTGCCCAGTCAGTCACGTGTCTTTTGAGACATGATCGCCCAAGTGTGTATCACGTATGGCACTTAACTGACTGACTCCATAATCCTCTACTTTGAGTGCCTCTTGATCCTTATACAAAAAAAAGAGGATTGAATATGCTGTCTCATCAGTGGGGAAATTGATGTACATTACACATCTGTATAATCAAAGTCCAGAACATCAAGGTAATTGAGGAAGTACTGTGTCACTAAATTTGACATCCCATACAAGCTCTTATAGACATTTATTTAAAAAGAGGACCAGAATTATAAGAAAGGGTTCAGAAAAATGTTTGGCTGGAATCGGCATCAAATTTCTATGTATGCTTATCTTAGTTGTTACAGTTGCAAATGAATGCCTTCGTCCCAATCTCTTTTATATTGATAACAAAATTTTCTCATCATGGACTTTAGGATCTGATGAAAATGCTCAAGAGCTCCCGGTGATTCGGGGTAATAAACACTGGATTTGTGCTGTTTAATATCCATTTCATTCATTACTTGTTGAAATAAACCAGATATAAAGTTTGTGCCTTGGTCTGATTGAATGGCTGAGGTAATCCCAAATAAACAGAAAAAAAACTTAGTTAAAGCCTTAACTATAGTTCTAGTCTTAATATTTCTTAAAAGGACAGCTTCTGGAAAACGAGTTGACATACACATAATTGTTAGCAAATATTGATTTCCTATTTTTGTTTTAGGAAGTGGACCAACACAATCCACCAGTACTCTACTATAAGGTTCTTCAAATGCTGGAATAGGTTTGAGGAGTGTGGGTGGAATTCTTTGATTAAGTTTTCTGACAATCTGTCATGTGTGACAGGAGTTACAAAAATTTACAACATCATGTTTGAGTTTCAGCCAGAAAAAGTGGTTTAAAATTTTCTCATAGGTTTTATTTATTCCTAAATGACCTGACATGGAGGTATCATGAGCTATTTTTAATATTTCTTGTCTATAAACTTTTGAGACTACTATTTGATTTATTATGTTCTACTCCTCGTCTACTTTAGCATCCAGTGGGCGGCATTTTCTCATCAAAATGCCATCATTCAAATAAAGACATTCCCTAACTTTCTTTGCTTCTTCTTTAGGTAGAGCGCTGTTTTTCAGAAGACAAATTTCTGGGTCTTTTCTTTGTTCTGTTAAAATTTGGTCTCTATTTAATTTGTCAGTTTTTTCGTCTGTCTTATTTTCTTTTGGGAGAGTTGATTTTATTTTTTTATCCGTACTATTTTGTTGTTCTAAAAGGTTGGATATAAATGTTTCGTTTAATTGTAATTCCTCATCTGGTGTCTTTAGGTTTTCATTTACTAAGAGTTGCTTTCTTTTTTCCGCTCTGGTAACCGCACATTCAGGGTATAGGTTTGGGTTTTATTCCACCTCTGATTTATGGCTTACTACTATTTGGTCACTAACAATGGGTTCAGCTATTACTCTTCCCACCGCTAAATCATTTCCTAGCAGCAGAGACACTCCTTTAATCAGTAGCTTTGGTCATACGTCCACGTCCACGATAACTGGGCCATTTATTAATTCCAATTTTATATGAATTTTGTGTAGAGGAGCTTTTTATGCAGTCATCCCTACTCCTTGTAACAACACAACGTCACCGGTGAAGGTAGATTCTGCTAATGGTAGGACGTCTTCTAATATTAAGGTTTAAGACACGGTATTCCGCAAGAATTTTTTGGGGGTTAGCCTCTTCAGGATTGTTGATATACACCGAACCCTGAGATAGAAATGGCTCAAATTTTTCCATGTATGAGGTTTTTGTTTTTACATTTATCCCTAGCTTTGAGAGAGAAGATGGGTTAACATTATCGTTTTTTTGTTTTATGCATAATAAAAGCATGTGGTTGGAAAAAGTCATTTTCTCCCCACCCTTTTTTTTAAGATCTGGCACTTGGATATAATATGATTATTTTTCTTGCAATAAGCGCAGAAAATTTTACTTTCTGTCGGGACAGAGCCTTTGGGTATGTCTCTTACTTTTTTACCATAGTTTTTATTAAATATGCTTGGAGTATGAGACTCAGGTAGTGTTTTTGCTTCTGTAAGAAAGCCTGACTGGTTCTTTGTTATTTTATTTTTTTTCACAACTTTTGTGAGTTAAGCTATACATATCGGCGATTACTGCTGCCTCATTAACGGTTTTTACATCTCTCTTGTCAATGTGGGACACATTGTTTGAATTCTTCAATTAGAATAAGTTGGCGTAAACTACTATATTCATCATTTACTCTTTTTGCTCTAACCCATCTATTGAAAACATCCTCTTTTTCTCTGGTGAACTTGACATAAGTCTGTCGCTCGAATTTTTTATATTTTCTAAATTTCTGCCTATATGCCTCGGGTACTAACTCATAAGCATTTAATATGGCATTTTTTATTTTTTTATAATCTGTGGCATCTTCTATACTAAGCGCAGAGTATATCTCAGCGACTCTTTCAACTAAAACGGTTTGCAGTAATTTCAGCCAGTGGACGTAAGGCCATTTCAATTTGTTGCTAATTTTTCAAAATGAGGGAAATATTTCTCTACTGTTTTTTCACAAAAACTAGGAACCAATCTAATATTTTGCGCTGTGTGAAAAGAAGAAACATTAGAATTTTGACTTAGTCTTTCTAGCTCTAGTCTCTCTTGCATTTTTAATTTTTCCAACTCTAATTGTATCTCTAATTTCTTTAGTTCTATTGTAAGTTGTATATCATTTTGGTTGTCTTCTTCATTTACGGTAGATGTTTCTAGAAGGTTGTTATCCATTAATTCATCTGCTATGATTTTTTTATTACAGCTTTTGTCATTGTTGGGTTTGCATCTAATTCGAAAAAATCTGCAATTTCCACTAGTTCTGCTTTGTGTAGTCTCAAATTTTTCACCCAGGTCGGCTAAACTGAGAAAGTTTTATACTTAAAAGGGCATTTTTTTTTTTTGGTTTTTTTGTTTTGGTTTTTTGTTGTTTTAATGTTTTACGAAAGATATTTAGATACAGTTACTTTCTTTCGTGAATTACGTATATTGAGCTTATTTTGTTTTAGTTTTTTTTTTTTTTTTTTTTTTTTTGGTTTTTTTTTTTTTACAATATTTTACATTTATTTAATTTTTTAATTTTATTTTTGTTTTATTTTATTGAGATGTACAAGCTTCTAATTTTGTTATATTAGCGTTGGACGAAACTCCTAATTTTGTTTTATCTTTGGACAAGCTGTTATGTTTTAGCTTAGGACGACAAAAAAACTGTTATGAACCCATTTGGGTCAGCAACACATAAAAATACAATTTTAGTTGGAATAATGCTGAAAGGAGTGAATTAAACTATAACGCAAGAGAATTTTATACAGAAAGGAAATTTATTATAACACACAAAAATCTTCAGCAAAACACAGGAATAAGGTGACAGAACTATAATTTACTGGACACTAGAACGGGTTCAATTTCATACTAGTTTTACACAATATTCACTGGAAAATAAGAGGAGAGTCTAAAGAGGAAAATATTTGGAGGAAGTTTAGGCAGGATGGGAAAAGGTCATTCAACTCGGCTAAAGATTATATATATATATATATATATATATATATATATATAACTATACACAGCTATGGTTTGGTCAGAATGATCAACAAAACAATCTTTACCTTTCACGGCAGCACATGGTGTATTCACTGGATGTTGAGGAAGGTCTTCGTGTGGAGAATTTCAGCTGGTAGCTTGATGAAAAGTTCTTTCGACATCTTGAACGAATAGCCAGAGAGAGGTCTACACCTGGCCAGTAGCCCAACAACTCTAGAGTTTTCTATTTCTTCCCTTTTATATAGAAACAGGGGCCTATATTCATTGGCTCTCTCTTTCTCTGGTCTTTCCTTTCTTTTTACTGTAACCATAGCTACCAGGCTCTTTTTGGGAAGGGTAGAACCTGACCCAGTGACCTAATTCATACTACTCTTCTTTCTGGAGTGGTAGAACCCTGACCGAATGACCAGTTACTACTACCTTTTGGGATTGGTGACAACCTGATCAAATAACCTAGTTACTACTATTAGTGCTAAGGTGACTATTTTAATCATGACCCAAGGCTTTTGAGGCAAAAAAAAGCGCTTCTAACTTCCTCATTACACATTGTTTTGACTTGTACCTTCCAAACCTATTTCATAGGTTTGGAAGGTACAAACCTTTCTTTGAAGTTTCAAAAGGTGAAACTTCAAAGAAAACCCTTTATTCAATCTATTGGGTGGGTTGTTTTCATTACTATTTTCATGCTTAGGGGAGATAATTCTTATCAGCTTGCATACTTCTATGTGCCATGTCGCTTCAGGATGTTGGCAATAATGACTCTACAATTTCATCTCTTGTAGCTCTTAAATTTTTTTTTGTTATCTATCCTAAACCCTTTGCTCAAGCTTGCTAGGTTGGTCTTATGTTGTTTTTCTCTATCCATCTTGCTTTCAATCTGTCTTATGAGTATCAAATTTTCCAACTTTTTCCTCATTATGCCCTAGAAAATTCAACTATCTCTTTTTGATGCTACAAAATGTCTTTTTTTTTTTTTTTGTTTCCATTTTCTGTAAAACTCATTGCTTACATGTTCTGTTTATTTTATTCTCAGTATCTTTCTGTAGAAGTACATTTCTGTTGCTTCAAGTCTCTTCGTTATCTGTGAGGAGATTGTCTAGCATTCACTGTCATATAGGAGGACATATTACAGAAGTTTAGTCCTATTTTCTTTGTTTCTAACAAAGTTTTTATTTACTTTTGTGTTGTTTGTTTCTTTCATTGAACCAGAATGTGATTTTCATCAGTTGGCTAAGTGACTCATGGCTTAGTGGATTAAAATGTTGCTTAAAACATATGATGTTCCCTGAAAATTGAGAGTTCAGTGCTTCTCATGTTTTTCTTCACTCTCTGGAATTAAAGTGTAGTATCTGTTGAATTCATTGCATTCACTTACGTGCAATTACTCTTGGGCAAGGTATTAATTCATCTCTTCCCTCCAGTTATAGGTTAAATAACAGGACAGATTGGGTTCTATAACCTTGGCTGGCAACCAGTCTACTGCAGAAAGCAATGGCAACCTGCTGCGGGATAATCTTCTGCCCAGTCAGTCATGTCTCTTTCAAGACATGATCGCCCAAGCGTGTTTCATGTATGGCACTTAACTGATTGATTGATCTGTTTTCATCTCTAATAGTAACAGTAATATTATCTCCTTCCTTATAAGGAAACATTCAGCATTCATTGTCCAAGCAGTTAATGCCACTTTTTGTTGAAATTTATAAAATCTTTCTCAAGTCCAGTAGCTGTTATCACTCTTTCCGGTATTGATGGAGGTTTTGTTCCTAACCTTTTGTTTGAAGTAGTGTGGCATGTCAACATATTTGTCGTCATTTTCTCTTTGAGTTACGTGTGCTATCCATTTTAGTTGTTGCCGCTCTTGAAAGTCCTCAAACGATGTATTTTCTGTTATTTTGTGCAGTTCTTTGTGATTCTGTCGCCCCCCCAGTCTACAATGTTCAAAGAAGGATGACCTTTTCCAAGACCCTCAGCCTTTACTCGCTCAAAGCCTATTTTCACTATAAGAGTTTTTTTTGTTGGGTGGTGGGGGTTGTGATTTCTGTCATCTGACATTTTTCAGTCGCCTGGTCTCAAGGGTACTTGATTAAAGAGGTTCTCAAGTGATGTGGTTTCTGTTATTTATTACAGTTCATTGTTTTATGATGCTGTAGTGCCAATCAACAGGGTTTGAGGAAGAAGCATCCTTGCTGAGACTCACAGGTTTATTTTACTTAAAGCCATTTTTAACTATTGATCTGAGAAAGCAATTGTATACAGTTGGCAGTTTAGATATTCCTGTAGAAGTTCGGTGCTATGCCTGACATCCACATGAAAGTTTTGATCTGATGAAGTTTTTTAAGAACATTACTCTAGTTTTTAAGTTAATGTTTTGCTTTTGCAATTTGCAGTGTTAGATGAAACTACCCCAAGTGAAATCTATTCAGTGTTCAGTTTCTTATACTAAATTGGTTATAACTGATCCATATAGCGATGTATCTGAAAGGCTTAGTATTTACTAATTTTAGCATTATGAATTTCTATGATGGATTTTAAGTAGGTTCCATCATGGCTTTTTTTTCCAATTCCTGATAAACCTTTCAAAAACAGAAAATATATCTTTTGTCTTGTTTCTTCAAAACACCTGGTAGATCATTTTTATCTCAGATATGAATAACTATGTCATCAGCATAGCCTTCATCATCATCATCAGTACACTGGACTCCAGATAAAAAGCAGGAACACTGTTTTCTATTATTAAATTCATTTGTGGGGTGGTATTGCTGCCATTTATGGTCAGGTGCCCCTGCCGTTCTCCTCAGTGTTCTTGACAAGCTCCAAAGGAGAGTCTGTAATGTGATAGGTACTGATCTGGCGACTCGACTGCAGCCACTTTCCCATCGTCGAAATGTGGCCTCCCTCTGTCTCTTCTATAAATACTTTCATGGCTTCTGCTCGGATGAGCTTAAGTCATTGATGCCTCCTCAACAGGTGTTTACCTGTGCAACCAGACTGGCAACTGGGTCCCACCCATTCACAGTCAGGTTAGCCAAATGCAGATGACAATTCTACTCCTGCAGCTTCCTCTCTCGCACTTCCCGCCTGTGGAACTCACTCCCGTATTCTTGCTTTCCTGACGGCTACGACCTCCAGAAATTTAAAAGCAAAGTTAATACTCACCTACTAACCACTGGACTCTAGCTCTCTCCCCTCCCCTGTATAATCTTCACTTTCTCTCCGCCCATGTATCTGTCATTGCACCTGCTTTCTCAGCTTTCTATTGTTCCTTTCTAACTAGCTTGTACTCCTCACTCTTTTCTAATTAATCTTTCTACATTTATGTAACCCCCTGCACATCAGTGGCGTTTCTGCCTTGCTCGGGGTGAAATGATTAAAAAAAAAAAAAAATTGAATGTTCAAATGAACAGTGTCCATATCTTGATGACTGTGCTTTATATGCCCAGTGTATAATCAGTGCCCATATCTTGATGACTGTGCTTTATATGCCCAGTGTATAATCAGTGTCCATATCTTGATGACTGTGCTTTATATGCCCAGTGTATAATCAGTGTCCATATCTTGATGACTGTGCTTTATATGTCCAGTGTATAATCAGTGTCCATATCTTGATGACTGTGCTTTATATGCCCAGTGTATAATCAGTGTCCATATCTTGATGACTGTGCTTTATATGCCCAGTGTATAATCAGTGTCCATATCTTGATGACTGTGCTTTATGTACCCAGTGTATAATCAGTGTCCATATCTTGATGACTGTGCTTTATATGCCCAGTGTATAATCAGTGTCCATATCTTGATGACTGTACTTTACTGCAGTGTATAATCAGTGTCCATATCTTGATGACTGTGCTTTATATGCCCAGTGTATAATCAGTGTCCATATCTTGATGACTGTACTTTATATGCCCAGTGTATAATCAGTGTCCATATCTTGATGACTGTGCTTTATATGCCCAGTGTATAATCAGTGTCCATATCTTGATGACTATTTTATATGCCCAGTGTATAATCAGTGTCCATATCTTGATGACTGTGCTTTATATACCCAAGTATGTAATCAGTGTCCATATCTTGATGACTGTGCTATATACCCAGTGTATAATCAGTGTCCATATCTTGATGACTGTGCTTTATATGCCCAGTGTATAATCAGTGTCCATATCTTGATGACTGTGCTTTATATGCCCAGTGTATAATCAGTGTCCATATCTTGATGACTGTGCTTTATATACCTAGTGTATAATCAGTGTCCATATCTTGATGACTGTGCTTTATATGTGATGTATAATCAGTGTCCATATCTTGATGACTGTGCTTTATATGCCCAGTGTATAATCAGTGTCCATATCTTGATGACTGTGCTTTATATGCCCAGTGTACCGTCGAGTGTCCATATCTTGATGACTGTACTTTATATACCCAGTGTATAATCAGTGTCCATATCTTGATGACTGTGCTTTATATGCCCAGTGTATAATCAGTGTCCATATCTTGATAATGTGCTTTATATGCCCAGTGTATAATCAGTGTCCATATCTTGATGACTGTACTTTATATGCCCAGTGTATAATCAGTGTCCATATCTTGATGACTGTGCTTTATATGCCCAGTGTATAATCGTGTCCATATCTTGTTGTTTTGTGCTTTATATGCCCATTGTATAATCAGTGTCCATATCTTGATGACTGTGCTTTATATGCCCAGTGTATAATCAGTGTATCTATCTTGGTAATGCTGTACACCATATGCCCAGTGTATAATCAGTGTCCATATCTTGACAGTAACTTTATATGCCCAGGTGTATAATCAGTGTCCATATCTTGATGACTGTACTTTATATGCCCAGTGTATAATCAGTGTCCATATCTTGATGACTGTGCTTTATATGCCCAGTGTATAATCAGTGTCCATATCTTGATGACTGTACTTTATGTGCCCAGTGTATAATCAGTGTCCATATCTTGATGACTGTGCTTTATATGCCCAGTGTATAATCAGTGTCCATATCTTGATGACTGTGCTTTATTACCAGTGTATAATCAGTGTCCATATCTTGATGACTGTGCTTTATGTACCCAGTGTATAATCAGTGTCCATATCTTGATGACTGTGCTTTGTTGGTGTAAGTCAGTGTCCATATCTTGATGACTGTGCTTTATATGCCCAGTGTATAATCAGTGTCCATATCTTGATGACTGTGCTTTATATGCCCAGTGTATAATCAGTGTCCATATCTTGATGACTGTGCTTTATATGCCCAGTGTATAATCAGTGTCCATATCTTGATGACTGTGCTTTATATGCCCAGTGTATAATCAGTGTCCATATCTTGATGACTGTGCTTTATATGCCCAGTGTATAATCAGTGTCCATATCTTGGTAACTGTACTTTATATGCCCAGTGTATAATGATGCATCCCATATCTTGATGACTGTGCTTTATATGCCCAGTGTATAATCAGTGTCCATATCTTGATGACTGTGCTTTATATGCCCAGTGTATAATCAGTGTCCATATCTTGATGACTGTGCTTTATATGCCCAGTGTATAATCAGTGTCCATATCTTGATGACTGTGCTTTATATGCCCAGTGTATAATCAGTGTCCATATCTTGATGACTGTGCTTTATGCCCAGTGTATAATCAGTGTCCATATCTTGATGACTGTGCTATGTGCCCAGTGTATAATCAGTGTCCATATCACAGTGACTGCTGCTTTATATGCCCAGTGTATAATCAGTGTCCATATCTTGATGACTGTGCTTTATATGCCCAGTGTATAATCAGTGTCCATATCTTGATGACTGTGCTTTATATGCCCAGTGTATAATCAGTGTCCATATCTTGATGACTGTGCTTTATATGCCCAGTGTATAATCCAGGAAGTGATTAAATAGATTACTTCTTGGGGAAAGATGATGGAGTTGTTTTCTGTTACCTTTTTTTATGGTTTTATATTAAGAATAATCTTTCACCCAGGCAGGCACACAGCCTAGATAGTCACTTTCATTTAACCAATAATATATATAGTAGAATTATCAACAATGCATTTTTATATCAAAATGACCAACAGTACATTTTATCTGTAGTTGAAGACATATAATGGTGTTCAAAATATATATATCAAATAAAACTCTGTATATTACATTCGTTGTATAGCTATTTTCAGTGAGAAAAAATCGCACTTCTTCAGCAACGATCAAAATAAAATGTTATTGCAAATATGGTACAAAATGTAATATCCGAAGTTTATTTGATATAATACACATATTTGGTTCTGTAAATAGATAATACTATTTATATTGATCCCTCCATTGAGATATTAATAGGATCTGGTTTTTGGGGTTTTACCTACATGCTATTTTTATTTTTGGATTTAAAATATATATTGTTGAAGTCATAAAATTGTGTTCCAAGTATTTAGATTTTGACATTAAATAACCCATAGAGGTGTTGATATACCACTAACCAACCAACTAACCTATCTGGCACATCCTGTGTATATTAAATTCCTTCATAACTTTTTATTTTGTTTTTTTATGTGGAATGTCAGTATCTTGATCATTATCTTCTCTTCAAGTTACTTGTGCTATGCATTTTAGCAGTTGCTGCTGTTGGAAATCTTCAAATGATGTGGTTTCTCTTATTTTGTACAGTTCTAAATTTGTTATAACTGATCCATACAGTTATTTGAAATGTTTGGTATATACTAATTTCAACATCCTGAATTTTTATGATGAATTCTTATCCTGGGTATGACAAACTACATCTGGCAGCAAGACCTCTGATCAGGAGCTTTTGAGGAACATGGACCAACCATTTAATTGCTGTTTCTAGGTCTACCCTGACCCAAGATGGTAGCACCTGGTAGGATTCCAGCTATGGGCAAATAGTAAACACTCAAACAGATCTTGGCTTTAAACAACCCATGAGAACTTCAGTCAGTTAAGTGCCATACGTGATACACTCTTGGGCGATCATGTCTTGAAAGAGGCATGACTGACTGGGCAGAATATTATTCCATAGTAGGTTGCCATTACTTTCTGTGGTAGACTGGTTGCCAACCAAGGCTATAGAACCCAATCTGCCCTGTTATTTAACCCATAACTGGAAGGAATAGATGGATTAATACCTTTCCCAAGGATATTTGCGCATAAGTGAATGCAAGGAATTCAATGGAATTTGAACTCAGCTCCCTAACTTCTCATTCTGAGCTGATATCCATTGCACCACAGTGCACATCCACGAGGAGTTAATAAGCCTTAAAACAAAGGTCAAAATGTGAAAATATAAAAATATATAAAAAATTGCCAGCTATATTGGTGGGGAGGGATGAAAAAATTGTTAGCTCACAGGAAAATTAAATTTCCGCATTAAATGATTCATAAGCAGTTGATATGCTACTAAACAAATCAAACCAAACATCATGTAGTAATGTATCATGGTTTATCCTAAGTTTTATTTCTAGGAATACTTGGTAGAGAATGTTTCTTTTTTTTTTTTTTTTTGCTTAAGCTTATTTTTATCCCAACTATGAATATTTAAATTGTCATGGTCATGAGTAAAAATTCTGATAAGTAAATTATCAAAAATAGAAGTAAATACTAGTCAAGGAAGTTAGTATCAGTAGCAGACTACAGTTTGCTTTATAACTAACTGAAAGCACATTCAAAATTTAAAAATGTTATTTTCCATACATAGAAAATCATAGCAAATTTGATATGCTGTGTAGAGGTGCCCTTACTGAAGTATTATTGCTTTGCAGATTGTTTGACATTAATCCTGATTGACAAAGTTGATATTAAAATGAGTTTTTTCTTTTCTTCTATTGAAACAAAAAAAACCTTGCAGCTCATTTGGTAAAGCTGTTGTTGTAAATCTTCTTCCATTGACCCAAATAGCGGGAGGGGATCTAAATTAATATTAGCTCAAACACCAGGAAGCCATCCTTCTAGCCAGCACTTTTTTAAATCAATTCACTACAAGCAAGATGTTCACCACTAAGTCACAAAGGGCAGGGCTACTAAAAGTGAAAGAGAATGAAAAGACTTTAGAAGGAATCCAAAACCTATCCTAAGCAAGAAATAAGGGATAAACATCTACACCTGTTTAATAAATGAGGGAGGAGTGTGAACTGGGCCATAGGCAAATATATCTATTTCTATTGAGAAAAAAATAGTATAAATTTCAGTGTTTAGGCAGTAACATTAAAAGTATAGAATTTAGAAAGAACAAGAAGTATCTCTCCATCAAGAGGGGTTTGGGGTCATTATCCAACACCTCAGGATCCTGGACAGTAAAAGCTATGAGCCTGAAGCTTGAGCAATTTTGGGATCTCACTTTAAGCTTGACCTTGTATCAAACCCTGTGGTTTGGTGAGTGACTGAATAAATCTCTTCAGTAATGCTTCCTATTCATTGCTACAGACTGGAATAATACCATTGAAGAAAAATAAGTTTTCACTTACAAAAAACACAATTTTTTAATGGTTTATCAACATCTTGCAGGTTATTTAAAGCTAGAAAATATCTTAAGTTGTAAGAATTTTTTTTTCTTTGAGATAATAATAGCTTAGTGATACTAATTAACCCATAGCTAGTGGAAAAAGAGTTGGATTCATACCTTTCCCAAAGGTATTTGCATGTAGGTGAATATAACAAACACAATGGGAATTGGAAGTTGGTCCTCTGATAAACAATTATGAGCCATTGTCCATTAGGCTACTCACACATCTAAGCTTACAGCACCTTATATTCCCAAGTAGTCACCCATCTTAGTAATGACCCAGTTCAATGTTGCTTAACTTTGGTGATCATACAGGAATCGGTGTTTCAATGTGATGTGGCCGTAAGCACCTTTCAAGTTTCTCTCCATTCCATGCATTGCCAGTCAGAATATAGCTTGTCACCCATCTGGCTATGACCACTGAAATGTATTACCCACCATCTAACTGTGCTCACATCCATTGTATGGTCTCTGTAAATGTTCAGTTGAGAATATTGATGAGATCAATGAGACATCTCCACTTTGTATGCTCAATGATATCAGACAATTTTTTTTTTTTTTTTTTTTTTTGCTGTCTGTAAAAAGAAGTAATTAATAGCAGAAAGATTCAGTTTTTACTGTTGTACAATGAACGCCTGTTTTGAATGGTGTGAGCCTGTGGTAAAGTGCCTGAGGTTCTTAGTAATTTTTATCAAAAATTTTGGAATAAGTGAACAGAATCAGAGGTATAAATAAATACGGCTTTATTTATTTGACTTAAATTGGAGCATGACCTTTGTAATTCAGGGTAGTGAAAGTTTGTTTGACTGGGTATTTGATAGTTTGCAATCCAGATTTTGGTAGAAGTTGTCATTTTGTTGACTGCTGTCAGGAGTGTGATTTACTTTTGAAATTGGTGCAGCATATTTCCGGCAGAAAAATGTCAAGTAGATGATTGCTTATGTTCGTCACACAACATGCTTGGCTGGTTTCTCTGGCAGCCAACACTTCTCTATCTCTGCTTGTTCACTCTCTGTTTATATTCACTTAAAGTGCTTTTATTGTCAAGCATTCCTTTTTTTTTTTAAACCAACATTATGGATGGTGCCTCTTATTTTGTTTGATTTCTAGTCCTATAATTGCCGTCTGGCAGTTATGTTCCATCTTTTCTTCTTCCTCTTTTTTATTTGAGAGTTGCCTTTTCATTAGTTGAGAGAGAAATATAAAGAGAGAAACGTAGAGATAGGAAAAAAGAGATACTGAAAGGAAATGCCTTATTTTAATATTAATTTTTTTTGTTGTTGTTTATGTTGTAACCCTAAAAGGTGTGAGTAATCACCAAAATGGAGATTGGGAATAATAGTATATCAACAAACAGAAGACTGTAGATACACTGTTAGTGAACTGACAGTCTGTACAATCACTTTACTCTCCCCTTTACTCAAATAGTGTTTACTTATTTAAGAGTATAGGAACAAACCATTACTGTATATAGGTAGATGTGCAACAGTTTATATATTTTATTTTCACATTTTATTTTACATTTGGGTTGACCACAAGCCAGCAAAATAAAATAGGAAACATTTCTTTTCAGGCAACCCTACATTCACAGTGTTAAAGTGTAACTTATAAAATGTAAAAAAATTGGAATGCTTAAAATTATCCAGTTAAATGTTTAATATACACTCTATTGGACAACAGTTTGGGGGTCACCAGCTGGATTTTAAAAAATGTCACCTAACAACTGAAAGTTATATCCTTTTTTTTTTTAAAAACTAATTTATCAGCTCACTTTGTGCCACAGGATTTTCTCTTATGAATTTTATCACATATATAATAATAATAATAATAATAATAATGAAATTAAACCATTACTGTATAAAGTATCCATTAAAATTTTAACTCTTTCTGTCTAATCTACCTTTCTGGTTAATGATGATCATAGGACTGACAGATTTGAAACTTCTCTAAAAATAGACTGAGTTGAATCATTATCACAACATTGCTAAGTAGGATTTAAACCAAAACTTAAATTATCAAATCCAGAGGGTGTACCCAAATATTTTACCTAAATTGTACATATTATTAAAGCTGTATTTCTTAGACTTGTACTTTTTTTTTTCTCTTATAAAAAAAAAATCATTCAGCCATCTTGGACCTTTTGTACCTGCCAAAAAAAGAAGAAAAAAAACAGCATGAAATGGTTGTGGTTTTTTCCTTGACACCACTATTATAGATAACAGTGGGTGTTTCTCTTCACAAAATAATCGTTTTTCATTTTTTTTTTTTTTTCTTTTTATGATACTATCAAATAAAGGCTCCAGATAAAAACTAAAAAATTTTTTTTTTATATATTTTCTAAAATTTAAGAGGTGGGAATCAGTTTATCTAAATGCATTGTCAATTTTTCCCTGGTACACAACATCACCCCTACCACCAAAAATATGATCAGGGAAATAATAACACTAATAAATTTTACAAATAATACAAAAAATTAAGAACTTTGTCCATGTGATGCTAGTGATGTTATGGGAGTTAGAAAAACAAATCATGAAATGTAGCCTCAACAACACACTACTAACTGCCTTTAGTCGTCCCACAGACTTGGTAGGTAGTGTAACCATTGCAGAAATCAAAATGTGATGATAATAAAGGATACAATAATAACATTACTATTATTATTATGTGATGTGCATTGGATATTAGCTTGGAACGAGAAATCGGGGAGCCGAGTTCAAATTCCAGCTGAATTCATTGCATTCACTTATGCGCAAATACCCTTGGGAAAGGTATTAATCCATCTCTTCCTTCCAGCTATGGGTTAAATAACAGGACAGATTGGGTTCTATAGCCTTGGTCGGCAGCCAGTTTACCGCAGAAAGCAATGGCAACCTACTGCGGGATAATCTTCTGCCCAGTCAGTCATGTCTCTTTCGAGACATGATCGCCCAAGCGTGTATCACGTATGGCACTTAACTGACTTATTATTATTATTATTATTTTTAAAAAAAGCCAAATAAAGAGCTGCTTTAAATTCAAACTTTGTGTTCATTTTACGATTATTTGAAATTCTATACAAAAGCAGAATTTTAGGCCAACACTGGAAAAAGATAGGAAAAAACCTGCTTTTAATAATATTTTTATTAACTTGTGAGATTTTTAAAGACTAGGAAGAATATGCTTTACCACATTGTCTGAGAATATTTTGTTGACTTCCATATGGAAACAAAAAGGAAACTTATACTTAATATCAAGAAGTGTTGAAGTTTCTGGGACATGTAATAAGGAAGGAAGATTTGGTGAATCTGATACTCACAGGGTGGAAAGAAGGACAGGAGAAAGCAGCATATGTCGTACTTAATGTGCTTGAGCAAATGGATGTCAGACCAGGGTTTGGGAGAAGTAACAGAAAAACAAAACTGAAGAACTACAAGGGATGGGAAAATGTGGAGGGCTGTGACTGCTTAAATCCTGAATGAACACAAGGAGGAAAATAAAAGAAGTGGAAGGTGAGTAATCTGCAATAAATCTGCATGGCAATCCCCCCCCCCTTTCCCTTTCCTTTTTTTTTTTTTTTTTTTTTCAAAATTACCTTGGTGAATTTCTGGAATACGAAAAGAATGAGGATGATTCACCCCCTGTGTACAGCATATGGCAGGTCTTAGCTGTAAAAGTCTGAACTGGTGGAACTCTAGGAATGTAGTGCATCAGAACATTTTCCATGGAAATAGCAATAGAGTAGTGATAATGCTTGTAATATTGCCTGTGTAGAAAAAGGATTGTAAGTTTCAAGATAATTCATCAACCACTTAGCCACATGAGTGCTTCTGAGCCCTGTCAAGTCTAACATGACAGGATTGGGTAGTTCCAGCTCAAATATAGCAGCAATCATCCATTTTTTTTTTTTTTTTTTTTTTTTTTTTTTTTTTTTTTGTCTGATCTGACTCTTGTAAAAATAGCGTTGGCATATGGCAATGTCACATTGAAACACTAGTTCTTGTACAATCATCAGAGTTAAGCAGCATTGAGTTTGATCATTACCTAGATCAGTGATCGCTTGAGAATACCAGGTGCTGTAAGCTTGAATGTGCAGGTGGTATAATGAATAATTGATCTGAATTGTTTATGTGTATTGTGGTGCAGTGGATATCAATGACAAATTGGAGAGCATTCACTTACGCACAAATGCCCTTAGGAAAGGTATTAATCCATCTCTTCTCCCTCCAGCTATAAGTTAAATAGTAGAATAGATTGGGTTCTACAGCCTTGGTTGGCAACCTACTGCTGGAAAATCTACTGCCCGGTCAGTCATGTCTCTTTCAAGACATGATCACCTAGGCATGTATCTTGTATGGCAATTAACTGATTGACTGATGTTATATTCACTTTGGAAAGGTGTGAATCAACCTCTTCTCTCTCCAACTATGGATCAATTAGTAAGACTTGTATCACTAAACCATTATTATCCCCCCCCACCCAAAAAAAAAAGAATAGGGTTAAAAAGCTGAAAAAAAAAAATCAATCAAAGATAGTGTGGCAGGTGGAAGTCAGGTACATTTTTGGAAGAGTATAATGGATGTGCATTGTGGTGCAGTGGATATCAGCTCAGAACGAGAAATTGAAGAGCCGAGTTTAAATTCTGGTTGGATTTATTGCATTCACTTAGACGAAAATACCCTTGGGAAAAGTATTAATTCATCTCTTCTTTCCAGCTATGGATCAAATAACAGGATAGATTGGGTTCTATAGTCTTGGTTGGCAACCAGTCTACTGGTAATGGCAAACTGTGGGAAAATCTTCTGCTTAGTCAGTCATGTCTCTTTCGAGACACAATCACCCAAGCATGTATCCTGTATGACACTTAACTGACTGACTGATAAGGAGCCAACCATTTTTCCAGCATTGTTAGTGATGGAATGAATATATGAGTAATAGTAACGACATTTAATTCATAAGAGCCTATATCACATGCAATAGAAATACCTCCTGCATATACCTTTTGCATAATGGTAAGGCATCAGTGGCAACAGTGTCTTTATCTAGCTAATGTTTTTCTAATTATATGGAAGCTTGCACACTGTACATCACAGATAACAAGCGATGATTGCAGTGAGAGTAGTTTTCGTTCAATTACTCAAAAGTTTAATTCTTATTGACTGCCATACAAATGTAGCCTTGCTGGAGTGTAAAGCTTTTTAAATACCTTTTTATAATCTTAGATTTTTTTTTTTTTTTTAATCATATCACCCTGAGCAAGGCGGTAATGCCACTGACGTGTAGGGAGCTACATAAGTGAAAAGATTGGAAAAGAGAAAGTCGGAAACCACATCCTAAACAGGGAACAAGGGATGAGCTTCTTCACCTGTTCAATAGATGTGGGTGGAGTGTGAACCAGGCAATAGTTTAGTCTATCTACTCCAATTGAAAAGAAAAAAGAAAAGGTGTTACTGTCAAAATATGGGATTTGTTCTTTCAGTTGTAGATGGCAATTGCTTAGGTTCCATGTATTGAACAAAGTATGAATAATTGTCACTGGTAGAAATTTGTAATGATTTTCATTTGTACTGTTGCCCTGTTAAGCCCAAGTCTTTGTCAAGTTTACACAAGTCATGGAGATAACATTTTTTTTCTTTTCGTTCATACGTTTACTCACACTTTCTTCTACATAACTATATACATAAACAATGATTAAGTTTCTTGAATTTTGTGACCTTTTGTTGAAGGTAACTGCTTTAGTTATTTTAAACCATTGGTGATTTTTTTTGCTTAAGAAGATCAGATGTATAAATATCTTTAGAAGCAGAAAACAGATATTATCTGGAGTTAAAATATATCAGTGACTTGATCCAAAGAATTGTGAATTCAATATCTGGCTACAGCAGAGATGAATAAATAAAACTTAGAGCTAACTGATACTGAGACATCCTGGAATTAGAACAATCT
Source organism: Ascarosepion bandense (assembly GCA_037127315.1). Classification (NCBI taxonomy): domain Eukaryota; kingdom Metazoa; phylum Mollusca; class Cephalopoda; order Sepiida; family Sepiidae; genus Ascarosepion; species Ascarosepion bandense. The sequence goes on from JBBBDQ010000151.1 coordinate 2,400,333, forward strand.
ACCCCTATGGAATGAATTCCAGCCAAATCCATTACATTCACTTACACGCAAATACCCTTGGGAAAGGTATTGATCTGTCTATTCCTTTCAGTTATGGGTTAAATAACAGGACAGATTGGGTTCTATAGCCTTGGTTGGCAACCAGTCTACCACAGAAAGCAATGGCAACCTACTGCGGGATAATCTTCTGCTCAGTCAGTCATGTCTCTTTCGAGACATGATCGCCCAAGCGTGTATCACGTATGGCACTTAACTGATTGACCCCTATGGACTAAAGGGTTCCGTTTGAAATTCCAATCACTTGAAGATGGTCAGTGCATCCAGTGAATGAAGCATTGTGAATATGGCAACAAAGATGTAGACAACAGCCTGAACCATGTAAATAGTGTAAATAATTACACTACCTCATCTCAGAAATATAGACAAATCCTGAAGAAGGTCAGAGAATGCAATGAAGAAAGGTTGTGAATATGGCAAGAAAGATGAGAACAATAGTTTGAACAATGTAAATAGTGTAAATAATTACAATAGTTAAGAAATATACACGAGTATTTTTTGTATAGATAAATGTGTAACAAATTGCGGTTAGCAACGTGTGCTCATCACATTGTCGTTATTGATAAAATTGTACCAAATCTTCAATTTTCTAATTACAGAAAAAAACTGTTTTCTCTAAAAAAAAAAAAAAAAAAAAAAAAAAAAATCAACTACTTTTAATTTCTAAAATCTCAATTCCAGAGTCTTATATCTATGGCCTACTGTAGTGAAAATAGCTGAGGTACTTTCAAAGAAAAATTACCTTGAGTTTCTTTTTCTTTTTTTAATAGTGTGGCCTGTATTACGATGAGCCATGTCTCAGGTGACCTACAGTTCAGAAAAGGTTGTCATGCATTTTTTAAATGTTTTTTTCCTTTTATAATAACAGAAAGGCAAAGTTTAACTGTTCTTTGAGATTCACCTGTAATTTTAAACAATTCTTTTTGTTTTTGTGTCTCCACTACCTCTTATTTTTTATTTTGTTTATACAACAGAATGTTTGTCTAGAAAAACCTCCCCTCACACCAAAAAAACAAAGCACAAATGTTTAACTTTACAGTAAACAGTGGTATATCTTCTGCTTATAAATAGACAATAAGTACTATGTTACTTAACCTTAAAAACAAAGGAGCATTTTCTTCTACTGTTAGAATTCTTCCACTTTGTGTGTTATATATATATCTATATATATATAGAGAGAGAGAGGTGATTAATGTGGAGAAGTTTATTAACACTTTGCCGTTATCTCGATATCACACTTTGACATAAAAACTCGCTTGCCAAAATATCTTTATCAGTAACCCACTGAAATTCGGCAATTGTGGCACTAAGGATCATCACAACACACACACAAAGCCTCCAGACAACTTTGGAATCTCCTGCATCTCTTCTGGACAGTTTCCTTGTTTAAGTGAGTGAATACTCCATAATCCTTTGCCCTCAGTTCAACTTTAGTGTTGCAAGATTTGTTGGTCACTTGCTTGCTCAACTGCACACCACACATAATAATCAAGGGGGTGCAGTCTGGTGTTAGATTGCCAGATGTAAGGAGGGTGTGGTTGCAGAAATTGCTCTTCTTTTTTTTTTTTTTTTTTTTTTTTTTTTTTGACCGTTTCACATGCCAAATACTGAAAACTCTTAGATTGCTTTACATCATTCTATTTTCTGAACACACTATTTTTTCCGCAAAAATATTATCGTCTATAATAAACATTTAACAATTGAAACTCATGTTATAAGCTCGAAAAAAAAAATAGTGACTGGGAACTTAATTTCAGTTATCATCGTTTTAATAATCGTCTCTTGCTAATTGCTATGATGATGCTATTGCTTTGGTGGAAGTTTGTGATCTGTTACTGCTCTTGTTTTATTTATAAATTCATATATTTGAAAGATATTTAATGCATTGTTATTAAATAGTTTATTTAGGCCAATATTTTCGTGGCATATTTTATGTTTGAATTTCTGGGATCAGGAGTTATCATCAGTGGTGGATTGGCCAGGGTGTCAGCTTGCTTGATGGCAAATTGGACCCCTATATTAAATAAAGACATGATAAAAAAAATGTGAGAGAACATTTTTAAAGCTAAAGATCATAAAGACAAGGTTAAGAAATTCACTGTCTGGGAAGAATTTAATTGAAAAGGAATTGTTGGATAAATTGAATGCCAAAGCAGTTATTAGCAGATATATATAATTATCTATTGAACAGAAATGATTGCTCTTAACATTGTACAATGTATTGGCTTTATCTAATATAACTTCACAAGGGAAAATAAATTTTTATAGATATTTACCCATGCTCCCAGCGCACAATAGATGCAACACAAGGCCAGTTTAAGGTGGGTGTACTGTGACAGAATTGTTGAAAAATTTCCAAACCTCCTTAGCACTTCCCCTTTTGGGAGATAACTTAGGTGTTGAGCAATAAACTCAACCTTCTCCTGAGTGAGGAGTAAAGCCTGGAGGGGATGGTCCCCTGGAGGTTGGATTAAAATACAAATCCCAGCCAAAGGCAAATGGATTTTATAGGTATTTACTGGTGCCCCCAACACACAACAAACATGACACAAGGTCAGTTTAAAATGGGTTTATCGGCAGAACCTTGGAAAAAATTCCCAAGCCTTCTCATCACTTTCCTGAAGCTTGGGTTTAAATATAAATCCCACCCAAAGGCAAAGAATTTATATATCCCCCAGTGGGTTGGGGGGGATAAGATGAGTTTATATAAAACTCAATGAGCAGAACCCATTTCAATTGCAGGTGGAACAAAACAACTTATCAAAGCACACGTTTACATTAGCTGGCAGTTCAATACTTGTGTTGGGTAGTAAATGTATATTTGAGCTATTTAATAACAGACTGCATGCAATTCTCTCTTGTGCTTTTAAACTATCTATTAATGTATAAATTGTGTTGTAAACTATTTAAAAATATTACTTAAAATTAAAAATAAAATATTCAGTCATGACATTCTGCATTTACATTTGGTATCTATTGCAGTAATATGTACAATACACAAATTGTACCCTTTTTTTTCCATATGTATTTGAAAATTAAATAATAGCGTCGTAGTTTTAGATGGGCTTTTTTTGTTTTTTGGTAACCAATATTTTTAAACCCAGTGTGCCACTGGTTATCATTATTTACATTCTAATATCTGTATCTTTGTTGCTATTTTGCCAAGTCCTTATTATTTATATATATTTATTTATTTATATATATTTATATATTTATATATATTTATATATTTATATATATAGATTTATTTATATATATTATTGTTAGGTTTTCATGTGTAAGTCTTTAATTATATAAATAGCTTACCAATGCAAGGAAGATAACTTCCATACAGTAAAAAGTAAGGCATTTAAAACAAGCATTACTTTGTCTACTGTTTCTCTCACTACTACACACACACACACACACACACACACACACACACACACCACCCAAAAATATATACACACTTCAGGAAAAGAAAAACTTGTATAGATATTGTAATACTAAATTTATTCAGACATCACAAGATTAATACAAGTTACTTATGCACTTGACAATGACGAAATGTTCAAAATAGGGGTTTTTAGCTACATGTGTTTCAAGTCCAAAGTTAACTCTCTTCAGGCGAATAAATTTGTGACTTTACGTAAAGTCACAAATTTAGTTGGGCAAATTTGGACCCACAAAAAAAAAAACACTTTCTATTGACATTAACTACCTTCATTCTTCAACAATGGTTAGAATTGTGATAAAATCTAAATGTATAAATTCACTTTCATACATTTTCTTTGTTCTTGTGAATTGACAAAAAAAAAAAGATAAGTACTATTCATTTATTAGTTTGTTTATTTACACCATTTATTATGTTGTTTATCGGAATGGTTAGTAAAAACTTGGCTAATTGCCAATTGATTCAAACTTTATGAAATGGCTAACAATGATTTTCTTATAGTTGGTTCACATATTTTAATTTATTATTAAAAATAATAAATAAGAAAAAATATTTTTTCATAAATTGGTAAGTGATAAATATTACATTGCGTTAGTCTTAATATAATTGTGTTAGTTTTTTAAAATTTTGTAAATATAAATAATTTAAAAAATAACTTAGTTGTTTTTTAGTGGCATATTAAATTCTGTGGGTTATTTTAATGCCAAAATGTAAATATTTTGTTCACAATTTTATTTTTGAAGGTAATAGTTTAATGATACAAGTTTTACTAATTAACCCATAACTGGGGGAGAAGTGGTTTCATACTTTTCTCAATGGTATTTGTGCATTAGTAATATAATGAACCTGATTGGAATTGGAACTTGAATCTCCAATTAACAATTCCAAGCCATTTTACCACCCACAAATCCAACCTTATAACACCATGTATTCCCGAGTGGTTATCCATCTAGGTATTGACCAGGCTTGATGTTGCTTAACTTCAGTGATAATACAGGAACTGGAGTTTCAATGTGATGTGGCTGCAAGCTTTAATTTAGTGAATAAATGATTAATATTTTTGTTGTAAATTCTCAAGGGAAAAAAAAATGTATAAAATCACTTTCATCTTATGTTTAGGTTTTTATTTTTTATTTTATTTTATTTTTTTTAATCATATCACCCCAAGCAAGGCGGTAACGCCACTGATGTGCAGAGGGCTACATAAGAGTGAGAAGATTAGAAAAGAAAAAAAACCAGAAACCGCATCCTAAAGAGGAAACAAGCGATGAGTCGCTTCACCTGTTCAATAGACGTGGGTGGAGTCTGAACCGGGCGATAGTTTAGTCTATCTACTCCAATTGAAATAAAAAAAAACAAAGTGAGAAGATTAGAAAATTACAATTCTAATAATTGTTTTTTAAAATAATAAACATTGCCAAGGAGTGAAGGTAGTTAAAATAAAAGCATTGTCAATGCTGTCCTTTTGACACACACTCTTTTTTTCTCTGGCAATTCTGGCAAAGTGCCATTTCACTTTGCTATTAATAATTTATGAAAGCAACATTAATTAAAATGGAGAAAACAATGGTGGATTGTCAGTAAAAAGTTGGAGAGACATTCTCGTCTAAACAACATTGAAATATTGGAGTCTATTTTTCATAATGTGTGGAACATTTGAATATATTAAGATTTTATTTCAATTGTAATTAATTTCTATGAAATCACTTCAGTGAAAGTAAAAACTTGTCTTATAGGAGACCCAAGAGCAGTTTATGTAGAAACAATAATAGTTAACCCTAGACTTGAATCTGTTAAGATTAAGTGCTTGGGAAAGCATCCCCCTGGGATTCTGTTACACAAAGCAACAGTTCTTGGGAAGAAACTCTTCAAGTGAAATTTACTCCTTACTAATGGAATACAATGGAATGAGGGTGGTTTGCATCAATGTACATGATATGGCAGGTTTTAGCTGGATGGGACAAAATTGGGGGTAACTGAGGAATGTAACTTGTTTGAATATTTTCCATGAAAAAAGTGAAAGGCTTGCAACATCTCATGTGGGGAATGGTTGTATAGTGGGAAACAATTTATCACCCTTAAAGCCATTTGGATGCTTTTTTTGATGCTATCAAGATTGGAAAGTGAAGACTTTGCAGCTCTCACCCATATATAGCAGCAGTATTCAATTTTTGGTTTGAGAGCATAACAGGAGAAGGTGCTTAGTGGAATGGAACAAGAAACTGACCGTTTTTCCAGTATTTTTAGTGATGAATCATATAGAAGAGTTCCACTTAAGTTTCAGTAGGTGTTCAAGGCAAAAGGGCCTCCTTGAGAGAATACCTGTTCATTGTGATAGACAGAAATTCAGTGTCTGCTTGGTGATGATGAAATATTACAAGTTTGTTTTTTGAGGTATTGAAAGTGAGCAGCCAGTCCCCCACCCCCATTGTGTTGTTAGAGCTACATTAGAGATCAGCTGCCAGGTTCTGGTTATCTAGATTTTGGGGAGTGCACCTATATAGCGTTACATCATCTGCACAGAAATTCCCAAAAGATCAAAGTGTGCTCTCAGGCAGATCATTATTATAATAATACTAGCAGTATAGCCCGGCATTGCTCGGGTGTAATGAAAGCTTTAAAACTAATCCATGGTCCTGGAGCTCAGACTCTTTGGACATTGACACGAAAGACTAAAAAGCAATAATTGTTTCCAGTTAAAGCGAAACCATAGACTGAAAGAAAAATGAATGGATGTAAGTCAAATTTTGATTTCCTGGTATCGATATCAAATAAGTTTTTTTTTTTTTTGTTTTTTTTTGTTTTTTTTTGTCATAAACTGAATTTTGAAGGCTAAATAAGTCCACTGAGTAATAGTATCATGGCTGAGACTAAGAACTACAATTATACCTACTTAGGGCCAAACCCGAAGCAAAAACTAAAATAAAAGGGCTGAAAAAAATACAGACATACAGGCAAATAAACACACACACACACACACACACACACACACACACACACACACAAACATCTTGCCTTTTTTATATATACATATATATATTATCGATTTTATGCACTATTGTAAGAACTGCAACCTTGAAACTTCTGAATATTGTTTCTCATGTCTTTGTCTATGAGGGTATCAAATTTGATTAAAATCGGACCACTCCTTCTATAACCTGATTTTTTTCGATTTTCGATATTTATCGGGGGTACCTCAACACAAAACCTAGCTAAGAACACTTGCAGACACTTATAGTACAACTGTGTAAATTTTCTAGAAAATTGGTTCAGCCATTTTGGAGTCTATAGGTAATGGGCACACACACACACACACACACACACACACAGGCAAAGTTCCATTTATAAATTAGATTTAGATAGTGCAGGACCTGGACCAAGAAGCTAACCAGGGAAGATGTCTACATTGATCTCATAGGACTTGGAGGATTGGCCATTAACTTCCTTCATATTAGGAAGGACTTGCTGATTGAGATAACTAGTGATTCTACAGCTGGAGAGCTTATGTAACAATTCTTTATGTCACATCTTATCAAAAGCCTTCTATGTTATGTCAATCAGTTCAGTGCCATGTGTGATACACACTTGAGCAATCATATCTCTTTCAATACATGACTAGGCAGAAGATTTTTCCACAGTAGGTTGCCATTTTGTTCTGTGGTAGACTGGTTGCTGACCAAGGCTATAGAAACCAATCTGTTCTGCTATTCAACTCATAGCTGGAGGGAGAAGAGATGGATTAATGTCTTTCCCAGGGGTATTTTAGTTTAAATGAATGCATTGAATTCAAGTATAGTTTGAACTTTGCTCCCCAATTTTCTGTTCCAAGCCTATATTAATTACACCACAACACACATTTCCAAATTAATTATTATATATAAGTTTCTACTTATAACTCAATATATGTAGCTCACTGTCCCAAAAATGGTACAGTGGTCTATAAGTTAATTCAGTGGTGAATTGCATATTAATCTATGAACTTATTAATTTAACCTTCTGTATAGATTTTAATATTTAAAATGTTATCTTTTTCCCTTTATTTACTTACTCTTTGTGTGTATCCCTCCCTCTTATGTTCTCTTTATTTCTCTCTCACCTTTTATCTAAACTTATATAATAAATGGAACTGTCTGTGTGTGTCCGTTACCTATAGACTCCGAAACAGCTGAACCGATTTTCTTGAAAATTTACGCAGTTGTACTATAAGCGTCTGCAAGTGTTATTAGCTAAGTATTGTGTCGAGGTACCCCTGATAAATATCGATAATCTAAAAAATCAGGTTATAGGAGGAGTGGTCCGATTTTAATCAAATTTGATACACTCATAGACAAAGACATAAACGATATTTAGAAGTTTCAAGGTTGCAGTTCTTACAATAGTGCAGAAAAATCGATTTTATATATATATATATATATATATATATATATATATATAAAAAAGGCAAGATGTTTGTGTGTGTGTCTGTTTATCTGCCTGTATGTCTTTTTTTTTTTTTTTTTTTTTTTTTTTTTAGCCCTTTTATTTTAGTTTTTGCTTCGGGTTTGGCTCTAAGTAGGTATAATTGTAGTTCTTAGTCTCAGCCATGATACTATTACTCAGTGGACTTATTTAGCCTTCAAAATTCAGTTTATGACAAAAAAAAAACTTATTTGATATCGATACCAGGAAATCAAAATTTGACTTACATCCATTCATTTTTCTTTCAGTCTATGGTTTCGCTTTAACTGGAAACAATTATTGCTTTTTAGTCTTTCGTGTCAATGTCCAAAGAGTCTGAGCTCCAGGACCATGGATTAGTTTTAAAGCTTTCATTACACCCGAGCAATGCCAGGCTATACTGCTAGTTATATATATAAACAGATAACATTCTTCACCTCTTTTGGACTTAATATTTCTTTATTAGGGATCTAGCTTACCAGATATCATAACTTCACATTTAAGACCAAATAAATATTTTTTAAGACATTTTTGTTGGTGGAGGAAGATGTTTCAGCATACAGCACAACTCTTGCTCAAGCTTTCTACCAATGATTAATCCATGTTACATTTTGATTCATGACCATGTCAAGGGGCAGGAAGCGCTGGGAGAGGGCTGGCTTCATGCTCACAAGATAAAGAGGATGAAAGAAAACATTCCATGTTGAGTGATGATAATGCTAACCATTACCCTTATTATAAAATAGACTTTTTTTTATTCAGGTGTTCGCTTGTTTGTATAGGTGAGTAGGTAGTTGATACTTAGGACAACTTCTGCTATGTCAGCTGTTTTCCCTACCAACTCCTCACCCGTCTACACATATCAACATGTGGCTGGCAATATGAATGGATGACATTGGAACCATGCGACAGACAAGTGCATCTCCTGCTATAGGTGAACAAGAACTGTCATTCCAAATATGAGTGTTAATATAGACCAGCACTCAAATTCACCTTATTTCTGCTTTTGTTATCACTTCAGTCGGCTAAGTGCCGTACGTGGTATACACTTGGGCAATCATGTCTTGAAAGAGACATGACTGACTTGGCACGAGATCTTCCCGTGGTAGGTTGTCATTACTTTCTGCAGTAGACTGGTTGCCAACTAAGGCTATAGAACTCAATTTGTCCTGCTATTCAACCCATAGCTGGAGGGAGAAGAGATGGATTCATACTTTTTTCAATGGTATCTTCATGTAAGTAAATGCAACGACTTCAACCGGAATTCAAACTCGGCTCTTCGATTTCTTGTTTCAAGCCAATATCCATTGCACTACATAAAACTCTTGTTCACTCATTTACTTCCATGTTCTCCTTCAAAGTTTATGCCACTTAAAAAACTAGATTTCAAAAGGAACCGCCTGATGGCTATAAAACAGAAACCCTTGAAATTGAGATAAAACCACATCTTCTGTTTTTGTTTGGCTGTCTATCATATCACAGGGGCAAATGAGGCAATATCATGTAGCATCAAATATGGTAATCTTTTTATATTTCTGCTTTTTCTCAAGTTGGATAATATTACTCTAATTTGGTTAGTTTTATTTAATGTTAAATTTTTCTCAGTGAGGATTGAATTCACTACACAGTAGTAATGGTCAAGTGGACTTCTCTCACCGACCATTGCAACACGTCAAGGTATATTTCTTATCAGATTGTCACATAAGAGCCTTTTAAATATATATTTTTTCCAATCATTAATATGTAGGAATTATAGGGTTTCAGTTTATTATTTAATTACAATACAAAACAGATCTCCCACATTATGTCCACTAGAAGCTTATAATAATTCTTTCTATTAAGTTGAGTGTTATGGATAACAGCTCAGAATGATGATTAGAGTTCTGAGTTTGAATTCCAGTCAATTTTTTTTTATATTCACTTATGCATTAATATTGTTGTTAATATAGCAATGAGATTGATAACAATGTAGTATATACGTTTTATTGAAAGCATATAAAAATCTGATACATGTACATTTCAGCACAGATACAATACAGTAATTTAAGGCCTGAAACAATAATTTTGCCTTTGATGGTATTTGAATGTAGGAGTTTGGAAACATTACTGCTTTTAATATCTTAAGGGGTTAGTGAGATGATGCCAACTTTCTTCTTAACTGCTGATGCACTGTAAGCTATTTGACAAAAGTTTGTACCAGTAGACTGGGGATTTGGCTTGTTCACAGTAATTTATTAGTAGTAACAATTTTTATACCTAGTGGACTCAAGTTCATCCAACACCCTAGCCTATCAGTATAGCATTTGGTTGTTTCCCCAGCTGTGATATGTTTTTATTAGGCACAGGGCAGATTTTTTCACACATCTTAAAAAAAACAAAAAAAAGTGTATCCTATGTGAAGTCAAGTACATTAATTACAAGAAAATTGTTTGTTATTCAATTTTTGGTTAAAAGAAACCTGAATATGTGCGATGCCCTTCTGGGTACCATGTAGTTATCTTCCTTTAACTCAACTCTCAAAGTTATTTGTTCACCATTGCTGTAGCCAGGTATTGAACATAGTCCTCTATTGAACATAGAGGACTAAGAATTTTAAATCAAACCCTATATTTCAATCCCTGGGATATATCATTCTCATTCCATGTTCCGGATGCCATGTTTAACACAACTCAGTAAGTTATATTTTTACCACTGCTGTAACCAGGTATTGAACTCACAACTCTTTGGGTCAAGTCACTGGAACTAACCAACTCCAACATTCATTAGGCCATGTGTCCTTGAGGACATCAGTGTATAAATTTTTGAAGAGTTTGCATTAAAATCCACAAAACTATTGCCAATTCTAAGGAGTTTAAACAAAACTTTGAATTCTTTGCTACTTTTTTATTCATTTTAATTAACTGTCAAAATTTGCAGATGTACTGTCAGTATAACAGTTATTATCACAAAAAGTAGAAAAATTCTGGGCCAGTTCAAATTCGAAGCTCGTCTATTGTGTTCTCTTTCAGATAGATTCAACCTTTCTCAAAGACATTTATCTCCTCTCCTACTCCAGGTATGGGTTAAATAGCAAAGTAAATCTGGTTCCTTAGACTTGGGTTGCAGTAATCTAGAAGGATCACACGGTTGAATCTAGACTTGAAAAAGGTTAAGATTGTTGTTAGGGGAATAGTCTTCTTAGAAGTCAGTTCCATAAATTAGTGGTTCTTGGAAAAAGCTGTCCAAATGAAACTTCCTCCTTACTAATGCAATACAAAGAGAAAGACGACTACTGTATAAATGGCATGGCAGGTCTTAGCTGTAAAAGTCTGAACTGGTGGAACTAGCGAATATAGATCTTCAGAAAATCTTCCATGGAAATAGTGATAAAGTAGCAAGAGTTTTTGATCTGTGAGAAATTATTTGTAGAGTGGAAAATAATTCATTGCCAATGAAGCTACATAAATACACTTTGTAGGGAACCACTCTAAATCCCTTCGTATTCCATAGGTGTGGATGTAAGTTCCACTTAAGCAGCTTCCTTTTCATTCTAGAACCAACTCCCAACAGGACGCTTCCCTGATCATTACAATCTTACCCTATTCAAGTTAACTGTTATCTTCTCCACATATTTGTGTAACGTGTGGCTCTTACTCTGTAAGCCTCTACCTTGAGTGGTTCTCAAGCCTTGTAGATCCTTGTACAGAAAAACACTTTTGAACTCCATTAAAGCTGGAAAGAGGATTGTGTAGCAGTATATTATTTTTGATCTGATCTATCTCTTGTAAAGATATAGAACATGGTAGGTGAATTCTGGTTCTCTCTCTGTGTACGCGTTTGCATGATAATTTATTGTGACTTATTCTGTTCAATCACCATACTTATACATGAACTCTTTCTCCCCTAACCTTTATGACCCTAACAAGATAACCCTAAAGATTTCTATTCTGGATTGTATTACTTGGATTCCCCTTTCTTAAAATTTTTTTTTTTTTAATGTTTTGAGGACATTAAAGCAAATGAAGTCCTTGTCTGAAGAGATGGATTTATACAGGCGTCAAAATAAATTATGGTTTATAGCCACTTTAGATGATGTGTTGAATTTTCTTTATATAATCTGAGTGAATAAGAAACAAAGAAAAATTTACAACATCCAAAACATTAATTTAAAACAGTGCTCGATATATAATATAGAGCTGTGAATATTTATTATATTTTAGAACATGTACAAATTTTTGGATATAGAAAAAAATTTGTACATGTTCTAAAATATAATTTATAATATATATATTGAGAGGAAAACTAAACGGTTATGAATCCAGAATTTATTTCAGCAATGTAAAAAAAAAAAAAATTACAATTGCCTCATTCAGATGGTTGATGAATAATAAAAAAAATTGCTGAAATAAATTTGCATCCATTTAATTGTTTTCCTTTCAATATATTTGCCCAGAATAATATCCATTGAGCTCTCCATTTTTATCTAATTGATATTTTATATTAATTAGATAGAATTTTTTGGATTATCCTCTTTGTCTTCATGCATTGCCATTCTCTCATCTTATATATATATGTGTTTGTGTATGAATTATTAGATATAAATATGGGAATACACACATGTATAAGAATATTATTCAGGTGTTAAAACAGTAATCAATGTACTATAAACAGCTATTAATTATATAAAATTTGGTCAAGCTACCTCAAACATTCATGTGTCTCATGCCAACCATCAGTCTTGCATCAGGGTTATTAGGGTGGTATTCTGTCATAACACAGTTGGTCAATGTAGGTGGTTGCTGGGTGACAAACACGTTTTGCACCATGGCGAGGTGTCCAGAACAGTAGAACACTCACAAGTTCTTGTTTGGTTTGCTATCAGTGTTCTGCAAAATGCATTTCACATTCACCTAAGATTGTAGAAATATAATAGACCTATGATTTAGTGCAGCTCTCAGCATCCTGCAAGGCTCAATACAGACTGTCTCAGGAGAATAAATAAAATCTGTCAAATCTTTTACATACCTAAGAGAGATAAATTCTATTCAAAAGAATGGGAAAATTTGCATAACTAAAGCCTGAGCTGCCTTGAATAAAATGGATATAATCTAGAAATTGGTTCTTGAAACGGAGATTCTCTTGAAACTTGAAACAGAGATTCTTTTGTGCTGCTCTAGGAGTGGTTTTAATGTATGTTACCACTACTTGGGCATTAACTAAGGTCTTTGAGTCTAATCTTGATGGACCTTGGAGTGATATGTACATTAAATTTTTTTTTTTTTTTTTTTTTGTCTCATGCTTGGGAGAAAAATGATGATGATGATACTTATGTTTATTTTACTTTTTTAATGAGTTGGTGTCGACAAGGAATTTGAAACTTATTGAATGATTGATAATTTCACCTTGTCAATCTTTCTCTTTTTTTTTTTCTTTTTTTTAAATGCCATTTCTTATGAAAACATAGACGCATGATCCTCCACAAATTGTTTCTTTATTATCTGCAAATATCCTTATCATGGAAAATATAGTGGAGTTATTTCCTATTCTACTAGCTGCTACCGAAGTTAAGAGTCCAGCCAATCTAGTTAACTGAGAGCTAGAGATAAATCCATTCCTTTCACAAGTGTATTTGTGTAAAAGTGAATATAAGGTACGAGGCTGGGATGCGATCTCCGCATGCCTGTTTTCATTTTCTACGCCTGTAATTGTGCACAGTGTGAAATTATTAAACGTTATAAGGGAGGTAACTCAGATTTTTTTTTATATAGTCCATCAGCCTCTACCAACAACTTATCTAGATGATGTTGTCTCATCGGAATCGCATGTCTCTCAAGAGCCTCGTGTAAAATTTTATTGACTTCAGTTTTCCTTTAGGCTTTTGTTGTACTGAATTTTTTCTTTACCCAAATATGCTTTGTGAAAAGACTAACTACAGGAAAATCAAGAAAGTAGAAAAGCAATTTCAGTTCATCGGAATTTGCTTGTATGTAGTAATTATTAAAATTGTACTTGACTAATTTTTTTTTTTTTTGTCACTACTTAAATAAATTGATCCAATTGTAAAAAAAAAAATAGGTAAATTTTTTATAGGATTCAATTTTGGAGATTAGCATTCAAGCAACATTTATCATAATCAAAAAAAATTTTTTTTATATCGATATATAGAAGGTAAATCCTGTTTTTTACAATATGAAAAAAAAACCCCGAAACTCCTGTTTTTTTTTTTTTTTTTTTTTTTTTTTTTACAGAGTTTATATAGGATTTGCCTAAAAATGACAAGTTTGAAACTGTGCTTAGGTACCTCCCATTGATTTGCTAAAAAAAACTAGGATACCGTGATGAAAAGATCAAATAATTGTCAGATTTTAATGTTTCTTTCAGGACTTCAGTGACTTTTTTTTTTTTTTTTTTTTTTTTTAATTTATTTACAAGAGCTGATATTACAATTTCGAGGTAATGATTTTCTCATATTGTATTCATTTCTATGCTTAGCTGGCTTAGATTTTCGTGCCCTAGCACTGATTCCTTAAGTTTTCATAATTTCCAGTGGTGTTTTCCATCTATTATTTCAACTACATCCCACAGGGGATGGTGATCTTTTTCCCTCCATATGTAGTCAGCTATGCCTGATTTTTCTATTTCCCTTGTGATTTTCTTGCAGCTTTACCTTAAGGGAGCAGTTCTTTTTCTCCTTTATATTTCTTTTCACAGCTGCATGGGATGGTGTACACACAGTCCTTAGTCATGTCCTCCTTTATTGAAGGTCTTACTTGGTAGAGGTATCTGCGATGTGTACAACCACTTCTGAAGGTCATCCTGATGTTATGTCAAGCACCGATCGTTTGCAGTTTCTCTGATAATCCCTTCACCTAGGGTAGGCAGATGGAGGCTGTTTTCTGAGTGTTGTTATTTTTATGTACCCTTCCCTCCAAGTTTGTTGGAACTCATGTACCCTGAGTAGTAGTTACGTTGTAGGGTACTGTTTATACCAACCATTTCTTGTTCATATGTCTCTGAGTTACCACTTATGACTTTTGCTTAATGTTGCAAGCTGTGGACGATCCCTTTTTTTTATATTGTATGGGTGGTGGAAGTTCAAGTTGTATTGTTTGGTGAATGTTGGCTTGCAATATATGGATATCTTGAATCCATTCTTTGTTTGAGATATTAGTACATCCAGGAATGCTAGTTTGTTTGTGTTTTCTTTTTTTATTGTGAACTCTATATATAGTCTTATTGAGCTACCGTGGTCCAGTAGTAACTGGACCTCTTTGGCCAGAGTATGAAGGTGTCATCCTTCATACCACCCCCATAGGGCAAGGCTGCACAAACATCGCAAACCCATAATATGAGGGGAAATAGGAAAATCAGGCGTAACTGACCACATATGGAGCAAAAAAGGATGAAATTGAAATAATAGAGAACACCACTAGAAATTGCGAATACTTAAGGAATCGGCACATATGCTAGGCCATAAAATCTGTTATGCCAGCCAAGCATAGAAAAGAATACAATATGGGAACCAATAATATGGAATGCTAGAGAAAATCATTAGCTTCAAGATTGCAAGATAAGCTTTAGTAAAAAAAGACATTAGGTTTATAAATCCCCAAAATTAATGCACTGATTTCCTTAAGGACACATGTGGATAAAAGCATTGATTGTTTCCAGTGACTTTAAAGAGTTGTGAGTTCAATACCTGGCTACAGCTGTGAACAAATAATTTAGTTATCTTCCTTTAATTCAATTATCCAAGACATTCGGAAGTATCATGGCTCAACATATCCTAGTGATTGAATTTCCAATCATCTGAAGAAGGCTGGTGCATCAGTCAGTTAAGTGCCATGCGCGATACACGCTTTGGGCGATCATGTCTCGAAAGAGACATGACTGACTGGGCAGAAGATTATCCCGCAGTAAGTTGCCATTGCTTTCTGCGGAAGACTGGTTGCCGACCAAGGCTATAGAACCCAATCTGTCCTATTATTTAACCCATAACTGGAGGGAAGAGACGGATTAATACCTTTCCCAAGGGTATTTGCGCGTAAGTGAATGCAAGGAATTCAACTGGAATTCGAACTCGGTTCCCCGATTTCTTGTTCCGAGCCGATATCCACTGCGCCACAACAATGGTCAAAATGTGACTCTGGCAATAAAGATGAATACAACAATTAGCCATTTTTTTTCTAGAGTCAAATATCCTCTTGCTTCTGGCCGGGATATATATATTCAAGTATAGGAAAGGAGTAAAATTTTGTATCTAAAGAAATATTTTTATAAAGTGCTCAATATAAAGTAGAGCAAATAATATTTATTTAGAATTTGTGTGATATTTATTTGTTATAAATTCTAAATAAATAATATATATATTCAATAATTAAGGTTTAACACCAAGTTGCCCCGGTTTTGGGTATAACGGCAAACTGCATTCGACAACAAGGCCTCTGATTGGGAGGTTGTGAGGAGCATGGAACCACCTCTTAATTGCTGTTGTTCCCAAGTCTACCCTGACTCTGAGTGGTAGTACCTGTTAGGGTTCTAGCTATGGGGAAATAGTTAACCCCCAAACTGGGGTCAAAAAACTATAAAAGTATAAAAATACACTTTTATAGAAATATATAGATAAAAATAGACTTTTATAGAAAAATAGACATTTTTAAAGGAAAAAAAAATATTGCCATAATACATTTTCGAAGAAAAAAAAATTATTACCAGCAATACATCTTTGAATACAAAACTAGAAGACATCTTCAGTTTTCTAAAATAAAAATAAAAAAATAAAAAGAATTTTCCATCAAAATGTGATTAAATCAACTATAACTGAACATTAAAAAAAATACCTTAAAACCCCACCTTTTTTTTGGTACTACATAATCCACAAAGGTTGATATGTCATTAACCCTCTAGGGCCATCCGTATCATAAAGTGGGGGATCAGTTCTATATTGTTATGAAGTAATAAATTGATCCCCCACTAATTACTACTTAACCCTCTAGGGCCATCCGTATCATATTTGATACAGTATTTCCCTATAAGGAAACATTTGGTATTCATTGACTGAGCAGTCAGTACTGCTTTCATTTGAAATTTATAAAATATTTCTCTTAAAAAATTTTTCAGGAAAATATTTCTTTCAAGGCTTGTTTTCATACTGTATCAAATATGATACGAATGGCCCTAGAGGGTTAAACAAAACTCAAACCAGGTTACCTGGATTTCTACTGTGAGGTATCTTCAGACACAAGGTGAAGAAATCCAAAACAACTCCAAATATACAAAAACTCCAGAAGAGTGGGAGATGTTGGGGATAAGAAGCAGAAACAGAACTCTATTCTTACTCCAAAGTTGTTGTTTTTTTGTGAAGACATTTTGAATTTTTCCTTTTTTTATCCTTTTGCAGAATGACTTACATCACCCTTTACCCTTACAACTAGATTTTTTCAAGAAATATTCAAATGTTGCAAGTGTTGATGCCTTTCTAAATGGACGTCAGGTGATTAAGAGATTTTCCTTAAAACCAGGAGAATACATTGTTGTGCCTTGTACCTACGACGCTAATTTGGAGGCAAGTTTCCTCATAAGATTTTTCATGGAGAAAGCCAATCTCGTGGAGTAAGTAATAAATAATTTATTTTTCTTTGTCTAATAACCTTGTTTACTAGATAACTGCTGTGTCAAGTAATGGTTAGCTAATCTGATTCCAGCCATTATCATCTCAAAATTCTTGCAAAAAATAAATTTTCTCTCTTTGGATAACTTGTAAAGTTTGGTAAGTTATAGAAAACAAGCAATCAATAAAAAAAATAATAATAAATGATTTAGTGATACAAGACTTACTAATTAACACATAGTTGAGGTGAGAAGAGATACATGCAAATACCTTTGGGGAAAGATATGAATCTAAGTGAATATAATGAACAGATTGGAACTCTGCACTCTGATTAACAATTCTGAGTCATTATCTGTAACACCATCTGCACACCCATTTTAAAAAAATGGCTACTTGTACAAAAAATATTTATTCCAAATAGGTAAAAAACAAAAAAGGCAGAAAATAATTATATTCAATATTTATTTTATTTTCATAAACAAAATCAAAAACAGATATCACCAAAAAGATTTGGATAATTTTTAACCTATGTGCATGTAAAATAAATGTGTGAAAAAGGATGTTTTTTTTTCTCTTTAACACTGCTATTATTTTAACTACTTTCACTCCTCAGCTGTGTTTGCTTTTTTAAAAAGCAATGATTACAATTGTAATAAAATCTAAACATATGATAAAATGAATTTATAAATTTTTCTGTTCTGAAGAGTTTACAACAAAAATATCAAATGATATATATTAGATTGTTTATTTACAAGGATCATTTTATATTTACAGCATTTTAAAAACTAATACAATTAAAAGTAATGGCATGCAATATTTATCATTTACCAATTTATAAAGAAATAAATATCAAAACAATTTTTCTCCATAAATTTATAAACATTTACTAAATTATTTAAATATGCAAACCTATATAAGTAAGTCATTGTTATTTATCATTTTATAAAGTTTGAATTGATTCACATTTAGCTGAAGTTTTGTCAACCATTCCAATAAACAATATTGATATATCCCGTGAGGGGATAATCAGGGAAAAGAATAGTGCAAGAATAATACTTAACACTAAAGATAGATTAATAGAGATTTATTATACCACAGTACAATAAACCAATAGACAATACAAGAACACCAACGAATAATAACAGGTATAACAATCAAGTAGACAATGTCTCTGCCTAGGACGTATGCTCTCAACTAGTGACATATGCTCTCGTCTAGTGATGATGGCTCTGTAGTTCGCTCTAGTCAGTCTTTTATAGACTGGACCATATCCATTCTACAACAAATATAAATAAATTAATTTTTTTAAATTTTTCTCAAGAACAAAAAAAAAAAATAAATCCGCTTTCATATATTCAGGTTTTATTTAAATTCTAATTATCACTTTTTAAAGTCTTAAACATTGCTTAGGAGTGATGATAGTTTGTCACTAGTGGGTTGTCTATAGTAGAAGACACCCCCACCCACACCAATATTAAAAATGATGGGATGACATGGCAAAGGCAAGAACAATGAGAGCAAGATTAGATTATGCTAAGTTTTATTAATGTCAAAATCAGAGTTAGAAGGAACAAATGACCAGAAGGGATTTAGTATTTCAAATACTTTGGTTGGTCATGCTGGAAGTGATCAGTTTTGCCCTGAAAAGGACAGCATATTGGTGCAGTGGAATAAGGCTTATGATCTGGGTGAGGATGTGGTCAGAGGCAGTCTGTTAAAGCTAGATTGAGTAGCAAGGTCTGAAGATGATGTTGGCTAGCTAGTGGCCATTGTTGTTGGGACTGCTACTGATGGCTGTGGACTGCTGTTGATGGCTGTGTCAAGTGCTGGTTTAGGCTATTACAGCTGTTGGTGACTGTCAAAGACTGATTTGGTGATGGCTTCAGCTGTCAAAGGCTGGTTTCTGCAGCTGCTGTTGTTGCTGCTAATGGCTATGTCAGGGGCTGGTTTTGGCTGCTGCTGAATCAAATACTTTTCAATCATCCTCTTCATCTGGAGCTGGGCAGGCAGAGTCCTCTCTCCTCCTCCTCTCTTGAGTTTATTATCTGCGTGCTGATTTTGTGATGTGGGAATGTTGCAACATTA
Source organism: Ascarosepion bandense (assembly GCA_037127315.1). Classification (NCBI taxonomy): domain Eukaryota; kingdom Metazoa; phylum Mollusca; class Cephalopoda; order Sepiida; family Sepiidae; genus Ascarosepion; species Ascarosepion bandense. The sequence goes on from JBBBDQ010000151.1 coordinate 2,419,934, forward strand.
ACTGAATTCAGGCTACTTCAAGTTGTAAATGAAAAAGTAATTTTAAATTACAATATATAATACATCTAGACATTGCAGAAAGAAAAGAGCAAAAAAGAAATAGTATTTGCTTCTGGTGACCATTGAAAAATATCAAAACAACTTACAGAATTATTAATCTCGAACATGCATACTGTTTTAGGTCACATGGAACAATAGCAGAGTAGCATGAGGCTATAGGAAATTAAAATAATGGCAGTTTAAGGAATAGCAGTTCATTTGACATACTGTTTTTGGCAGACACAAAGGTTAAAGATTATTTATGTGGAGACCTGTCTAAATTAACAGTGTGCACCCTCACAAAATTCAGTTGAAAATTTCAATGATCCTGAAATAAATGAAATGTTAAAAATGGCTAGATGTAACTGTAAGTTTTAGGCTAACCTTTTCTTCTTTTTGCACTTATTGCTTATGGAACTCTCTAGTTTCTTGTTTCCCAGTCAAGTTTGAACTTCGAAAATATAAATGCAATCTCAATCATCATCTTTTGTGATAATTCATTTTTTTTTTTTTTTCACTCTCATATTCTTTCTTTTTCTCTTACTCTCAGCAGTAACCCCTTGTGTTTTAGTGGTTTTACCTTTTTGCTTGGGATCTAAACTTATATAATAAATGGAACTTTGTGTGTGTCCGTTACCTATAGACTCTGAAACGGCTGAACCAATTTTCTTGAAAATTTACACAGTTGTACTAGAAGCGCCTGCGAGTGTTCTTAGCTAGGTTTTGTGTCGAGGTATCCCCGATAAATATCAAATTGAAAAAATCGAGTTATAGAAGGAGTGGTTCGATTTTAATCAAATTTGATACACTCATAGACAAAGCCATAAGAAACGATATTCAGAAGTTTCAAGGTTGCAGTTCTTACAGTTGTGCAGAAAATTTGATATCAATACCAGGAAATCAAAATTTAACTTACATCCATTCGTTTTTCTTTCTCTCTACGGTTTTGCTTTAACTGGAAACAACTATTGCTTTTTAGACTTTTGTGCCAACGTCCAAAGAGTCTGAGCTCCAGGACCATGGATTAGTTTTAAAGCTTCCATTACACCTGAGCAATGCCAGGCTATACTGCTAGTACTTAATATAAGAAACAGACAGACGAGGTTAGGTTTCTGGGATGTACCACCCCAACTGTCCGTCCTAACAATTTCTCCGGCGGCCGTTCTCCACACTGTGATGTTGCCGGAAATTTGTAGAAAATGTCGGCTGAACAGCTGGGGGTACAAGATTGACTATAAGGAATGAACTTCCACAACTTTGATGAGTTGAAAGGATGCTTTATTCATTTAGAGTTAGCCTTTTTGGTTGGGGCAGGTGAATGTGACACACAGCTCTAACTCTAATTAATGGAGATCAACAAATCCGAACTGAATGAAACAAGACGAACAGAGATCCTTACTTCAGGCTCGCGCCCGGCGGGACTCCCCTTAACTCGTCTTAACTTAACTGACTCGGAAAAATTACCTGAATTTATCCAAAATTATCCGGAAATGCTTTAGACCACCGGTGACAAACACCGGCGACTGTAAGTCTGAAATTTCAGTTATCTTTTTTTTTTATCTTAATAAGGCTTCTGCCGGAAAAGGCTTAATGTGTGGTCAAGATACAGTAAAGGACAGCCTTTGACCGGGTCATCGTAAACCTACCTGCTGAACTTTATCACTGAGTCAAATATTTACCGGAGGACAATTTTCCTCATAAAAGAAAAAGCGTTTATTTATTTATTTTTTTCCTCTTCTTTTTCACTTTTGTTAAATATGTTTTTAAACTATTTTCTATTCTAATCTATTTTCTATTTTAATCTATTATAACAAAATACATATATGCCTAGTTATCGTGTCACAGGGACATATAATGGGGAAAGAGGGCCTGGTGTATTTAATATGCACAGGATGGATAGAGGGAAAGGGAGACAGGGTAAAGCAGCATGAGATCTACTTGATAGGCCTGTGCAAAAGGTTAGCAGTGTGGGGCTTGGGAAAGATACCAAGAGGAAGAATTTTGAGAGTAACAAGAGACAGAGCCAAGTGGAAGTCCATGATTGCCTATGTCCTGAAGGGACACCGCACATGAAGAAAAAGAATACATTTTTGCTATTTGTCAAGCTTAGAGATAATTATTTGTTCATTACAACCATTATGTTGGTGTCACATATTGAGGGTGACATGGTGTCAATAAGATTTCACACAACACAGGGACTTCTAAGAGAATCCTTGCAAAGTAAATGGTGACAGTTTTCAGAAGTTCTGCAATTTTCGTCTCAATTCCAATTTTCCCTTAGAGCTTTTTTAAGTTTCTCAGTGGTGTTCTACATAAACTTATTATTACTGTTGTTATTATCATGTAGTTGTTATTATCATGTAGTTGTTATTATCATGTAGTTGTTATTATCATGTAGTTGTTATTATCATGTAGTTGTTATTATCATGTAGTTGTTATTATCATGTAGTTGTTATTATCATGTAGTTGTTATTATCATGTAGTTGTTATTATCATGTAGTTGTTATTATCATGTAGTTGTTATTATCATGTAGTTGTTATTATCATGTAGTTGTTATTATCATGTAGTTGTTATTATCATGTAGTTGTTATTATCATGTAGTTGTTATTATCACTTATAATATTTTATATTTCAGAATGACTTTATAATTTTTTAAAGTTTCACATTTTCATTTTTTGAAATTTAAAAATACTTGATTTTGAAAATAAAAGATCTAAAAATATTTTAGTTTATTCTTTAAAAAACTTTAAAAAGATTTTTTTTTTTAATTTTCTGGTCTAGTCATGAAATTTGTCATTAACAATTTTATATTAGTATGTATCATTACCTCCCTTGTTTAGTATTATATTATAAAAACATGATTTGCCTTCAAAATGTGCAGTAGTATTATAACATTGGTAGAAAAACATCTGATTAAATCTTAGACTTAAGAAATCTCATTGGCTGTAAAGTTGTTGATTAATGCCGAGAAATAAATGAAGAAATATTTAAATAATAAGTATAACAATAAATATAAAAATTTAATGTTATAAATTCCTTTTTTCTTCTCTCTCTCTCTCTCCCCCCCCCCCTTGTGATTTCAGATTTGTTGATAATATTCCAGCTGTTGTGAGTCAGCCACCAAAAGATTTTATTGAAGAGAGTGACAGTGAACAATTTAAAAAGTTCTTTTACAAGGTGTCTGGAGAAGTAAGTTGAAATTTTATTATTGGATATTACATGGATTAATATCATGAAAGAATTCTTTTTTTATATATTATATTATTATATAGTATTACTGATATTTTCACAATAAAAATAAATTTTTATACTTTTTTTTTTTTTTTTAATGGGGCAGGGGTTCCCTATTTACCCATATCTTGGACCTTAACAGGTTCTACCACCTTAAATCAAGGTAGACCTGGAAACAACAAAAATTAAAAGGTAATTTCACATTCCTTGAAAGCTCAAATCTTCGAATCAGAGCCTTTTCTGCTGGATGTAATTTATTGTCATACCCAGAATTACATTAGAATTCAAGGAATTGTTTAAGCTTGAGATAACAAAGTATTTTTATGATTTTTTTTTTTACATCATCTTTTCCTCTATTTGACCCAAGAATAAAATTATGCCACTAATTTAAATAATCTAATTTGTTTCAGGTGCATTTTGGAAAGTGAAAATCTCACTAGAATATGTTACTGCCATAGCTTTCATCTGAAATGAAAAAAATGGGAACTCTCAGTAAAATGTTTAAACTAATACCTGGAGGATATTGTTTGATCATTTAAATGTTGTTCTTTTCTTTCTTTAACCTATATCCTCCTGGCATCATTCTAAACTGATGCCTTCTTTTTTCATATATCTAAACTATAATCATAAATTACAATTTTGAAAAGTGAAATTTTCATTGAAATGCATTGGAAAATTCTCAAATTTTCATCTGAAATCAAGAAAATACAATCTTTACACAAAATAGTCATAATGTATAAAGAAATCAAGATAGCATCAAAGGAATGCTTGCAAATTACTCACAAATATTGTTTATAGGACTCAATTTTTAATATGTAATTTTATTTAGTGCATAATTTTATACTTTCAGATAAAGATATGTATTTTAGAAATAGTTTGTACATCATAAAATGTATTGTTGGTAATTTTACAATAAAAATGTTTTTTTTTTTTTTAGTGTTGCATTGTCATTTGCTATAAAAATGTATTGTTTTTTGTTTGGGAGTTCACTATTTGCCCATAGCTGGGGCCCTAACTGGTGCTACCACCCCAGTTTAGGTTGAACCTGGGTTTAACAGCAGTTAAAAGGTTGTTCCATGCTCCTCAAAAGCTCCAATCTCCTAATAGAGAGTCTTTCCTGCTTCATGTAATTGTCATACCCAGGATACCCTTGATCAGGAACCCAAAAGCAAAAGAAAGCATTTTATTGTTTTCAAGAGAGTTGAGGAAAATTATCTGTCAGGTGGCTGTTGTTAGTTGCAAGAAAATATCTGTCACTGTTACATTTCAATAGAAATCTGTCACATTAGATAGTCATTGATAAAGTGATCACCCATCTCCCTTGAATATCTGAATGAGGTAATCAAGCTGGAATAACTGTATTCAACTTCAGTAAACAGACTAGTAAGTTGAAAACAGCTGTTCTGCAATTTTCTTTTTGCAACTTTTGCAGATCAATTATTTTTTGTTTTTATCTTTTCTTCATGGTCACATAACCCAGTTATTTGCAGCTGTAACTCACGCCAATAAGCATTGATTGATGCAGATGCATTTGTATTACACAGGTTCCAAGTAGATAATGTTATTTCAAAATGATGAATAACTTTACTTGTTATCTATGTAAGTACAGTGATGTTAGCTGTAAAAATGTTTTTTTTTTTTTTTTTTTTTTTTTTTTGCTATCTCTCTGATGTGAGGTTTAAAACTTTTCCTAACTTTTAATTGTATTTTTTGTAAATTAAAAAAACAATTGTTAAATGTAAACAAAAATAAAAATTACTTCTAGTAATTACACTGAAATACACTTTTTTTAGGATATGGAAATTGACCCCTTTGATCTAAAAAAACTTTTAACAGAAGAATTCCGAAAAGGTGAGTTGATTTTGATTTGATAGATTTGTTTTTACAGCATATCATTTCTTTGCAGGTTATTTAAATGTAAGTTTTTTTTTTTTTTGTTTTTTTTTTTAAGATAATAATGGTTTAGTCATATAAGTTTTACTAATTAACCCATACTTATGGAGAGGATGTGAATTCATACCTTTCCCAGAGGTACTTGTGTGTAGGTGAATGCAACAAGCCCAATGGGAATTCAAACTCTGCTCTCTGATTAACAATTTTTATTACACTATCTGCACATTTAAGCTTTCCCTGGCCTTCACAAGTTGTCACTCATCTAGGTACTGACCAGGCTCAACATTGCTTAATTTTGGTGAATGTATGAGAACTGGTGTTTCAATGTGATGTGGGAGGAAGTTGATTTTAAGACTTCATGTATAGAGAAAGTTTTTAAAAAAATTTAAAAATTACTACTACCACCTTTGTTTTTAATAGTAATTATATTTGTATGATATATAAGGTGCAATGGATGAATTGTTTAAATTATGCAAAAATGAACATAACACTTACATCTCATTTTAACAGGTATATTTACCAAAATTACACAAAAATGTCTTGAAATACTAAAGAGTAAATTTATTCAATAAAATCGCAATTGGCTTCAACCACAGCCTCCAGACTACTTCAGAATCTCCTTTTTTTTTTTTTTTTTTTTTTTTTCTTAATCATCTCACCCCAAGCAAGGCATTCCACTGCCACTATTGCGCATGGGGCTACATAGGGGAAGGTAAAGAGAAGGAGTGGTTAGACATAGGGAATGTCAGGAGAAAGGTGACAGATGAGTAAGGATAGCAAGGATGAGGGTCGGGCAGATGGGAAGAGTGTTTGATAGAATGGGAGCAGGTTAGTGTGTTAGGAGGTGTCTATTGACCTTACATTTAAACTCCTGCATCTCTTCTGGATGATCTCCTTGTTTAAGTTGGTAAATGCTGCCATAATCCTTGCATTCAGGTCATCATTGGTGTTACAAGGAGTTTTGTTGGTTTCTCACTCTAACTCCACCTCACATGTAATAGTCAAGGGGGGTTGCAGTTTGGGGAGTTAGGCCAGATGTAAGAGGTGATGTGGTTTCAGAAATTGTCTGACGACCATGACTGGGTTCTCAGGCTTGTGTGGCATGGTGCAGAGTCCTGTTGCCAGACATAGGCTCTTCTAGCAGCCAATCTCTTAACTCGGAGAACCACTACCTCCTCCAAACACTTGATGTAGGCCTGTCTTAAATCGGAAGCCTTGTGGGAAGATGAATGACAGCATAATGTCACTCCAAACATCTTCATAATCACTATTAAACTCATCAAATTCTTTGCAAATACTCTGCACGGCCCTCAGTTTTAATTCCCTTTTAGTAACTTAACTCTTCAAATTTTTGTTCTCTCTGCTGTGACCAGGTATTGAACTAAAAAAGAATTTGGAGAGTTAAGTTACTAAGGGGAATTAGCGGAAACTGAGATATCCAAAGGCATGACATGTTGAATTAGAACAATCTACCCTGAGGAAAAAGTAGAATATAAAATGGTTGAAACATCATAAATATGGCAATAAAGATGAGGACAACAGTTCCAATGACGTAAATAGTTACAGTAACTCATTTCAGAAATATAAACAGATGTCAAAATCAGATACATAGAAAATTATTTCAATGCATTGTAGATTTTAATATAAACAGATGTCAAAATCAGATACACAGAAAATTATTTCAATGCATTGTAGATTTTAATATAAACAGATGTCAAAATCAGATACATAGAAAATTATTTCAATGCATTGTAGATTTTTCTTAAAATAAGAGAATGATTGGACAGTTATTTGACAAGTACAGAGTGCGATGGATAAATTGTCATTTTAAATTATGCAAAAATGAAAATAACACTGACATCTCATTTTAACAGATATATTTACCAAAATTGCACAAATATACCTTGAAATACAAAAGAGTAAATTTATTTAATAAAAAATGGCTTTAATCACTGACGACTTTAAAGTCTGTATCTCTTCTGGATGGTCTCATTGTTTAAATTGGTGAATGCTGCCATAATCCTTGCCTTCAGTATATCTTTGGTGTAACAAGGAATTTTGCTACTATCTCACCAAACTGTGCCCCACACATAATAATCAAGAGGATTGCAGTCTGGGGAGTTAGGTGGCCAGATGTAAGGGGTGATGTAGTTGCAGAAATTGTTTGACAGCCATGACTGGATTATCCTACTTGTGTGGCATGGTGCAGAGTCCTGTTGCTTGACATAAAATCTTCCAGCTGCTACCCTATTAACCCAGAGCAGCACTACCTCTTCAAAGCACTTGATGTAGGCCTTTGTGTTGAGTCTGTGGGAAGATGAATGGAGGCATAATGTTGCCATCACTAGTGATCGCTCCAAACCTCTTCGTAATCAGCATTAGACTCCTCCATCTCTTTTTAAATCTTTTGTACTGTCCTCAGATTGACACCCAAGCACTTTGAAATGTTCATTTTAGAACTACCAGCATGAATACCAAGCAGTAGAATGTTGTTTTCTTAATTTCTGGGAGAGTGAATTGTGTTATTTTTTCACAGATGGTGCCCAACTGACTTACAATACTGTGCAGTTGACAACATCAAAAACAAACTATGCACATATGTGAAATTAAAAATATATATGGTGACAATTTAGACATTGCACCCTGTATTTCTTATCTATTTGCACTTTTCATTGGTGTAAGGTTGTTTATATATATATATATATATATATATATATACCTATCAATTGTGAGGAAAGTATATTGCTGTGTAGCAGTTCACTCCTAGCAGTGGTTATCTACTTCAAGTAGCTGGAAAGTTTATTATTTTGTTGATATTATAAAGATTAATATTTCATTTTCTAACTTCCGTTTTGGTTATTTCTCATCGAGTAACCTTTTTAGGTTACAACAATTTGGCGATGAAGAATTTGGCCAAACTCAAGTAACCATTCGCAAACATGGCATTCTATGAACTCGACAAAACTCATGGAAAAAAAAAATTCACCAAGGTTACATTGGTGAAGGAAGTTCAAGAAATTACCAAAGCTACAAAACATTTTTGTGTACAAGGATTTTCTAAGGGTTACGTGGGTATCAATCAAGAAGTTCAAAATACAACATTCAGGAAAATACAAGATATTCTTTCAATTATAATGAACTGGAAACATAAAAAAAGGTATGTGAAATTGAAAATTGTGTTTTTCAATTTGCAAAAATCATGTATTATTGAGAGTTTCTTGGTGTAAAGGTTTTACATTAAAAGTTAATTAGTAGAAAAATTTTAGAATGTTTTCGAGAGACATTTGTGAAAAATTAGTTCACATAAAAGTACAAAATCAGGGAATTTAAAACAGCTTTACTGGAAATATTAAAATAGCAACAGGAACATCAAAAATGTTACAAAGACTTAAAAAATTTTGATGAATTGTTTATAGAACAACCGAAAATGTTAACAAATAACATGAACCAAGAATCAGGTGCTTTTTCATAGGAGACTATCGTAAATATGATTGCAGAATTTAAATATATACCAGAAGAGGTAACATTTTCGTTGTCTTTCTGTAAATGCAAAGACCTTTATAAAACAGACTCTGCAAATTGGTTCGACCACAAAAAGGTTAGACTTGTGTTAAGAAAACTAAGTGCTGTCAAACAAAGATTGTAAATTACATATTACTGAAACAAAATTCTGACCTAATGTTTCAAAAAATGGTTACGTTGCTTTCTGAAGTGTTCATTGTTCCATAAAAGATGGAAATGCATGTACTTAGTAAAAAAAAGATGATTTTCCAACATTCACTAAAAAATATCTGTTCAAGGTTTGTTGTCAACAAAAGATGATAAAATCAGGAGAAATGTTTTAAATAAACTTGAAAATGAGCCCAATCTGACCTTTCGAACTTTTGCAAAAGATTCAGAGGTTTATAAATGTTTGACAAGATGCTTAGGATATTGAAGTATGCAGTGTTTTGCATTTTAAGAATGTGCTCTAAAAATAATGTGAAGAAGAAAAAAACATTACTCTGTGAAGAACTAAATTTTATAACAACTGTCCATGCAAAAATAATGTTTTCATTACAAAAGAAAAAGACCTAAGAGAACTCACTGTAAGACAAAAATATAAAAAAACAAGTGAATAATTGCATTAAGGTTACTGATGCAAATGAATCTGCTGGTCAGAATATAAAAACATTGTGCAGGTGAAAATCCTTAACAAAAATTACAATTGGATAGCAGATCTGACTTAAGTATAATAAATGTATATACATGGAAGAAAATTGGAGAACCAACATTAATGGCTACCAAGAAAATTGTTTGTAGTGTTACAGGACAGGAAATAAAATTTGAAGTGGAATTTATTACAAATGTGACATTGAACCAAAAAACATTGAAATTAAGACTGTTTGTAATGAAAAATACAAATAACCTTTTTGGAACGGATTGGATGGAGAAGTTTCTTATGGAACAGTCCAATCGGTTAGTTTTGCTAAAAGTTAAGTTTTACCAAGGAAACAGAAAGTTCAAACAAAGAATTGAAAATTAAATTCCCAGAGGTATTTTCTGGTAGTCTAGGCAGGTGCAATAAAATGAAAGCTAAATTCGAGCTAAAGAAAAATGTACAACCGATTTTCAAAAAGAAAAGGAATGTACCCAGAATTTGCAGCATTAAAACAGATCAGTGATGAACTTGACAGTGAAAAAATGGCTGTTTTATCTAAAGTCAGCTATATTAATTAGGCTTTACCAATGGTATACATAAAGAAAAAGTCTAAAGAGATACATGTCTGTGCGTATTTCTCTACGGGCCTAAACAATGCCCTCAAAAGTCATCATTACCCACTTCCAGGGCCGGAAGAGGTTTTTGTGCAACTTAGCAGAGGTCAGATATTTTTAAAAATTGACCTAAGGCTATGCGTATCTGTAAATTGTAGTAGACAACAAATGTTCCAAATTACTTGCGATATACACACATTGAGGAATGTATAAATTCAATCATTTGGCTTTTGATATAAAGGTTTCCCCAGCTAGTAATGGATACAGTGCTGAGTGGACTTGACTTTGTAGTGGCTTATCTGAATGATATATTGCTGAAAAGTGAAAACCCAGAATACAAGAAAAATGTTTTTGTTATGTCGTGGGTAAGAATAAATAACTCAACAACAGGAATAGGTTAATTGTTGTATTCCGTGAAAATAGTATTTACAAAGGTTATTAGTATCCAATACAAGAATAAAGGTTAATCGTCTCAACCGTCGTAAGACGTAGTATGAGCAATGGGTACTTCTGGGTTGTCACCGGAAGTCTACGACTGACTTGTCGATCGGCTGCTCGGCACACTCTCTTACGTAGATGCCACCATTACTTTACATAGTAATGGAATAGTCCATTATAGCCGAATAGGCGCGGGCGTCCCAACAGTTTTAGAGGTTTTCAGAATTCAGGACTATGGCTTCAGTTCACTTCAATTCAATTCACCTTTTTTATCAGTAAGATGAAAAAGGTGAATTTTTTATGAATAAAATCAAATATTTGGGACAAATAGTTGATAAAAATAGTAGACCAGATTCAGTGTGAGCCAGTGCTATAAAAGACATGCCTGTTCCTGAAAATGCCAGCTCCCTTCAAAGTTTCTTGGGTTAGGCACATTATTACATCATATTTGTGCCAAACATGCATAGTTTGAAAACTCCGTTATACAAACAAGGGAAGAGACGGATTAATACCTTTCCCAAGGGTATTTGTGCATAAGTGAATGCAATAAATTCAACTGGAATTAGAATTCTGCTCCCCGATTTCTCGTTCCGAGTCAATATCCACTGCACTACAACACACATCACAGAGATAGCTATTTACAGGTCCAAAAAAGGCCTACCTGCCTATACTGCTAATAAGTTACAACAATGGGAAATCATCTTAGTAAATTAAGATTTCAGGAAGGAATTCTTATCAGGTAAATTGTATCATGTGGATGCATTGTCCAGACTTATTCCAAAAAATAGTGAACTTTTGGAAGACACGGTCATCTTTACAAGTGGAAGTAGAGATAAAAATGTATTATTATCTGTGTGAGAACTACCAGTGACTTTGAAAGAAATAAGAGAAAAATAAAACATTGGATGACAATTTTATTGTGGAAATAAAAAAAAAAATTCAAAGACAGGGATATTACAGAATCTGTGGCATATTCAATTACCAATGACTTTCTCATGTACAGCAAGTGAGTGCTGGTACCTTTTATCACTACAGAAATAAATCCTTAAAGAATTTCACACGGGACATCCAGAATGAAAAACTTAATGAGAAGTTATATGTACTGACATAGCATGAATAGTCATCGAAAGTTTAAGTTTTGCAAAGGGTGTGGTTGGTAGCTAAAGCACCACCAAAAAGTTCAACCTGTGACCAAACACTAACCACTAATAGTCACATCTGCATATGGACTTAGCTTGTCCACTTAATGCTTCATTTTATTTGATTGTTGTAGACAGTTTTTCCTAGTGGTCAGAGAGGTGTAAGAAACCAAGTAGTGGAGTATTAATTGGGTTTCTACACAAACTGTTCACCAGGTTTGGGGCACCAGATTCAATTGTTTTGGATAACGGGACTAAATTTTTATCAAAAGAATTTAAGGACTTTTGTAAAATGTTTGTGGCAGAGTACATAACAATTGCCCCTTACCACCCTAGAACCAACGACCAGGCAGAACATTTCGTGGATACCTTTAAGAGGACCCTAAAAGAAAATCTAACAGTGGGTCCTCAGAAGCAACGTTCCAACAATATGGTACAAAATTCTGGAAATAAATTTTACCAGGTGGGTGAAAAGGTTTTTTACCAAATGTATCAGACGGGGAAAAGGTGTTAGAAAACTGGAACTATCTTCAAAAGAATTGGTAGAATGACATATTTAGTCAAAGGACCGGAAATGGTGGACAAAAGGCACTGGAATCAGATAAAAAATAAACATAACTGCAGAGAATGATACTCCAGTGGATGTTGAGCCTATGGAAGTTCTTTTCAACACATTTGATGTGTGCCCATTCCTTGAAAAGCTTCTGAGACAAAAATCTGAAAAAGAGGAAAAGAAGGAATACAGAGCAAATTGACATCAGCCAAAAAAGGAAAATATATTTACTCTGTGCAGAGTAAATCTTAAAAGGAGGGGTGTTATATACATACCTGTAAATGGTAATGGGTATATCGCAATCCTCATAAATATATTGGATATTATTGTGTAGGGGAATATTGCTGTCTAGTAATTCACCACTAGCAGTGGTTATCTACTTCATGCAGCTGGAAAGTACACTATTTTGTTGCTGTTATAAAGATTACTATTTCATTTTCCAACTTCCGTTTTGGTTATTTCTCATTCAGTAACCTTTTTAGATTACAACACGCACACACACACATACATATATATATGACAAAATCGGCAAAAATGAAAACATTTATAACTCATGTTGAAAGCTTGGACATTATTTCTTGTATTTTTCTTCTAAATAGATCTTTGAACAATTTTGGGTAGAACAAAACAGAATTATTTGCAATAATTATGTTGTCAAGTAGTGAAGAATATATATCCTCTCTGCTATAAGACTGTTGTGTGTGTGTGTGTGTGCATATATATATATATATATATATATATATATTCGTTCAAACATTATTTTAAAAAATATGTCGGTCAATTCCAATTCTGCTTTGTAACTTTCCATAGCACACACACACACACATTTTTCATTTGTAAATGAGTTATTATGCGACCTAGGTTTCTACCATGTGGTGTCTTCAGGTATTTGTTTCTTTTAAGAACGCTCATGTAACAGTGTTTTTAATGCTCACGTGACTGGGAATTTTTGAATGCGCAATTTTAAAAATTACAAGAAATCATGACGTTTTCATTCAATAATTCATTTTTGTTTGGGAATAGCATAATTGCTAACTTTTCTTCCTGACACAGTCTACATATTTTGCCATTGTTGTAAGACTTGGCTGTTTTCACTATACTCCACATTATGTCTGGGCCTTTTTTATATTTTGATTTCAAATGTAACTATCTAAATTACTAGTACAACCATAACTTGATTGTGTTTCTATTGAAAATTTTGTTTAGTTCTGAGCTTTTTGGAAAGTGTCTGTCTATCAGTTTAAAAAATATTTGTCCTATTTTGGTCTTTACCTCTAAATTAAATGGTGGATTGAACCAGATATTGTTATGTTTTCTATTATTGTTTGTTTTTTTGTCTGTTTGAGAACTATAAATATTTTATAATTCTCAACCAAACAGAAAAACAAAAATCGATAAAAACAGTAAATGGTAAAATCAGTTATTGCAAATTGCCTGAAGACACTGCATGGTAGAAACCTAGGTCGCATAATAGCTCATTTACAAATGAAAAATATTCAAAAGTTCTACAATATAATTGTATTGAACCCTTTTTAATACAAATGTGCACTGGTCTAATTTTATTATGACTAAAAACTAAGTAATTAAACAATCAATATCAATATATATATATATATATATATATATATATATATATATATATAGCCGTCATTTTAGATGGTACATCAATATAAATATTTTGACAGCAGGTGCCCACTTGTAATAAGTAACAACATGATTGGATTAATAAAAGAATCCATTGGGAAGTCTCCTGTAAGTTTGGCTTCAGTGTAAAACAGATATAGTATGGATGTCAACCAGAACCATTATTAGAAAATAACAATCATAAGGTATTATGGGATTTCTCAGTCCAGACAGATCATGTCATTGAAGCACAAAGACCCAACCTTAAGGAATGTAGCAAGTGTGATATTATTGACTTCGCTGTTCCATATCATACAAGATTAAACTTCAAAGAAACTGAAAAGATATAAAAATACCAGAATCTAGTTAAGTAATTGAAAAAGCTATGAAACTTGATTTCCTATAGTAATTGCTTGGAACATCACCTAGAAAACTGAAAAGGCTTTAAGGGAGAATTGGAATTGAGATCAAGATTGTAAAGCTCCAGAAAACTGTCATTATTTATTTTGCAGGGATTCTCTGAATACTTCTTGAGTTGTGGTTTCTTGTTAGCACCAAGTTTCAAAAGCATAACACCACCAACTATACTAATACTAGTGGCCTTACCCTATGCCATAAAATACTAGTGGACCCATGCCATAAAATACTAGTGGACCCATGCCATAAAATACTAGTGGACCCATGCCATAAAATACTAGTGGTCCCATGCCATAAAATACTAGTGGACCCATGCCATAAAATACTAGTGGACCCATGCCATAAAATACTAGTGGACCCATGCCATAAAATACTAGTGGACCCATGCCATAAAATACTAGTGGACCCATGCCATAAAATACTAGTGGACCCATGCCATAAAATACTAGTGGACCCATGCCATAAAATACTAGTGGACCCATGCCATAAAATACTAGGTGGACCCTATGCCATAAAATACTAGTGGACCCATGCCATAAAATACTAGTGGACCCATGCCATAAAATACTAGTGGACCCATGCCATAAAATACTAGTGGACCCATGCCATAAAATACTAGTGGACCCATGCCATAAAAAATTGTCAAAATATTTATATCGATATATTGTCTAAAAGGATCACAAGTACATCAAAAAATTATCAAATCCTTACCATAGTATCGTTAATAACTTGCACAAATCAATCCAATTTTGTTTATGTACAACTTCTAGTAATAAGGAAGTTTTTGACAACTCCAAAATTAAGTACATTAATGCATTAGAAAAAAAGTAATATCAACACAAGTTTATAATACTCTGTTAAAAACAAAATCAAAGGAATAAATAAGCAAAAAAAACTGTAAACATAACATTATATGGTTTTTACCCTCCCCTCAGCTTTAATGTTCAAACAATCGTTGAAAATCATCATTATCATCATTTAATGTCCGTTTCATGCTAGACAGGATGTTCTTGATAGTTCTTTTCCAGGTTGCCTACTTTTGTGTAAGGCCAGGCTGTAATCTCTATTTCCTTAAATCAAATATGTAATTGGACCGTCATGAAATATTGGAGAGAGTATGCTGTATGCCCTTATTAACACCAACTAGTTCAGGAGACTCAGTGTTTTTTATGAAGAACACCATTTCTATATAATTAATCATAATTAACACAAAGAAGACTGTGTCTGCCATTTTGAAAGTTGAATTTTTTTCTTTTGAAAGTAAAATCATTTTTATCAAGCCGTTATAATTAGCACAAAGATGACTGTGTCTTCTAACTTGAAAGATGAATATTTTTCTTTGAAAGCAAAAACCTCTTAAATTTAATCCAAAAACATTTCTGACAGAATGAAAATAACATTTTATTTATATACAACTATGGTGAACACAAATAAAAAATAAATAAATATGAAAATAAAATTTATAAAAAAAAAATTTTAAATGAGGCATTTGCTTTCGTTTAAAATTCATATCTCTTCCTCTTTCTTCCTCTTTCTCTCTCTACCCTTTCTCACTCTATGCTCTCGCTTTCTATACTTTTCTCTCAAGTAATGAGAAGGTGACTGTCAAATAAAAAAAGACTGAACTCAGCAATGAAAGTTTGTTAGCCACAGGTTATCCCCTCCTGAGCATGACTTGATGGAGATATATATATATATATATATATATATTTTTAGTAGTTTATATATATATATATATATATATATATAAACTACTAAAAAGTTGTAAGTTAAAAATGTTTTTTTGACAGTATTTATTTATTTTTATTATTTTGTATATTTGGTATTTCAAACCGGCCTCGGCCTTTGAACAGAAACAAATGATTTTAAACTAGAAGTGTCCGTCATGTGATGCGTACTACATCATGCGATGTACACATCTCGCGATGGACGCTTCTATTTTAAAATCATTTGTTTCTGGCAAAAGGCCGAGGCAGGTTTGAAATATCAAATATATATATATATATATGTGTCAAAAACATTTTTAACTTACAACTTTTTAGTAGTTTTTTCTATACATATTAAGAAAGTATACGTGGATTATCATTATGCTATATATATATATATATATATATATATATATATATAAAAATCAAAATAATAACTAGACTCTGTAAGTATGTAGACTGTAAATTTATACTAAGATAAACCTTCAAAAAAACCACTAACAAACAGAACCTAATTCCGTTATAATCCGGTGCACTGAGGCGTTGGATAAATGGGGAGAAAAAAAAAGAAAGCCGTGGAACAAGAACAAAACATTCAATACTCCGCAGTAAAGAAAAAAAAACCCAAACGGAACCAACCACAAGAAAAAGTGCTCGATACAAAGTACAAAAGATATACAAAAGTAGAGCAAAGACACGTGTGTGTGTGTATATATATATATATATATATATATATATATATATAAAAACAAACAAAATGGTCTTTATTATCATATAGAGGATTAGGTTAATGGAACTGTGATTGGACATATATTGTGTAACTCGAGATAATGTGTAAAGCTGTCTTGTCACCTAATCAGTAGCCTCTATTTTTTTTTTTTTTGTACAACTGTAAGAAACTGTAGAACAGATTCACCAAAACTATATAATGCCAAAATTCTTAATTTCAAAAAAATTTTTGGGATAATAGTGACTTATCTTGAAATTTCAGAACATCTTGGTGGTAGGTTTGTACTAGAAGCTCAACTGATGGTCTGGTACATTTTTTAATCTTGACAAATTTATGAACAAACATTTGAAATGCAATTGCCAGATTAAATTATAGTATTGTACGTTGTGCATGATGACCTGTTTTTACATTGGTGTGATTGATGAAGTTCCATAAATTTTAAATATAGTTTAATATAACTTCCTAACAGTGTTGGTGATGCTATGCAAGAGATGCTTAATTAGTGGATCAGAAGCAGATTATTAAATTGTTATTTAATAAACTTTTGCTAGCTCGGCAAAACTCTGGAGTCAAGAGTGCCATTAATTCAGTCCTGTACATATTCAATAAATCATATTCAATCATCAGTCTTGCTATTTTGTATTGTTTTGCATATTTAAAAAAAAAAAAATTTGGATTATTTTTTTTAATTTTATTTTTCCAGACCCTGTCCATCAGAAAGTCGATCTAGATGTTTGTAAAGTATTTGTGTCACTGATGGATGTATCCTTTTTTTTCAAGTTTAGCACTTTCTTCAGAATAATTTTAGGTACAACAATTTTTTTTAAACATTTTAAACCATCATCTAAAAGTTTCTCAGGTTGTTATTTTTTAAAGACTTTTTTTAATCAATTTTCTGGTAAATTGTAAACATCTACATTCCTTTCTATCTACTTATTTGTTCTTGATTATTGACTGAATATAATTTACCATAAACTCAACTAAATTTTTTATCCGAAATTTCCACCAATTTCAATTAACTAAATTAAATTTATACTAAATAAGTTACATCAAGGTCATACATCTGGTTAACAAGATGTTCAAAATGGCTGCCCAGTTTTCTGGACAAAAATTATGCATTGGTTCTTGAAGCTGAATGTTGAGATTTTAATTATTTTCTAATTTTTTTATTTTTATTAATTTATTAGAATTTCCAAATTTTAAAGAATATTATAGTATGTCCATTTTCTTTAGTTGCTTCTTTAACTTCTCTAAGACAGATAATTCAGGGAGAATTGCCTTTTCGGAATTTCTTATTTTATGGAGTTACATTCTGGCTTGGAAGGTAAGTCTTTATATATGAAAACTAATAAATCATGTGGATTGGCTCTAATTGTTGGTTTTACACTCAAGATAAATGAACACTTATCGAATGTTTTTCTGGAAGGTTTATTTTCCTTTTTTATATAAATACAAGTATACTCTACCATGAAAATAAAAACAAAACTTAAAATTCTTGAAGCCCTCTATATAAAAAATTGCAACCAACACTGAATAAAATTAATTATGAATATAGCAACAATGTTTTAAAAATGACTCTAACAAGATTTTAAAATATCTAAATTGGAATTTGGTTTTTAAATTACAATTATGTTTTAAAACATGTAAATTATAATTTTTTTGATTCTAGAAATATAAATTAAATTACCTCCCTTACATAGTGGTGAATTTTAAATGTTAAGTTAAGAGTGTGTTCTACATATTTACAAAAAAATGCATAACTGTCAAATACATTAACTTCTGTCTTAGCAATTCAGTTACTGAAAATGATCTTGGATGAGATTAAAAGTACTTGGGGAAAAAAATGCAAAAACTATGGCATCTTCTTTAATATTTTTAATTGCAATGTGTAGAAATTAATTTGTAAATATGAGAGGATTAAAATAAAAAATACACATAATTGAAGAGAGGCTGATCCAATCTTGTTTTCTGGTGAAAAAGTAGAGAACTAACCTCAGTTCTCTTTTCCTGGATTTATATTGAGATTAGGGCCTGTGTGAGTACCTGTAGGATTGTTCTTTGCTTAGGTACAGAGTGTTTTAATCATTTGTTTTTGACCCATCTTTAAGAATGCTAGTGTTAATGCTAATGAGATGTTAAACAGGTGAAACTTTTTAGGGGATTTAAGAAATACTTTATTTTATTTATTAAATTTAGCCTACTACAGTACACTCTTGAGGTAAATAGTTGGATAATATTGGAAAATTATTATTTAGCCACAAGAAATTATTTAGATTAACCCATATGCTCCTGGTGTCAGTTTAAAATGATGCATCCCCTCCATATATCTAATTTATAATTATCCTGTTATAATTGTGCTTGTCCCCACTCCTTTATTATTTTGCTCAACCATTATGTCCTGCCAATACCTCATAAAAATAAATTATTTTGATTGTTTTGATTGCATGGAAAGATGAGAAAAGGCACAACTTGCTTTCAGTGAGAAAATGAAATAGGGAAGATAGTGTTTCACAGCCGATTCAGTGAAATAGAAAAAGTTGTCAATTTAAAATCTTTTCATTTGTACCCACTTCTTAAAATAGTGACCAGCATTCATATTTATGATCGTTATGGCAATATTTTGTGAGAGGAAAGTTTTTACAGGCATTTTATTGTCATAGAACTCGCCATGTGCTTATTCATTAACTTGAGAATTAAGATTCATCAGAATATTAAACTAGGAAAACTAATTATTCAAAAGTTAAAACTATAATTATTAAAAAGGAAAATATCACTGAAGTATGTTAAAAATTAAGAAAAACAAACTTTCAGCAAAGTAGTCATTCTCTATAGAAAATGTAGGTGTCAGTTTAGACTTACACAAAAGAATATTGGTTAATCATTTTAATGCCCTTCTTTTCTTCCATTAGCCTATATCTGCCTGGTGTCTGTTTAAACTGACACTAGGAGAATATTGGTTAATCATGTAAATGCCTTTCATTTCTTTATTTATATCCTCTTGACATCAGTTTAACTGATGCCTTCTTTTTCCATATATCTAAACTACGATCATAAATTATAATTTTGGGAAGTGTAAATATCATGGAAACATTTTTTTTTTCTTTTAATCATATCACCCCGAGCAAGATGTGCAGGGGGCTACATAAGAGTGAAAAGATTGGAAAAGAGAAAGCCGGAAACCACATCCTAAACAGGGAACAAGGGCTGAGCCTCTTCATCTGTTCAATAGACGTGGGTGGAGTGTGAACCGGGCGATAGTTTAGTCAGTCTACTCTAATAAAGTCTATCTACTCCAATAACATGTTGGAAATTTTTTTAAGCTGATGTCAAGATGATGTGGATTAAGGCTATGCTTATTACTGATATCAATGTTGCAAAAATGTTTTTGAAATCATTTAAATTCTCTGTCCTTTGTCACATTTTAAGTCATTTTATACTTGGATCTTGTCATTTGGGATGTCAACATGATGCTCAGACAAAAAAATGTATGTCTACAGATACTCACTTTCCCATAAACCATCTATTCATATATCAGTTTTAAATATATTTTAAGTTTCTCTAACATTGGACTTGATATTACTTATAAGCAATGAAATTTAGACAAAACCATATATATATATATATATATATATATATATATATTAAATACTATTGTTCCATCGATAGAAGGCTTAAGAGCCACTCAAGGTAGCAAAAAATGAATGGTGTTGTAACATCATGAAAGGATTAACTATTATGAGGATATGGTGGATAAATAATTATTGAAGAGGTTAAGATTGTACTAATTGAGGGTCTATTCCACAAATAAGTTTTTGGAAAGAAGTTGTCTGATGGAACTTTCTTCTTTGCAATGGAATATGAAAGGAATAAAGATAATTTGATTGTGTACATTTTGTGGTGAGTTTTGAATTGGTGGAACTATGGAAAGTAGCTTGTCTGAACATCTGCCATGGAAGTTGAGTAACGAAAGGTGAGCAACATTTTTATCTGTTAAATAGGGTTTGTAGGTTGATAGAAAATAATTCAGAACCCATTAAGTTGTTCATATACTTTTAAACTATATCAGGGCTGGAGAGTGAGGATAGGGTATCTCTAGCCGAGATATGACAGCGGTGTCTCCAGTTTTGGTCAGAAAAAAAGAGCATGGCAGGTACAAAGAATCATAAACTATTTTCCCATCAATGGTTCATATAAAAGAGTTCCACTTGAAGTTTAGTAGATGTTCAAGGCAAGGATCCTTGTTGAAAGTGCAATTGTTCATCAGGAGGACTTACATAGAAATGTCGGGGATTAAAAAGTTTAAGTAGATTTTATGGCTCTGTAATGTCTTTATTTTTATTTATATAGTTTTATTATTTTTTATTTCAGAGAATTTTTTATGAGTTTGATCCTGGTAGGACAGGTTACCTCGGCTCATATGAATTACAACGTGCAATCAATGCTGGAGGTATGTTCAGGAAATGGTTTTAGAAATTTACAATCAGATTTCTGTGGGTGTATGTGTGCATGCATGCTAATTTTTCATCTCTTCACTCTTCTCATGGGCATCTTACGTGCACATCCATACACACAGACATACATTCACTCATAACATAACTTTCCTCTATTCTCCTTCTCTCCACTTACTACTTTGCTCCCCACTGCTTGCTTACTCATTTTCCCCCCGCTCCATGCTTACTCATTTTCCCCCCGCTCCATGCTTACTCATTTTCCCCCCGCTCCATGCTTACTCATTTTCCCCCCGCTCCATGCTTACTCATTTCCCCCCGCTCCATGCTTACTCATTTTCCCCCCGCTCCATGCTTACTCATTTTCCCCCCGCTCCATGCTTACTCATTTTCCCCCCGCTCCATGCTTACTCATTTTCCCCCCCGCTCCATGCTTACTCATTTCCCCCCCGCTCCATGCTTACTCATTTCCCCCCCGCTCCATGCTTACTCATTCCCCCCCGCTCCATGCTTACTCATTCCCCCCCGCTCCATGCTTACTCATCCCCCCCGCTCCATGCTTACTCATCCCCCCCGCTCCATGCTTACTCATTTCCCCCCCGCTCCATGCTTACTCATTTCCCCCCCCGCTCCATGCTTACTCATTTCCCCCCCCGCTCCATGCTTACTCATTTCCCCCCCCCCGCCCCCCATGCTTACTCATTCCCCCCCGCTCCATGCTTACTCATTCCCCCCCCGCCCCATGCTTACTCATCCCCCCCCCGCTCCCCATGCTTACTCATTCCCCCCCCGCTCCATGCTTACTCATTCCCCCCGCTCCATGCTTACTCATTCCCCCCCCCGCTCCATGCTTACTCATTCCCCCCCCGCTCCATGCTTACTCATTCCCCCCCCGCTCCATGCTTACTCATTCCCCCCCGCTCCATGCTTACTCATTTTCCCCCCCTGCTCCATGCTTACTCATTTTTCCCCCCGCTCCATGCTACTCATTTCCCCCCTCTACGCTTTTATTTTCTACTCTTTATTTTTTTCCCCATGCTCTTTTCTACTTCCCGCCCACTCTTCTTTACTCTTCCCTGCTATCTTTTTTATTCTTCATCCATCTTTTCTTCTACACCCTTTTCTTGTTTTTTCTCCCACAAACTTTTTTCTGTTTTCTTTTTCCAAATCTTTAATCAGCTAAGTACACACTTCCCCTCTAGTTATATTCCCAGATTCACCTGCTTTTTGAAAGAGTTACTGCCCCTTGTTTCTTGTAAGCCAAAGCATGTTCTTTTTATTTGGTTGTTTTTACTTTCAGGCTATAAACTGAGTTTCAACGTGATGAGAATCCTGTGTTTCCATTATACCAATGAAAGACAAACTGTGAGCATCAACAGTTTCCTGCTTTGCATGGTACGACTCATGAAATTATTCAGTAAGTTCTCTATTTTTTTTTTGTTTTAGTTACCCAAACTATTGCCTGAATAGTAAAGACATGAACCAATCAAAAAGGGGTGTGCATTTTTTCTGCTTCAATAAATTCATTTGATTGAATCTTAATACTACACATATTTTAAGTAGATTTAATTCAGCATCAATGTTTACTGCTTGTCTTTACTGAATAAAAAGCTACTGAAACATTTTGAGCAAAAAATTCACCAACTTCACCTTCTTGAAACACCATCCTTTTTCTATGGACTGAGTCTGGTATTTTTGTTCAAAATTTAAATTCATACAATAGACGAGATCTTCTAATCAGCATTTATGCTATCATGCTGACTTCACTAGTTACTATTGTAGGTACACTCTTTGTAGCATTACCATACTTTTTTGTATATAATACAACCCTGTATTTCTGAAGCTAAGGACAGGGAATAAAATTATATTCTTGTGTATAATACAATCTCGTGTTTCTGAAGCAAAAAACAATGAATAAAATTACATCTTCGTGTATAATACAATGCCGGGTTTCTGAAGCTAAAAACAAGGAATAAATTACATCCTTGAGTATAATACGACCCCATGTTTTTGAAGTTAGAACAAGAAATAAAATTACATCCTTATGTATAATACGACTTCGTGTTTCTAAAAGTAAAAACGAGGAATAAAATTACATCTTTCAGTACAATACAACCCAGTGTTTTTGAAGCCAAAAACAGATTAAAATATATAGTTGATTTTAATATGATCACATGTTTCTAAAGCTTAAAACTGGGTATAAATTTACATCCTTGTGTATAATATGACCCCATGCTTCTGTAGCTAAAGCAAAGAATAAAATTACATCTTTGTGTATAATAGAAACCTGTGTTTCTGAAGCTAAAAATGGAATAAATTACATGGTTGATTATAATATGCTGTGTTTTTAAAACTAAAACACGCAATAAAATTACATCCTTGTGTATAATACAGCCCGTGTTTCTGAAGCTAAGCCAGGGAATAAAATTATATCCTTGAGTATATATACAACCTGTTACGGGTAGCGTAACACAAACAGGAAGATCTGTAGTAGCACCAAAAAGGGAAGGGAAAAATGAAATTACATTTAGAAACTAAAACAAAATTTATTTACATATATTACAAATAAGGTTTAAAATAAAACAGCATAAGTTCTGGTAAGTACAATTTAGACATGACAGCCCCTACAAATAGCAGTCAATATTAAATAAAGTAATTGGGTGAGGGGAAAAATATCTGCTTTAGTTAAGGCGGTGAAGTGATAGATTAGATTTATATCATGCAGACAATGAAAAATGGATTGTTTTACTGCTATTAATTACAAGAAAAAGAACTCTTTTGTTTTTCTGAAAATGCTTATGAACTATTACCATTTTAAGTGGTTTTTTACACTCAAAAAATGATTTGAAAATGGCACAAATTTTTTAGTTACCAAATTCTGTAATTTTGAGTTAGGATTTTAGACTAGTGTTCCTATTCTTTCTTATATCAAGAAAGCTAAGCCATTCTTTGGCCTTCAAGTGTCAAAGCTATATAGAAGGTAGAGTGGGGAGGTTTGTTCTTTTGGTTTTTCAGGTCGTGTCAACCAATGTATCTATTTTTACCCAGATTGTACACCTGAGAAAAAGTAGCTGAAGCATCAACTATTATTATTAATTTGGTGTAAACTTGAACATTCATTCCAATAAAGAAAAAAATAAACAGTATCAAAGAATGTTTCTTTTCCCTTGACACTGCTATTATTTCAACTACCTTCATTTCTCAGCAGTGTTTGGTTTTAAAAAGTAGTGATTAAAATTGTAATGAAACCTAAACATATGAAAGTGAATTTATACGTTTTCAGTTTATGAATTTTTGGAACTTGCAAGCCTAATGTCTTGGTAAACATTTAACCAAAGTTCATATTACAATTTCATTGTTTTTCACTAGCACTCTATATTACTGTTTCACATATTGCATTCATTTCTATGCTTGGCCAGCTTGAGAGATTTTTGTGGCCTTGCATATATGCTGATTCCTTAAGTTTATTTCAAGCTCATCTCATAGGGGGTGGTGATCTCCCTTTTTTCTTTTCTCCATATGTGGTCAGCCATGCCTGATTTTTTTAATTTTTTTTTTATTTTCACTCAAGTTACAGCTTTATGATGTTCCTGCAGTTTGATCTACTCTGGTGGACGAAATAAATGGTTCAGTTCAAAATTCCAATCACCAGAATTAGGCCGGAGTGTACAACAGTCGAAATGTTGTGAATATGCCAACAATGTAAATGTGTAAATAATTACAATACTTCATCTTGGGAATATAGTCAGATAAATATTGCATTGCATTAATTTAAATTGCATTAGTCTTTAGAATGTTGTAAATAATCTAATAAATAAATATTGTTATATCTCTGTTGTAAATTCTTAAGATCAAAAAAAAGTATAATTTACTTTCATCATGTTTCGGTTTTATCACTTTTTCAAAACCAACCATCCCCGAGAAGAGAAGGTAGTTAAAATAATATCAGTGTCAAGGGGGGGAAAACATCTTTTTGACAGTTGTGTGTATGGTGGTGTTGTTTTTTTGTGTGTGTGTTGTGGTGCAGTGAATATCAGGTCAGAATGAGAAATTGGTTAGTTAGTTCCAGTTGTATTTGCCTACATGCAAATACCTTTATAGGAAAGGTATTAATCTTTCTCTTCTCCCTCCAGTTATGGATTAAATAGCAGGCAAATTGGGTTTTATAGCCTTGGTTGGTAACCAGTCTACCACAAAGTAATGCCAACCTACTGCAAGAAAATTTTCTGCTCAGTCAGTCATGTCTATTCTGAGACATGATTGCCTAAGCATGTACCATGTATGGCACTTGACTGATTTTATTTTATTTTATTTTAAGTTTTTAGTTTGTTTCTCTTTTTATTTTTTATTAACCAACTCTTTCAAATTTACTCTAGCTGTCAATCTGTCCGTGAATGGACAGTGTCGATCAAATATAATTGCTAAACTGTTGGTGATATTCAAACTTGCATTCCTTTCCATTCCGCTTAAATGCTCAGCTGCTTTTAACTGTTAAGGTATAATATCAATGATTATGGTGGATTCATATAAAATCTTTAGATGTGTACATGAAATAAGTGAGTTGTGGTCTGTAATAAAAATAAATAAATTTAAAAATAAATTAAAAAATGTTAAATACCTTTGATCCATCCTAAAATATACAGTGTTATATGTAAGCAGAAATTGTTCTCATTAGAAATGTTGTTAGCCTTGGGCTGTTAGGGTTCGTATAACATTCTTCAAACTGAAAAACAGGTGAATTTATAAAACCTGATAGATTTCATTTTACTTTTAATCAATTTATGCAGTTTTCTTTTCATTTTAAAATCCAGGTTAAACTCTGTTTATAGTAAATAAATATATTAGATTTGTCAAAAAAATTGTAGAAAGAGTAGTAACTTTTCTTCCAAAGTCAATTTTTTATTATTTTTTTCTAGATACCTTCAAATCCCACCAACAGAAAGGACAAATAGTCTTAACTATAGAAAAGGTAACTTTTTTTTTTAATTTTTTCTTAATTATTTCTATTTTTTCTTGCATTCTTTTATCACTTATGTGGCTTGCTTTTCTCTTATTGCTTTGTTCATTACTTTTCTTCTTATTTTTCTTTTATCTATGTGGTCTCCTTTTTTTTCCCCCCTTTACCCTTTCATTCACTTATTTTATCTTTCTTTTTCAGTGGCTAGAAAAAAGCTTAATGGTGTGAACAGTTTGAGATGATGCAAACTTCCAAAGTCTTTCGTTCAAAATTCATCCTTTTCCCTTTGGTGCTTTATTCTCAGAAGCCATTTTGAATTTTAAAATGGCACCTTCAAAGTCTAGGACAAATGAGATAAAATATTTAACTCTGCAAATTTTTAACATCAAAAACAGAACATTTTAGAGCCAAAACGTATTCTATTTAAATGTTTGAAAAAATGATTATATATATTATTTTTATTTTTGGCAGTGTGTATTTTAGAAATTGAGCATTTTGTCAATCATAGTAAAAAAAAAAAAAATTATTAGGTGATTCATTTCAAAGAAATTTCCTGTCATGATACATTTTTTTTTTCTTTCATGAAACAAAAAACTTTATGGAAGCAGGTCTTCCCTGATATATTTTTTTTTCTTATTACATTTAACATTTTTGTATTTTACTTCACCTGGTACAGATTCCAAAACACTTTTATTTCTAGAAAATATCTGACCAGCGATAGTGTAATAGTTTTAATTTTATTTATTCTATTAAATTAAATCAATTTTGTTTTATTTTTTACTCGGATTGTTACAGTAAGTTTTGTTTCTTTTTAACAAATTCCTTTTTTTTTTTTTTTTTTTTTTTTTTTGTGTGTGTGTGTTGGTGTGTGCATGTGTTTGTTTTCTTCTTACTAATTCTGCTGTTCATAAATTATTTAAGTCTGGCAAACTACTTTTAACCTGATAGTATTAATCAGCAGTGATAGATCCAGGATTTGAAGGATCTAGAATTAGAATGAAGATTTTTACTTACATTTGAGAATTGTCAAAAAGGTAACAGTTAAAAAACAAAAATAAAAGAAATTTACTACAAGAATAAATAACATTTATATCTCTACATATAAAATGAAGTGTTTGTCTGTCTGCTATAGACTCAAAAAATACTAGATGGATTTCAACTAAATTTGTCATACAAATAGGCTGTGGCCCAGGAAGTGTGATAGGCTATATAAAGTTGGCCGAGGTCAATCTTGAATGTCAAAGTAGCCATTTAGCATAAATGTTAAATATTTATTCCACATGAAATATATATGTAAGGGAGGTAAATCAGCTTTTGGTAGTGAATTAAGGTATGGTTACTTCCCTTAGTCATTTTAATAATCTATACAGATAAAATGAAGTGTCTGTTTTTTTATTTAGATGAAATTTCCCAAGCTATGTCAGGTACCTCTGATAGTAAAGAATAAGAAAACATCTTACTTAGATCTAAAACAAATTGATAAATTTTTGCTTAAGATTTTTTTTGTTTATATTTAATCAAGTCTCTTTGTCTTGACATTTTTATACTTTAATCAAGCAGTAGAGGGTCTAAATTCTCTAGAACCTCCTGGATCTGTGCCTGACTGGGTGAGTGTATAAATCAAAATGTAAACTTTCTTAGATCAAAATACAAGTACAGATAATGCAAAGTTAGTAGTTTTCTTTTTAAAACCTTTATATTTGCTTATAAAACAAAATTGGGGGCATGTCTGGTGGCTGTGATGGGTGTGTATTTCTCCACCAACATCAATAGTTTGTGTTCTGGCCAAAATTAAAGCTATATCAAATGCTGATATTTTTGTCTTTTAAGATGGTCCCCTCCTCACTTAAAAAGTTGATTAAAAATCTCTGTTTGTTTTTCTCATTTGGTTCTTTACCAGGCTAAACTAAGCTTTATGAATAATTATCTATAGCAATGGTTCTCAAATTTCTTTCATATCTCCCCTTCATACATCCTTTCTATGGCAAATGTTCAGATGAGCGCCATTCTTTCATTCCACCAATTAAGACCATTACAGCTAAAACTTTCCATGCCATGTCTACTGAGTTGACTCACCCACATTCCCTCTGTATTCCAATGGTAAGGAGGAAGTTCCATTTGCATTTTGAAAATTTGAAAATATGCATTTTTATATATGTGTCCTCAGTATGACGTTAAACTACTTTGGCTGGGTAAGAGTCTTTAGCTTTAGATATCAACTTGTCTAAGAGAAAGAAATCCCTGAAATAAAAAAACCTCTACATCTACTCTGTGTAGAAAAGGGTTGGCTGAACTCTCTAACCTTGGTAGGTAATCTTCCATAATAATAAAAACAATTTTCAATCATCTAAACTGGTTGTTGTTAGTAAGGGCATACAGCTGGAAAACGCTCTCCAATATTTCATGATGGTTCAATTACATATGATAAGTAGACCATGTAAAACATAGACCCAGCTTATCAAAGATGATTTAAGGAAGTTGAGATTACACCTAGGCTTAACATAAAATTGGGTTGCCTGGAAAAGAGCCATCAAAAAAACCCCATTCAATCTATCATTGAAATAGATATTGAACAATGATGTGTTCTGACTTTAGGGACACACTGTATTTTTACTATTATTTGCAATGACTTGTCATCACTTATCAAGCAACTTTGATATCTTTTGACTTGGAAACACTGGTACCTGATCACCAAAGTTAAACAATGTTGACCGTGAACAAAAAAAAAAGAGAAATGCTAATTTTTTAATTGGAATATTGACAAATAACATCTTTCATATGATTTTCATCATTTGTAATGCAATAACTCCACATTGTCATCAATTTTAGCACATCCATTCTTTGTGTTCAGTCAAGTGTGTTGCATCAGTGATTTTCATTGGGTACACCTTTAGTAGACGCCAAAAAAAGAATCCAATTCTTTTTACAAAACCATGTTTAATCTGTGGAGGTAAAATCAACAAAATAGTTAATGAGATTTCCTGTGTGTCCAGACTTTAGGGACACACTATGTAGAATTTAATTAACTTTCCCTTACCCACCAAAAATTTAAATTGATAAAGAAAAATAAATCATTTATGGTCTTTTTTTTTTTTTTTTTTTTTTATTTTAAATATTGTTATACTATGGGTTTATTGATTTTACCCACATATATCTGCCATTGATGAGCAAGCTCATCAATGCCAAATATATGTGGGTAAATCATTTCTACTGAGAAATGTTCTGCTGACTTTACAATCTGCAGTCTTGTGATCTAATTTTTAAATTACCAACCTGAATGAAATGAAATCTATTTACTATCAATTGCCACCAGAGTTCCAGATCACATTTTCTTAATTTCCCACATTTTAAATTGTCAGCTTGTAATTTTTTTTTTTTTTTTTTTTTTTTTTTAGCCATTAAGCTTTTTAAACAATTACTGAAATCGACTTACTTCATTAATTGCAATCAAATGGAATGTTAAAATTCTTATTTCAGTAAAACATAAAACTTGATTCTGACAAAGATTCCTCCCACCGAAGATTTGGAATCCCTACCTCAGGAGTCAAGTGCATTTTCTTTTTTTTTTTTCTTTTTTTTTTTAAAGAAAAAAAAAATTATAAATATGTATTAATGCAATCATTCTTGTAGAAACTTCTGACATGTGATGAGTGATTATGAATTTTGAACATATATATACTGATTCAATATATATATATATATATATATATATAATCATTTTACCCCAAGCAAGGCAGAAATGCCACTAGGGCACAGAGGGTTACAGTGAGAAAATAAAAAAACAAGTACAGGAGATGTTGAAGATAAGATAAAAAAATGGATGGGAATCATGTAGATGTAAGATGGTAATTGACTTTGCATTTAAACTTTTGGATTGTAGCTATCAGGGAAGCAAGCAAATTGAAGTGAGTTCCACAAACGGGAAGTGCAAGAAAAGAAACTGTTAGAGTAGAAGAGGTGGTTACATTTAACTATTCTGAAGGTAAAAGGATTAGACCTTGATGCCAATCTAATAGCACAAGTAAATACACGTTATTACTTACACACACACACACACACACACACACACACATTAAAGGGCATAGTGAGTGTTACTGGTATTAATAATAAAACAGTGCTCAGCAATACTTAAACGTGTTCATAAAAACCAGTTTGCCAAAAGGATTGTTATTCCCTTGACGGGACCTTTTATTGTATACACTTTTGACTTCCTCAACAATGTTTGTTCTTAAAACGAGATGATTTGAATTCTACTAAAACCAAAACATGAAATAGATTTAGATATTTTCCTTATTCTTGTGAATTGTCAACAGATATTCAACAATATTTATAAGACTGAATAAAAATTAAAAAAAACTGTTTCATAGTCATTTATAAACTGGCAAATAATATATATTGCATTATACTTGAATATTTTGATAATTTTGTAATGTTTTTAGAAATTAGAAAAGAAGACTTTTCCCAGATTTATTCTTTTATAAAAAGGTAAACAATAAACATCGCATTGACTTAGTTTACATATTTTTTATAAGCTTTTAATCATTGACGAGGGAGTCAAAAGTACCTACAGTAATGGCAGTATCAAGGAAATAATTGTACTTTTCACACACTAATTTTTATGTTTGGACCTTAATAAAATTCTAATCATTGCTTTTTTTTTTTTTTTTACAACAGTAAACATTGAGGGTGTCAAAGGTGTATATAGTAATAGCAGTGTCAAGGGAATAACCATAATTTTTTTTTTTGCAGGCACATGCATGCCATGAAACACTGTCACCGACCAGTGTTAACCTCAGTGTTCACTTTTATATTTACATATGCTCTGATATTGAGCTTTTTAGCCATGAATATAATGATGGATTAATGGATCATTTGTTCATTCACTCTCTGGCCATGAAGCCTAGGTTCAAATCTCACCATGATCCATTTTTCAAGAAGGTGACTTCTTGATATTATCAGTCTGGAGGAGGGAGATCCTAGCATGCGACACCTTTTGGAAAGTGCCTGAAAACCATACCATGGGTTGACCCACGCCTTGGTTAGACAGGACCCTTCAGAAGCCTTTCGAGCGTTTGACCATCCTGGCTTGTTCAGCATGCTGTTCACTTCAGATAACGTGCTCTCTTCCAGAAATTGTAAATAAGGTCTGCTCTGCAGAGTTGTAGTATAAACCACAGGTGGGCCCTGTAGGTGTTAAACAAAGTCTGCCTGAACAGGCATCTGCAATGGGTATAGGCTAGCCACCCTAGTAGACAGACATCCACGAATTCATGTGGCCAGCCATATTACACTGATTAACAAAAAAAGAATTTTTGAAATGGCATCAAGGCACCAAACATCTTTTTTAATTAATTTGTTGTAGTGCATTGGATATCGGCTCAGAACAAGAAATCAGAGAGCCGTGTTTGAATTCCAATTGAATTCATTGCATTCACTTACACGCAAATATCCCTGGGAAAGGTATTAATCTGCCCATTCCTTCCAGTTATGGGTTAAATAACAGGACAGATTTGATTCTATAGCCTTGGTCGGTAAAGAAATTCTAATTTTAAAGAAAAATGTAACCACCACTTCTACTCTATCAGTTTTTTTCCTTGCACTTCCTGCCTGTGGAACTCCCTTCCACATGCTTGCTTCCCTGATAACTGCAAAAGTTTAAGTGCAACATCAATTGCCATCTTTTATCTCTTTGACTCTCACTTCTCTCTTACCCTTTCTTCGATATCCCCTGTACCCTTTTTTTTTCTCTCTTCCCTCTCCTCTCACTGTAACCCCCTGTGTACTAATGGCAATATTGCCTTGCTTAGGGTGAAATGATTATTAAAAAATAAAAATAAAAATTAATTTAATGCCTACTTTGTTTTGGTTGGAATTTATTTTGTTTAGTACCAAGTTCCTCTTGTTTGAGAATCATTGTCATAGAAGCTTTGGAGGAGGAGGTGCAAGTAGTTAGGACAATTGTTATCAGCATGAAAAATAGAATGTGAGGTTGTTAATATTCACTTTTGCACTCATGCTCTTGGAAAAGGCATGATATCACTTCCCTTTGCATTATGCCACATTTAAAATTTTTGGCAGGAGTGGGGACAAATATGGTTCCTAAAAGGTCAGATTTTTTTTAAATGTTTAAAATCAAAATTGTGATTTGTCTTTTGAAAGATGTTTTTGTTTTCAGCTGAAGTTTTCTCGACAAATGATTTTGTAAATATTCTAAATTTTTATAATGAAATCCATTTTTCTAATTATTTTTTCCTTCTTCAAATTGTATTTTGTGAGTTGTTAATTATAATTAATTGTATAAAAGTTGTTTATTAATAGTTCTTCAATGTTAATATTTGAATCCACCATTTGTATTTTGTATGAAATGCTTTTGATGAAAAAAGATAAAGTTTTACTTACATCAACCAAAGCTATAATAATTCTTTGAGTTGCTTGATTTTATTTATATTAGGTTTTGTTTTGTCTGTATGCATGCATGTACAGGATATGATGGATAAATTATCGCTTAAATTATGCAAAAATGAAAATAACACTGACATCTCATTTTAACAGACATATTTGCCAAAATTACGCAAAAATATCTTGAAATATTAAATTTAATAGTAAATTTATTCAATAAAATTGCTGTTTGCTTCAACCATTGTTTCCTGACAACTTCAGAATCTTTCTTATCTCTTCCGGACAGTCTCCTTGTTTAAGTTGATGAATGCTGCAATAATCATTGCCTTCAGGTCATCTTTAGTGTTACAAGGATTTTTGTTGGTCACTTGCTCAACTGTGCCCCACACAATATCCTGGGGATTTAGGTGGCCAGATGTAAGGGTGGTATGGTTGCAGAAATTGTCTGACAGCCATGACTGGGTTCTCATGCTTGTCTGACATGGTGCAGTATTCTGTTGCTAGACATAGGGTCTTCCAGCAGCCACCCTCTTGACTTAGGGCAGTACTACCTTCACGAGGCACTTGATATAGGCTTCCATATCAAGTCTGAGGCTCGGCAGAAAGAGGAATGATGGCATATCATCACCATTACTAATGATCACTCCAAACACTTTCATAATCACCATTAAACTCTTTCCAAATCCTCTGCACAGATTGACATCCAAACACTCTCAAATGTTTGTATTGGAGCTTCTGGCATGAATGCCAAGAAGTACAGCATGTTGTTTCTAAATTATTGGCAGAGTGAATTGTGTCATGGTGCCTTTTTTTTCTCCCAGTTGATGTTCAAGTGACCCTACTATACTGTGTTTTTGATTTTTGTCAACTGCAAACAGCACATGTGTAAACTTAAAAAATATAAAATGGCAACAGTTTACTCATCGCATCCTATATATGTAAAAGTTTACATCAGAACCAGAAATGTGCAGTTAATCTCATGAATACCTTTTTTAATCATTTCATTTCAAGCAAGACAATAAAGCCACTAACGCACAAGGAGTTACTGAGGGTGGAGGGAATGGTGACTGAGTGGACATTTAAAAAGGATAAAAAACAGAAGATGACAACTGATGCTGTGTTTGAATTTCTGAAGATTGTAGTTGTCTAGAAAGCAATAAACTGGAAGGGAGTAGAGTGGAAAGGGAAAAGAACAAGATACAAGGATTGTCAGAAAAAGGATGCAAGTCAAGGAGATAAGAGATGGCAAGTGACATTGCATTTAAATTCTTAGAGATTGTAGTTGTCAGGTAAGGAATTCAACAGGTAAAAAGTGCAAGAAAAGAAGCTGATAGAGTAGAAATCCCGATCAAAATATTTTTTGGTATTTAAAAAAAAACCAATGAAATTCCCACAAAATAAAAAGAAAAATTAAAAAAAACAAAAACAAACTAGAATATGTAAGTCTTAAAACGACCCATGCCTCTTGTTTCTATGTGAAAACTGTACATTATTAAATTTCTTTAATAGATCTTTTTTTTTGTTTTTTAAATAAATGTAATGAAATTAATGTCATATGTAAACACCGCAAAAATGTTCACCATAGAATATGGTTGATAGTTCTTCATAAAAGAATATCAATTAACTTACATATATCTGGTACTTTTTGTATGATGATATAATACTAATTTGATAGATATTAAAATTGATGCAAGTTACGAATATATGAAGAATTGATAAAAAAAAAAATGTACTCTGAACTGAACAAAAATAATTTAATCATACCAAAAGTCCCTTTAAGTCAGGTAAAATATAAAGTGTTTTCTTTTTTTCATTTTAAAATAGCTGAGATGCATAAAACTATAAGAATTACCTTTGTATCTAAAATGTATACATCTTACCGGATATATACATGTAAGCTGTCTATACTCTAACTGAATAAGATGACATTTTCCCAGTAAACATGGAAGAAAAAAACCCATATCACCCAACATATAACCTATATTTTCAAATTTCAAAGTCGACATTCATTCTGATTAGTTAAATTAAACACACACATAAAAGATAATTTTTTTCTGTCTTCCCTCTATTGTTTTCTACATTCAAATGTAAATCATTTTTACCATAGTTATTGAACTATGATGAGATAATGATGAATTTATGATGAGATAAATCTTGAAACATAAGTTTCGTGACGCAATGTAAATTAAATAAATTTTAAATGAAAACAAATTTAATTACATTATGCGCTATGATCCATGTTGTATTGAGCACTTTTTAAAAAAACAGTAACTGTCAGGGAACTCGGGATTCTAAACATGTTGGTTCTTTTCATCTGGAGATATATACACGAGCAGTGTTGCTCGGGTGTAATGAAAGCTTTTATATATATATATATATATATATATATGCAGGTTTCATTGAATAATATAGACAAGTTTTGTCTATTAATTTTGTGTAGGATCCGTTCATACCGTCTGATATACTTGATGGTGATGTCGTTAAAAGACAACAAAAAAATCACAGTATTTGTTGAATTTTTTATCAGGTCTAAGCTTTCGGCTCACATAAGCCATTATCAAAGAGTAAATAATAACACACAGTAAACATAGAACATTTAAGCTATTAACAATTGTTAATAGCTTAAATGTTCTATGTTTACTGTGTGTTATTATTTACTCTTTGATAATGGCTTATGTGAGCCGAAAGCTTAGACCTGATAAAAAATTCAACAAATACTGATTTTTTTGTTGTCTTTTAACGACATCACCATCAAGTATATCAGACGGTATGAACGGATCCTACACAAAATTAATAGACAAAACTTGTCTATATTATTCAATGAAACCTGCATTAATGAAAAAATGCTGCCAAAATACACACAATATATATATATATATATATATATATATATATATAATTATCGATTTTCTGCACTATTGTAAGAACTGCAACCTTGAAACTTCTGAATATTGTTTCTTATGTCTTTGTCTATGAGTGTATCAAATTTGATTAAAATCAGACCACTCCTTCTATAACCCGATTTTTTTTTTTTTTTTTTTTTTTTTTTTCGATTTTCGATATTTATCAAGGGTACCTCGACACAAAACCTAGCTAAGAACACTCGCAGATGCTTATAGTACAACTGTGTAAATTTTCAAGAGAATTGGTTCAGCCATTTTGAAGTCCATAGGTAACCGACACACACACACACAGTTTTGTTTATAAATAAGTTTAGATTTAGATATATATATATGTATCGCATAATTTTATCTATAACTGCCAGATAATAATAATAATATAGTACCATATTTAAAGGGACTTACATGGGTAAGACTTTGTGTGGCACATCTGAATTGAGAAACAAAAGGTTGGCAACCCCTGACCGAGACATTTAAAATTTTTGAAAGTCAAAGTTGACAGGAAAATAAGAAACTGGAACAGTGTTCCACAAGTGAGAAGCACGAAAAAAGAAACTGTTAGCATAGAACTTACATTTAACAATTTTAACAGCAAAATATGAGACCTAGCTGCCAATTTAGTATTGCACTTAAATCCATCAAATCGAGGTACCAAAGGCAAAAGTTTATTTGAACAATTACCATGAAAGTATTTAGAGAAAAGGCAGAAGGAAGCTATACTACAGCACAGAAAGTGTAGTCTGCTGGCTGAATTCAAGTTTCTGTTGCATTTAACATTAATGCTCTTTGAATGAATCCATCACTTCTTCCTTTCAGCTATGGGTTAAATAGCAGAGCAGGCTGAGCTGTCTATCTTTGGGTGGAAACCAATCTGAGAATAGACACTCTGAATTCTAAACTTGTGAAAACAAGAAATCACTTCTCTACTTTCTGAAGAACTCATGGCAATTCTGATAATAAAGAAACGGAATTTTTGAAGATCCATAATTGATCGCTTTTGTCCTGAAGACATTTTACATTAAAAAAACATTCTTGTTTGTTTGTTTGTGTGTTTTTTTTTGTTGTTTTTTTTAAATGCTGACAATTTTCACACACACAGTGTCCATATTATATTATATTAAAGCGTGAAATGTGTTCAATATAAAACATACTCTTTGTATATTTAAACATTGCGAACATCAAAAAGTGTTTTAGATCTGAGTGTTTCAGATAAGTGATTGGGTAACTTTAATAAAAACACTTCATCATTGTAGATAGTCATACTTCACTTGACTAGGTTCTGTTGCAATAAATTAAAAAAAGAAATTGTGCCTGACTCGTATCTCCAGTACTGGACAAGTTTAATGGGTTTTGTAACACTTCTAATTTCTTTTTAGATGTTTGTACAGTAATTTAGTGAACAGTAAACATAATAAATTAAAAACTCAGCTTTATATTTAGTACATTACTTTTGTTTTGCACATACAAATGCAGTACAAGTAATAGTACAAGTAAATT
The DNA here is from genome assembly GCA_037127315.1 of Ascarosepion bandense. Taxonomy (NCBI): domain Eukaryota; kingdom Metazoa; phylum Mollusca; class Cephalopoda; order Sepiida; family Sepiidae; genus Ascarosepion; species Ascarosepion bandense. The sequence goes on from JBBBDQ010000151.1 coordinate 2,456,660, forward strand.
ATTAGTACAAGTAAATTTTCACATTATTTATTCATCTTATTTGATTGCTTTTCTTTTTCTTAAAAATGAATCACAATCCTAGTTTTTGAGCTACATACAATATTGACTAAATGGATTTATTTTTCATTTTATGAGTTTCAAAGTGATATAGCTATATCACTTTGAAACATTCGTTCTTGTATGATCAATGAAGTTAAGCAACATCTAATCAGCTTTCTTTTAACCTAGTGGTCGAATGATGCTGCTTGAAAAAGAATAGAGAAATTTTCTTAGATTATTGTTGTAGAGCAGCTGACATTCCTCTATCACTCTCAATGATGGAATAGTCTGTGGTTTGAAATAGCTATATAAAGATTAATAGCAATCAAGAATTCGGATTGTCATTGACAATTATTATCAGGCTATGCTCTCTGCGACTCTAACAACTTAACCTTTCCTCTCTTTCTAATTCTTGTTCTATCTTATCTGTGTTTGTCTTGTTTGTACTTAATATCCATTAGCATGGATATTGTGCTGTAGATATTTCAGCATACATCATCTGGTATCTTACCACCACCTCAGTGATACAACAACTATTTTTCTAATTTTGTTTTGATTCTTCATTTGTAAATGGGATATGTATTTTTTTGGCTTACTATCGTCGGGTTCACATACCTCTCCTGTCTTTTGAAAGGAAGTAGGGTTTCATCCCTTGTTTCCTGTTTGGGTTTCCAGTCCCTTCTGAAGTTTACTTCTCACGTGTCAGCCTGAACTCTGCAAGGTGACAATGCCACCAAGACATAAGAAGCCACCGGACATGAAAAATGAAAGAAAAGACTTTAGGAGGAACAGGAAACCAGGGATAAATCTCTACTCCTCTTCAAAGAATCAGGAAAGAGTGTGAACCTGACGATAAATCTTTCTACTCCTATTGAGGAAAAAAATGTAAATATAGACTAAATAAGTCAAGAATTTTTTAGGTGGAGACATCTGAAGTACAGAGTTGAAGAAGGAGCTGGAAACCAAATTCTAAACAGGAAACAAGGATAAACATGTATTCAATGTAAACATCACTTTAGTCCAAGGAAGTCCTAAAGGATAAAAATGTATTTTATGGAAAGTTTTCCCCTCCCCCCACTGCCTGATTTTCATGTACTGTAGTTTAATAGATAAAAATAAAGCCACATTTTATAGTGAAATTTTAAATTTTCTAATTCTGAAGTATTAACTTTAATTTGACTAATTTTTTTGCAAAAAAAACAAAAAAAAAAAAAATTGATTTATGTTCTTTAGACCGATCTTTTTTTTTTTTTTTTTTTTTTTTAAATATAAACACATAAAATTTTTGTCAGTTGGTATTAAGTTTTTGACAAGTCTAGTTATTTTTACAAGGCAACTGCCCAATTCAAAATTACTCAGTTTCAAGAATGGTAATTTTTCTGGTAATTCCATAAACTTCCAAGAACTTGTAGAAAGAGAGATATGGAACATGTCTGAGGACTTGGAGAATTGAACACTCGCAGGTCATACTGAAAGCAAAATAAGTGACGGGGGAAAAATCTATTTGAGGAGTTTGAGTGAATTGATGGCAACAAAAAAATGATTACTTTGTGAGATGAGAAGAAGTTGTGGAGAGCCATGATCACCCATATTCTAAATAAACAAGCATGGCACATAAGAGTACAAGAAGGCGGCTATCTATGTATCTTTTTTATCTTTAAGAATTTCTATATAAGATTAAGTTTAATTTTGGTAAATAAAATAAAATTTTCTGGTAATTTGGCATGGGGTAATGGTTAACAAGCTAGTCCGAACCAACCAAACCTCAAATCATTTCCAATGCAATTTCATGATTCAAAACATTTGATTTGCAATGAATGTTCATAGTAAAATCATTTTCAGATGCCACAGTGTGGAGTAATAGTTAGCTAAGCAAATTTACTTAGTCTTTACTATTGAGTAGTGAGTTTAATCCTCACTGTGTGCTACATACAAAAATTTAATCTTAAATATTCCAACAAAAGCTGGCATTATTTACACTGTTTGGACTGTGGTTTTCATCTTTATTGCCATGTTTACAATGTTTTGGCCATTGTACACTACAGCATTCTTTAGGTGCTAGGAATTTTGAAAAAGGATGGAGCATACATTGATTGAAATGTTGTAAACATGGCAATAAAGATGAAGACAATAGTTCAGTGTAAATAATGCAAATACTACCTCATCTCAGAAGTACAGGCAAATCCAAAAGCTGACATGTTTAAAAAAATCAACAAAATTAGATTCATTAAATTATAAAAAATGAGGCTTATGTGTGTAATTGACACTTTTTTGTTTTTTGCCTATAGTGCTACGTTCTGAATCACTTTGATGAGATGGAATGGTCAGCAGGCTTGCCTTGCTAGATCAGTTATAACTGAGTAGTGAGTTCAATTCTTACTGGATGCTCTATACTTTCAGTCTTGTATCATATCTAAGCTACGCTTAGAAAATCTCTATGATGCCATATCATGTATTTGTACATCATGGTCAATACAGATGGAAAAGAAGAAAAAAAATGCAACATTGATATTTAGAAAAATAGTACGTCTTCTGCTCAGTGTGACAAAGTGGCAGCTGAGTTGATGTACCATGGTCATTGTCCAAAATAAAACCATAGAAGGGACCCACATGTTTATCAGAGCTGATATGCAATAGATTGCAAGAAGTATGTCATGTAGTGGTAAATGTATTAACCAATAAAATGCATTTTTTGTAAAATCTTAACGCTATGCCCCAAACGACAAAAATGAATGAGATTAAAAAGAATTAAATGGGCTTACTGGCATATCACATTGAAATACTAGTCCAAGTACAAACACCAGTTAAGCAACCTAGATGGGTGACTACTTGAGAATACCAGGTGCTGTAAGCGTGGATGTGTGGGTGATGTAATTGGCTTAAGGCCATATGATAAAACAACTGTTTTTATATGGTTACTGAAGTTAAGCAACAGTGAGATGGGTAAATACCTGAGAATACTACATGCAGTAAGCTTGGATGTGTGAGTGTTGTAATTGAACTGGAAATTGAAGAGCTGAGTTCAAATTTCAGTTGGGTTCATTATATTTACTTACATGCAAATACACTTGGGAAAGGTATGAATCTATTTCTTCCCCTGAACTATGAGTCAAATAGTAGAATTTGTATCAGTAAAAATTCTTATCTCAAAAGAATACTTAAAATCTAAAAATATTTTCCATCTTTCAATAAAGTTGATGAACGACTAAAAATAAAAAAAAGTACTTTAGGGACGGTGTACAGTCATAAAATCACAAACACTTTAATTCACTTGGCTTTGTCACACTGAGCAGAAGACGTACTATTTTTCTAAATATCAATGTTGCATTTTTTTTCTTCTTTTCCATCTGTATTGACCATGATGTACAAATACATGATATGGCATCATAGAGATTTTCTAAGCGTAGCTTAGATATGATACAAGACTGAAAGTATAGAGCATCCAGTAAGAATTGAACTCACTACTCAGTTATAACTGATCTAGCAAGGCAAGCCTGCTGACCATTCCATCTCATCAAAGTGATTCAGAACGTAGCACTATAGGCAAAAAACAAACTTTGAACTTGATTGAGTTCAAAATCATTTACACGGTTTTTTAGGGGATAAACAAAGAACAATGTTATTTAGTGCTGCACACTTATTGGTTTCTTTGTTCAGTGACACACTGCTTGACCCAGGGATTGAACTCACAATTACTGTGTCATGGAACAATCAGTCAGTCAGTTAAGTGCCATAGGTGATACACGCTTGGGCAGAACATTATCCCGTGGTAGGTTGCCATTACTTTCTGTGGTAGACTGGTTGCCAGCCAAGGCTGTAGAACCCAATCTGTCCTGTTATTTAACCTATAACTGGAGGGAAGAGATGGATTAATACCTTTTCCAAAGGTATTTGCGCATAAGTGAATGCAATGAATTCAACTGGAATTCGAACTCTAGGACAATAGCCAAGTGAATTAAAGTGTTTGTGATTTTATGACTGTACACCGTCCCTAAAGTACTTTTTTTTATTTTTAGTCGTTTAACCCCAAGCAAGGTGGTACAGCCACTGAAGTGCAGGGGGTTACATAAGAGAGTAAAAGTTTAGACAGGAGAAGAGTGAAGAGAAAGATGAACTAGTTACAGGGAGTGTCTGAGAAAGACCAAGAGAAGGATGGGAACACAGGTGTGAAGACAGTTGCGAAAGTAGAGAGAAAGGAAAGAACAAGATACATGTGGTGATGTAGAAAGAACTGGAGTCAAGTGGATAAGAGATTCTCCTGGCATGATTTATGTCTACACGAGTTACACCCTTGTGAAAATTAATTAAAACAATATAACTTATGTCCTTCTAAGACCTTTCACACTTTCCCTGATCGTGTATATGTCATCTCTTGGCATTGTTTTTTTTTCTTCCAACCGCATTTTCCTTTACATTTTGGACTGATGGATCCTGTTTGTTTCTTCACCTTGATGACACAACTGACAGTTGAAAGGCTGACACCAACAATATTCACAATCTCTCTGTAAGGCTTGCCAGTCTTTTTTTGCAGTGTTAAAATTTTTCTACACTTCCTTGGAGTAGCATCCATTGCAGACAATGGCCGTAAGATAACTAATTGTGTCTGGGCATGATAAAAATCTGATGCAATCACGAATGATGCAATATTTTTCAAGGCCAAACAAATTTCATCATACACTCTGAAAATAGATTCATATTACTGCACACCACTGCGAGTGACATAATCTGAAGAAAACACAAAGAAATTGGTTACACCCTGTTACTCCAGTTGTCGTTTCCATTAATTTGTACTAGGGTGTATATTAGATAAAAAAAAAGACTATTGCTGGAGCTTAAAATCCCCTCTTTTCAACCTTGACTTTTGAACCTTGATTGAGTTCAAAATCATTTACACGGTTTTTTAGGGGATGACTTATTCTCACTCTACTGTTTTTTCTTTCTCACACACAAAATGTTGCTAGCCTCTTGCTACCCACTTGCTATTTCCATGGAAACTGTTCCGATAGGCTCCACTCTTTTAGCTCAGCTAATTCAGACCTTTACTGTTAGAACATGGATGTGCGTTGTGGTACAGTGGATATCGGCTCAGAACGAGAAGCCGGGGAGCAGAGTTCGAATTCCAGTTAAAATCCATTGCATTCACTTATGTGCAAATGCCCTTGGGAAAGGTATTAATCCGTCTCTTCCTTCCAGTTATGGGTTAAATAGCAGGACAGATTGGGTTCTATAGCCTTGGTCGGCAACCAGTCTACCGCAGAAAGCAATGGCAACCTGCTGTGGGATAATCTTCAGCCCAAGCGTGTATCACGTATGGCACTTAACTGACTGACTGACTGACTGTTAGAACTTGACTTTCTACAGCCATGGAGTTGAATCACTCACATTTCCTCCACACTACATTCATAAGAAGGAAGTTCCACTCAGAAAGCTCCCCCACCCCTGCCAGAACTGTTATTCTGTGGAGCAAGCTTTCATATGGATGTTTCCCTGAAACCTACAATCTTGATCATATCAAGTCTAGGATCAATTGCTACATATCCTTATAATCTTCATTACATTCTAACTCCCTCCACCTCCTCTTACATTCAGTAATTCTCTAGCACGATTGGCTCTTGAGCTTTGCTTTGGGTCATCATTAGTATTTAAAAAAAATGTTTCCTATGTTTATAAATTACATTATTGTCTATCACGTGTCTGAGTTTAAGGTCACACAAAGCAAGGTGGGTGCTGCCTGACAGAAGATCTCAGTTTGCGTCTCAACATGTTTTTCAACAAATTGGGATTCATCCTAATAATTTGGGACAAGGTTTTACAAGGCCCCATGCTCTTCCTAACATCCAACTCAAGCACTCAAGGTATTCCAAGTACAATGTTTTTATCAAGACACCATCTGTATGAATGCTTTGACACCCCATCCTCACCTTATCTTGTTTTTCGTCCCGTGGTGGTTCTACAGAAGGATGCTGAGGATAACATGGTCTGAATATGTGAGCAATGACAAAGTTTTGGAAAGAAAGAAAATGAAAAGGAAACTTATACTTAACATCAGAAAGAGACAGTTGAAGTTTCTGGAACACCTAATGAGGAAGATGGTCTTCGAGAATCTGATACTCACAAGGAATATGGGAAAATAGTCCGTGACATACTGATATGGGCTAAACAAATGGTACCTGGTATTCCTAGGTGGTCAGGGGTTTGGGTACTGGCCAGGCTTGATGTTGCTTAACATAGGTGAACATATAGGAACCATTATTTCAATGTGAAGTGGTCGTAAACCCTCATACTAAAAAGTTTTGAAGCTGTTCATTTAAACTTAAGATAAATATTTTGTAAATTTTCTTTTCTTCCAGTTATTTTTCTCTTCTTCCAGTGGCCAAATACTATTTAAAAACAAAATTGCTGGCTCCTCGAGGCTCACAAAGGAAGTTCCATTCAGACAGTTTACTTTATGCCACAAATTTTTGAGAGTATGTTTCCCCAATGATGACAATCTAAACCTCTTCTACTAATATTAACAATGAATTTTATAAGTGAGAATTTGGATTTTTGATAGGATCACCTTTTAGCAGCATTTCAGTTTATTTAAAATTTTCAGTTTATTTAAAAATAAATTTCAGTTTATTTAAAACTTTCTTGAATCTGGTTCAGTTTATTTAAAATTTTCAGTTTATTTAAAACTTTCTTGAATCTGGTTCAGTTTATTTAAAATTTTCAGTTTATTTAAAACTTTCTTGAATCTGGTCCTTTCCAAAATATTTTACCTAAACAACGTATTTCTGATATACTGATGATGATTTATTAACATGCATCGTCGAAATGTGGCCTCCCTCTGTCTCTTCTATAAATACTTTCATGGCTTCTGCTCAGATGAGCTTAAGTCACTGATGCCTCCTCAACAGGTGTTTACCCGTGCAACCAGACTGGCAACTGGATCCCACCCATTCACAGTCAGGTTAGCCAAATGCAGACGACAATTCTACTCCTGCAGCTTCCTCTCTTGCACTTCCCGCCTGTGGAACTCACTCCCGTATTCTTGCTTTCCTGACGGCTACAACCTCCAGAAATTTAAATGCAAAGTCAATACTCATCTACTAACCACTGGACTCTAGCTCTCTCCCCTCCCCTGTATAACCTTCACTTTCTCTCCGCCTATGTATCTGTCATCGCACCTGCTTTCTCAGCTTTCTATTGCTCCTTTCTAACTAGCTTGTACTCCTCACTCTTTTCTAATTAATCTTTTTACATTTATGTAACCCCCTGCACATCAGTGGCGTTTCTGCCTTGCTCGGGGTGAAATGATTAAAAAAAAAAAAAAAAAAAAAAAAATGTACCCGCAAAACAATATTACCTGATTCATATATAAACTAAGCAACATCAAATGTACAATAGATTTTACTTATGGTACAGAGACAAGCAATACATTGCCTTTCCTTGATATACTCAACTCTGACATATTAGTAATTGTATCTATTCACAACAAAGCACTTCATTTCTCTTCTTTGTTGCCAAGGGGCCAACTGTGACTTCATCCACCCACAGTCAACAGTAACAGCTGTTTGCTTACTGGGCTTAACTTAGCAGCTGAGAAAACAGACAAGCAATAAACAAAAAGTATCAAAATGATTACCATATTTTCCTGTGTATAATAAAAGTATCTTCGATACTTACACGAATAAAAAATACAATGCCATGCAGGGTTGGTGCAAGGGTCTTGAATCTCCTCCCCCTAAACGTATATATAGATCCCCGCTACCATCACTCTACTACATGTCGATTTTCCTAAAGTAGTATTCATAAAGAATACAAATTTTATTGTAACCTAATTATGTTGATTTTCTAAGTATAGCTTAAATGGTGGCTGAAAGTATGAGGCACCTAGTGAGGATCAAATTCACTACTTAGTTCTAATTGTTCTAGTGAGACAAACTTGCTAACCATTACACCATACCGAGGTGCTCACTTGTAACTTATGTTTATCGAAATAAAGGATTCGGTTTGGTTTGGTTTGAAATTCCTAGCACCTGAAGAAAGCCAGAGTGTACAATGGCTGAAACGTTGTAAGCATGGCAATGAAGATGAGGGCAACAGTCTGAACAGTGTAAATAATGTAAGAATGTGTTAGTTTGTGTGCGTGTATGAAACAAGCATGTGTAATACATGTGTGCATGTATGAGAGTGCAGTCAACAGGGGAGTAAGGAGCCTAATGCACATCAGTAGCAATATTCGTTATCTATGTTGTTTGATGACATCTGGAAGGAAAAGAAAAAAGAAAAAGAGAATGTTTGCATTTTTATAGAATTAAATAGCATAGCTCAACAGGCATTTTTGGTGAAGCCAAGTAGTTTAACCCATGCTAGTTATCTTTCCACTGAACTGGGCACCTCAATATGGTGTAATGTTTTGCAAGCTTGTCTTGCTAGAATCATTACAATTGAGTGGTGAGTTCAATCCTCACTAGATTACAACTGAGTAGTGAGTTGATCCTCACTAGGTCTCCTAACACTTTTGACTTTATGCTACATCTAAGCTGTGCTTAGAAAATCACCATCTTTCGGTTGAGCTATACTAGTTTGAACTCACAACAATTACTATGCCACCAAATTCATAAAGCAATATTTTAATGTTTTTTTAAATGCCATAACCTGCAGGACAAAAATGATCATGGCTCTCCACAGAATCTTTTTCTTTATTGTCTGTGAATTGCCATGACTTCCTAGGTTATTTTGAATTCACTAACTGCCATGCAAGGTTAGAAAGACCCACCTACTTGGCTATTTAATCCATATCTGAGTGGAGGTAGAGGAGAAGGATTCATGTGTTTGGGTTAGTGCGAAAGGGAATGCAACAGACTAAACCGGAACTTGAACTTGTCTTGCTGATTCCACTCTCTGCCACGCTACCCACACATCTGAGGAGCACCTTCTGAGCTTGAAAGTTTGACATCCTGCGTTTTACTGAAGTTTGAATGTGTACCACATGTGGAAATATATATTTGGCCACCAGACAAGTCATAGTTAAGTTTGGTACAAAGTTAAATGCGTGCTAATGGCACAACAACCTTGGAATGAACCTACCTTGAAAATCAGCTCCCTAAATTCTAGCTTTGATCTGTTTTCGAACACAGACCACTGAAGCAAACTAAAAGTACGCATCCATCTCAGCTATGCGACAGGCTTGAATACATCCATTATATATATATATTAGTCATTCGCAGACATATCTGTTTTGCTGTATCACAGCTCATCAGTACAGTTAGACATCCGATTGCTTTTTAAACAAGGATTGAAACCCGACCGAATTGGAGTCAGTCAATGATTCTACCTCTGGACTATGGGTGCTCGGCAGAAGAAGGCAAACTTTTAGCGTATGATGTATCATGCACCAATAGCAAGAATGCTCTAATTTATTACTGAATGAGCAATGCGTAGATGCTAGAGTAGCTACTGTTTTTTCAAATTTTTTTTTTTCAGACAATCCTTGGTCTTTATTGATTTTACAATTGCCAGTAAGATTATTAATAATGTGTTTCTGGTAACAAGAAGAATCAATTTTATAAACAGTTTTAGACTTATCAGCCTTGTATATTAGCTACATATAATCCAAGGTTTTAATATTTTCTGGCTAAATAACCCAGAAAGGGTTGATATGCTATAAAACAAATCAATGAATCAACGTAGATACATACAATTTAATAAATGCATATTCTTTCCCAGGGGAAAAAGAATGTCTGACAGACGAGTAAATACTGTATTCAGGTAGTTTGGTAACTGTCACTTCACTGACGACAAGAAGATCAATTTTCTGGTTATGCCTGTGACAGAGAGAGAGAGAGAGAGAGAGAGAGAGAGAGAGAGAGAGAGAGAGAGTGAGTCAAACATACATACGTTTAAAAGGGTCAAAATTTTTAGCACCTGAATAAGGCCCAAACCTCCGAAGCGTCATTCATAATCTTTCTTTTTAATTTTTATTAAGAATTTTTTTTTAAACAGAATTTCTACTTCCAGTAACGTGGCAATGTTAAATTTGGATGAAATCGAACATTGAGAATAAACCAGCGTAATTGTTTACGAGTAGCAAAATATGATCTAAACAGTAGCTAGGCCGTTATATTTGGGTTATCAAAAAACAATGGAGGTAAATGAAATAATAATTTTTGATAAAGAGGATTTTGGAGAAGGTTGAACATCGAAATGTATTTGTTTACCAGTGATGAAATCTAAACGAGGCGTAAGAATGTGCCCGTTTAATTTGGAGGTCACCTTATTTTTGGCTGTAGCAACTAACACTTGTGATCACTTATGATAAGCGCGTGGGTGACCTCGCTTATAACCCGCCAGTTTCCTATATAAACGCGTCGTAATGTTGAAGTAATAGAGTCGTTTGGCGACCGTGGAAATATACAGTCGTGTGTCATCGGGTCTATCCGATGAATGGGGTACTGACGAGAGACCAGAACCGTGTGAGCGTACGAGTCACCCCGACCCCGCTGGAGTAAAGTTGCTGACAATTCGGACCAATCAACCACTTAACCGAAGACGTCTTGTATGAAAAAGGAGAGTAAAATATATTTTATATTTTGCTTGCATTTGACCCTATTGTTTCAGACGGAGGATTGTTGCAGATTGTATTTGTTGTTCCTGGTGGTGACGACGGAAGGACAAGGAAGAGGAAGAAGATTATGAAATGATTATGTGAAACTGATGTTTTGTGAAGAGGTCGGATTGAGTAGCTCCCGACAAGGAGATTTATGATTTGAAAAGTTTAAGCGTCGCCCCGAATTTGTTGCGGATTGTTGAAATAGTCGCCGAAGGACTAAGAAAAGTAACGTCGTTATAGCGGTCGCATTGAAAACCGCTGAGTATATGAAGCTTAATGTCGTTACTAGCCCGACAACATTGGAATTGCATCATCCGTCGTTTGTACAAGCACCTTTGCAAGACACCGTCGTCCCGGCGTTTTATTTTAGAAGAATTGACTCCGTCAAAAGAGTCTGGAGAACATTATTGAAAATAGCTATATCATCTGAGACTATTTATCAAGTTAACCATACGCACACACTCTCTTTCTGTCTGGAATCCCGTGTGTGAGTTGTTATGCTAAAAACTTTTACATTCTGTAACCTTTTTCTTTTTCTATTCTTTTCTTGTATATAGAATACATTAACAGTGCAACATCGAACAGTTGTTTGTTCGGCTTTCTACGGATATTTATTTTTTCTTTCTATTTATTTTTGCTGTATTCTAAATATTTAACACCGGCTCCTCCAGCCGTGTCTACATCTTCAGTCGACCGTGAACGAACAACACGACTGCCTTCTGGATCTAATAATCACAACGTGGACAGGAAGCAGATTTAAAACAGTGAGCCGGTTAACTGACCTGCGGATGCTCAGGGACATACGGCCAACCCCTTGAGTTTGGTTAAGACCGAATAGATACCTCAACCCGAAGAGGAAGACGCCGAAGGTTGAAGGGCCAGAGTGGAAGAGTTAAGTCTAATGCACGTCGACCTGTAGAGCCAGAGTGTTAAAGGCGATGCCGACGTGACCAAGATTTGACTCGTGGGAGCCAGAGTGTTAAATGCTCTTTTCATATCACCCAGAGTTTGTTGCTAGACAGAAAGGGAAATCAGATTTCGTGACACAGCTTCAGTTTCATTCAAACGGTATGTGTGTGCATGCATATTTTATTTCAGTGACAGACCTAAAATATCTTAATAAAATTAAAACTTTCTTGAATTAGTTTTATTTATTACTGAGTACTATCCAAAAAAATCTTTTAGTTTGTTGGAATTAGACTGGCAAGGTTTTTGCTGCTATCTGAGTGTCAGAATTCCAAACATTTAACAACAACACAGCATTTAAATGAAACAAAAACGTTATTTTCTGAAGGAAAAGTAGAAGCAGAACATCAATTGAAATAATATTTATATATTCTTTTCAGAAATTTGCAATAAAATGTTCCATTTTTCTTCCAGTGAAGTTTATTTTATTAAGTAATTAAGAATTTGTAGTGTAGTGTGAAATGTGTGGACAGACGTACTTTATGATGATCAGCTTAATGGGTCTGTTAGTTTATGGACAAGGCCTTAGTCGATAAACTGTCGCCTTTTTCAGTGTGTGTGTGTGTGTGTGTGTGTGTGTGTGTGTGTGTGTGTGTGTGTGAAGCTGGTCTCCAAAATTGTTTTGTGCCCTGAGAAGCAGTAGGCTTCTATTTTTATATCCATAAGGAAGATTCAAAATCTAGTTTCACATAGAGGTCTGAAATTTTTGAATACAACGTTTTCATTAAGAAATAATTTCACACTGGCTCACGAAAATCTTTTTCTTGAATTTGTAGGAATGGTATGAAACGGTCTAAAAATAACACGTGATAAGTCTACAACTACATCCGCAAGTATTTTGTCTAGATTTGTACTAGTAACTATTGTTTATCAAACTAATCTTCTGATGGGTTTTATTAGTTGAAAAGTATATATAGCATTTAAATCCTATAAATTATCTGATGTTTTAGTAGGGTTTTAAAATTCTTTTTTCTTTTTGTTTCTCACTTTACGATTTTACTGCTCATCCCAAGTTGTCTGGGCCATTTCCTTATTTTACACTCAGTCAAATTGTGTATGTATGTCTGTGTGCATGTGCATGTGTTTATAGTATGGCATAAGCTAAGCACATACAAGTCACTCACATTCAACACATATATACACATATACATTATGCGTGCATGCAAAGTTATACGCAGACACTTATATTTATTTGGCCACCCACCAAGGCTAGATGTGACACAAGATCCTTCTCCCTGCATGGACATTACCACCCTCCTAACCTTTAATTATTCATTCTAATTCTCTTCATTATGCTCTTTTTCACTTCTATTGAGATTCTCAATATCTTTATGAGGTTTGTCATATTTTTAAATTCCTCACTTTTCATTATTATAAGCTGATCGATACAACTTCTCATCTCATACTAACGCTCCATAGGGGAATCGCTAATCTCTCTTTTCTTTGTCTTACCTTCTCAGTAGCTAATCTCAGCCTGCTTCCTGCAATTATCCAAACTTTCAAAATAGCAAAGTGAAAAAAGTGATTTTCAGTCATCAGCTTGTCTAGTGCTGTGATCTCTCTTGGCCAGACCACCCAAAAGAAAAAGAAAGAAAATTATTTCCACTTATCCTTAAAAAAAGTTTATATTTTTTCTGCCTATGCATATTTTATGATCATTAGACCACACAGCTTGTTTGTCCATGGTCACTTCAAAATAGTAATTAAATTTTCTTAATCACTTGCATTCAAAGAAATCTGAATTAATGTTTGGATATAATTGTTTCTTAGGACAAATTATAAATATTGAATGCTTCAGACTAGCTTCTCTCTCCATAGAAGGTACTTCTCTTCTGGGTGGCTGATTCAAAATAGATGTCTTTTTCCTGATCTCTTTTGTCCAGAGAAATCACAAATGTTATTCTGGCAACCACTGGCAATAACATATGCCTCCTTCTAATTAAAAGGATAATAATATATGCCTCCTTCTAATTCTAATCTGCTAATATATGTTTAATGGTCTCTTTCTTATCAGTGGGAAGTAGAAAGGGGATTTGCTTAATTTTATTGGATTTTGTCGAGTTAATTCTGGGTTCGATTCCCCTTGGAATTATTTTAGAACATAATTTTTCAAAGCATTTCGCTTTTAATTTTCTTCTGGACTTTTCAATCCATCTTCCTACAATTTCAACAATTTCCACCCAGTTAGTAGACTCTTTCCTCTTCCTTCCTTCCTTCCTTCCTTCCTTCCTTCCTTCCTTCCTTCCTTCCTTCCTTCCTTTAGTTTGATCAATCTCCAGCAATCCTCAGTGTCACAGAAGAAAGATACTGCCGCAGCATTGGAATCCTTTGGGCTGAGCAACGTCACCCATCTAAAATGACCTCCTTAGTGAAATAAGGAAGGTGCTGCCGCAGGGTTGGAATACCCAGGGCTGAACAATTTATCCCGTCTAAAATGAGGAGAATCATAGCTCCACTTACAGCAAGTGTATGACGGACAGAGAATAAGCACTTTTATAATATAGATTCTGAGAGCTGGTGTGCTTTTTGAAAATGACTTTCGAATTTGAAGATTCTGGAATCTGTACACATTTGTGCCATGATAAGTAAGATTACTTTTTTGACTATATCAGAAACAGGAATAATACAGCTAACGATTAAAAATATAAATTAGTTTCTCTGTATTAAAATGATTTCTTCTTTACCTTAAGAATTCATATGAACAACACTCCTTAAAATGTCGAGAAACTAAAACTCTTACAATCATGATACGCTTTATTTAAAAAAAAAAAAGAAAAACGCATAGGCAGCTATCTGTACTTTTTCTCCAGCTGCCACTTCGCAAGAAGTATTTACTTTGATTACTTGTCTAGACTTACCTTATGTTCTCTGATTTCAAACATGAAATGATTTCTCGGTGTCAAAATCAGTCAATAAATTATATTTAAAAAGTAACAGTTGCAATGAAAAGTCGTTCTCCATTTTTCAAGTGTCGAGATTTCAAAATCTTTCTCGCACACCTTTGAGTTTTCAACATTTTTTAGTATTCTTTCAATATTTCAATTTTTCTCCCGAAACCTTTCGAAATTTCAAAATCTTTCTTGCAACCCTCTCAAGATTTCAAAAGCTTTTTCGTATCCCTACGAAATTTCAAAATTTTTCTCGCAACGTTTTGCGATTTCAAAATCCATCACGGACACTTTCAAGATTTCAAAATCTTTTTATCAAGCCTATAGGATACAAATCATATATCATTCAACAATTATCTGAAACACAAAAAGTGAAATTGCACACCCACAAAATCGGATCAGAATGACTAAAAGCATTTAGGAAAAACCAGACCAAGGCAAAAATTCACAATCCAGTGTGAAATTTAATTTTGACGAATAGGATAAAGGATTGATCCATACTGAAAGAAAAAGACGAAGCCAAATTCCGCGATCCAAAGTTAAATTAATTTTCTAACCAATGAAATGAATCGATTTGCAAAACTGAGAGAAAAGTTAACTAGCCTATGCGAAAAAAGTAAATCGCTATAAAAGAAGAAAGAAAGTCGAATCAATCAGTTAGAGTGATGGAAGCAGCAATATCATACGCCAGCAACATGTGGCAAAAACTTCAAACCACTGTCCCGGACATAAGGTCCCGTCACGCATTCTCTTTAACGTGTGTTATTTTCCTTTACCTCTTCTTCTTTCTCCCAATTCTAGCCGTCAAGAAAGAAAAAGAAGACAACAACAACAAGAAACTTCAACTGACTCGTAAAAAATAAGTTCGATAAGTATTTATTGCCCTACCTTCCTTTTCACTTTCTCGCCGGCCATAAAAAGAAAAGGAATACAGACTTCATTACTATTCTGTTAATCTTTGCATACACACAATATGACCTGCTACTTACAACTACGAAATCGTGATTCCTTTAATTCGACACTACACTTTTTCTCTTTGAACATTTTACATAGTGTTATAGGGACTTACTACTGTCTTTGTAATATATTTGTTTAACATTATTCAGTCTTTGTGTCTTTATTTCTGGTCCAACGGACCACAATAACTTGGTGACGAGGTCACAACACATAGTAATTTCACTTCTTACAGATTTTATGTTATTCTGTTCAGTTAATAAAATTCCATTTATTTTACAAATGAAACACCCAGTCTTTCAACTTTCTGATATCTTTAAATGCGGGGATTGTCGGCTATGTTTTGAAGTGGCCTTGTACCAGGCATGGCCGACCGTCCCTACAAGCTTTCAAGGTTTCAAAATCTTTCTCGAAACCTTTTGAAATTTCATTTTCTTTCTCGCAACCTTTCGAGATTTTAAACTTTTTCGCACATTTTCAAGATTTCAAATTTTTTCTCACACATTTTAGAGATTTAAAAAATTTTCTCACACCCCTTACAGCTAAAGCAGTAAATTTAAATTTAATTTAAAAAGCAAATATTGACAAATTTAATATTTATTTAAGAAACGTAAAAAATTATCATATGTGAAAATGATAATTTAGTTCCGGGTTTATGCAGTTTTTTCTCAATTTGAGATGCGTTCCGATTTTATGCTACAAGGTTATTTGTTTTAACGATAATTGAAATAACCAACAAGAATAAATAATTTGCTATTCCGGGAAATGAAGTTAAAGGTTGTACAGATTAGAAATAAAATAAATAAAAAATCTCCAAAATTGCCTCCTGCACAGATTGGTGACTATGTGTACATAAACTTAAATAAAATTAGTGTTAGCATTTTACGGGAAGAGTCAACTCAAAACCGAAACAACTCAGTACCAGTAAAACATAATTTTATAACTGAATAAAAGTCATGTATTAAGGATTAAAACCTTAATTAGTGAATATTTTTTTCAAATAATGTATTTGAAAAGGCATTATGTAAAATATGAACCTGTTTTTCTACTAAATCCAAGCCGAACACACAAATTTAGTAGAAAAAGCAGGACATTAATAGGCGCAAAAATAATAAAATACAAGACAACCAAATTAAAAATAGTTAAAAAGAAAAACTGGCTCATATTTTTTATCATGCTTTATTTCAAGAAAAATATTCGCTAATTAAGTTTATTATCCTTAATACATTATTTTATTCAGTTATAATTTTTTCTTGTGCTGAGTGGTCCTGGTGTAGAGTTGACTCAGCGCTCAGTCGGCGGTGTTGAGTTGTCTCGGTGCTCAGTCGGTGGTATTGAGTTTTTTTCGGCGCTCACTCGGCGGTGTTGAGCTGTCACAGTGTTCAGTCAATGGTGTTGAGTTATCCCGGCGCTCACTCGGCGGTGTTGAGTTTTCCCGGCGCCCACTCGGTGGTAATGAGTTGACCCGGCGCCCACTCGGTGGTATTGAGTTGACCCGGCGCTCACTCGGTGGTATTGAGTTGTTCCGGCGCTCAATCAGCGGTGTTGAGTTGTCCCGGCGCTCAGTTGGTGGTGTTTTGTATTCCTTCATCCGTGGACTGTATGTGCTTTTGAACTATCGGTTAATGTGTAAATTGTGCATTAAACTATTTAAAAATATCAACGAGTTTCTTAAAATGAAATAGTATAAAATAAAATGAAGTACTGTGTTTACATTTGGAATCCACTGCCAATGTACAATACATGTCCACTGTAATTGCTAAGAAATACGCATATTTTCGACAAAATTTTTTAATTGCACCATTTTTTCCATAGCAGGACAGATTGGCTGGCAACCAGTCTACCGCAGAAAGTAATGACAACCTACTGCGGGAAAATCTTCTGCCTAGTTACTCATATCTCCAAAGAGACATGATCGCCCAAGCGTGTATCACGTATGACACTTTACTGACTATTTGAAAAATGTATTTATTCATTATGAAAAATTAAATGATAGCATAATCGCTATGAGTGTATAGGAATGAAATGCTATTTCCAACACAATTACATACTCACATGCATAAAACACATTCAAACTTTATTTCCTACCCAATAACATGCCAAAAAAGATTCCACAATACAATACACACCGTTTAAATTAAAGTGTCTATTGGTTAGAAATTAACATCATCATGTGAAACATTTAGTGAATAAAAGAATACTAAAACCCTATTTTTCTCGAGCCTACTTTCGGGAAAAATTCTCATAAAAACTCACAGATTTCGACTTTCGAAGATCAGAGAAGCGGCTGCCTTCAAGCCAAAGAGAGATGCGAATATCTCCTCACGGTGCGCGCTAAAAGAAACATCTGTCAACGACTTCAAACGAATCAGCTACTTCAACAACTGCATGGCTGGCCAGACGGCGATTTCAAACGAATAATCTCCAACAACAAAGACGATTAATGAATTTTCACTAATAATAAAAGTATTTTTTCAACCACTGCTTTTTTAATTATTTTTTTTACTCTGAAACCAACTATTTAAGTATTATCTCAACCACAACAATTTCTGTGAACCAATAACACAACAAAATATATTTTAATACATTTAACTCTTTTGAATTCATATATGTACATATGTTTGTAAATACAAATGATTTTACAAACAGACCCATATTTTCTTTATTTTTTATTCGTATTTTTAATATGAAAAAAAAAAGTCTGGTGACTGAATTTTCTACAAATGGTGACCTTGACGAAGAAAATCAAGCTCCTGATTATTCTATGCCACCTCTACCGTTATAAAACCAAAATTATAAGAAAGGTTAAGATCTCCTACAGGAAGTAGTTAAAAAAGCAATCAAGCAGGTACAGAAATTTAAATACATGGGAAGTGTTCTAACAGAGGACGGAAAATTCGACACTGAAATCCGAAGGCGTATTGGCATGAACAAGGATGCATTCTAGAATCTGAACAGAGTATTAAGAGACAGGAACATTTCGCTGGAAACAAAGAAGAAAGTATTAGATTGTTATGTGATTTCTATTCTTTAATATGGCAGTGAATGCTGGACAATCTCACCAAAGATGAATGAAAGGCTTGAAGCAACCGAAATGCGGTTCTACAGCAGGATACTGAGAATACCATGGACCGAACATGTGAGCAACGACAAGGTTTTGGAGAGGATGGAAAAAAAAAAGGAAATTGATAGTTAACATCAGGAAAAGACAGTTAAATTTTCTGGGTCATGTAGTGGGGAAGGAGGGTTTGGAGAATCTGATGCAAATGGGACGGATAGAGGGAAGGAGAAACAAGAGAAAGCAACGCGTGACATACTTAATTGACTTGAGCAGATGGATAGCGGAAAGGGGGTTGAGGGGGATGATAGAAGAAGGGGTGGTAAGAGCTACAAGGTATAGGGAGATGTGGAAAGCAATAATTGCCTACGTCCTGAAGGGACACGGCACATAGGAGAAGAAGAAAAAGAAAAAGAAGAAGAAAAGTACAAAACAGCCCTACAGAATGTTGCGAGGGGAAGTGAGAAGAAAGGGCTAAACATAAACTAGAAGAGAACTGAATGCAAGCTCATCAGCAAAAAGAGGTGCCCAAAATGCCACCTACAGGTTGGGGATACTAAAATCAAGCAGATATAGAAATTTAAATACCTGGGAAGTGGACAGGAAATGCGACACTGAGATTCGAAGGCGTATTGGGATGGCCAAGGACGCATTTCAAAAGCTAAGCAGAATATTGAGAGACAGAAAAATTTCGTTGGAAACAAGGAAAAAGAATGCTGAGTTGTTACGCGATATCTGTCCTCCTGTATCGCAGCGAACGCCGAACAATCTCCTCAAAGATGAAAAAGAGTTGATTCTTTAAGCGCAGCTTAGATGTGGCACAAGTCCGAAAGTATGGGGCACCCAGTGAGAATTGAACTCACTACTCAGATGTAATGAATCTACCAAGACAAGCTTGCTAACCATTATATCACGTCGAGGAGCCCAAAATTTCTAAGTGTAACTTAGATGTGGAACAAGGCCGAGAATGTGAAGCACCCGATGAGGATTGAACTCACTACTCAGTCATAATTGATATAGCAAGACAAGCTCGCTAACCATTACGATACAATAGAAGTGCCCCAGAGATGAAGGAGAGACTCGAAGCAACATAAATGTGGTTCTGCAGATGGGTGTTGCGGATACCATGGACCGAATGTGTGAGCAACGATGGAATTTATATTATAGAGAATAGAATAAAAAAGGAAACTTATACTTAACATCAGGAAGAGACCGTTGTAGTTTATGGGACATGTAATGAGGAAGGAAGGTTTGGAGAATCTGATATTCACGGAACGGATAGAAGGAAAGTGGGACAGGGGAAGTAGCGTGTGATATACTTGATGGGCTTGAGCCAATAGATACCAGAACAAGATTTGGGAGAAATAACAAGACAAAATATATTAAGAACTACAAGGGACAGGAAGATGTGGAGGGCCATGATTACCTAGAAGAAAGAAGAATATAAAATAGTTTATAAACGATACGATATACTAAGTTTGCTTATTGCTCTTTATATTGAGGAGAGAATATAGCAATTTCGGAAGGTACAGAAGGCTTCAAAAGTTTGGCCAGAACGCATACAAATTTCAAAAAGTTGTTGCGGAGGCTGAAATCGGTAACTGGGAAGACAAAACCTTGTTGTTTTTGTAACTGTTGTGGAAGTTAATTCTTTCTCCACCTCGGCAAACATAAATTCAAGTAAAAAGAATATAATGAGTGTAGGCTATTTGCATAATTTATTCACATATATACAATACTTTTATCTCTTGCTGTTGATAAAGTAAAAGAGAATTACGAAATTAGAAGTAAAATAGAAATTGCTGAGGGCTGTCGTTGTTGTTTCTTTCTCAGCGTGTCGGTGTTGATGTCGAAGCTGGTCTGTATTTGGCTGGTTTGAATTAAAAATATATAGCCGTCAATCAGATCCAAATTAAGATTTTTAATTTTAGCGCAGAAGTGTCTCTGACTGGTCAATAATTTATTCTTTTTATTTTGGTTAAAGCGGATGCATGCGTGGAGCCTATACACAGAAAACGTATTTACGTAGTCTACGTTGGGTCATCAAGCGGTCAACATCAGGTGTGTGTAGAAAAATGTAAGAGGCACGACAAGGTAGAGAAATTGTAAGAATTACTGACGGTATAGAAGGCAGAAAACTGAAGGTTACAAGAAATTGTCATTGTTATAGTATATGAGGAATTTTAGGTGATTTTCTGTATTGTTGCGAAGTTATATACCTATGATCGATGGTGGAGTGGCTAGGGTGACAGTATTCCCGATTTTTAGTGGGACCCTGATGGAGTGAACCTCCCTATATCAAATAAAAATGCAATAAAAAAAGATCATAAAGACAAAGTTGAGAAATTCACTCTTTGGGGATAATTTGGAATCATACATGCTATTATCCATTGATATGTGTTATCTATGAATAAGTGTCGGTGCTGACATTTGAGTTTGAACACGGATCGCCTCATTCAACTTCGTTTTGATGTAAATAGAGGAATCGTGCTGCTGGGATCACTTGACGTTGTAAAATCATATATACATAGATACATAAGCATTCGATTCAGAAAAGCAAAAGGTCTGACAGTATTCTTCGAAAGCGGTATTTTATAGTATACATGACTTTACAAAAGTGGCGACGAATATTCTTTTAAACTTACACAAGGAAACAAAAAATATACGCATCCTACACGTAGTAATAGGATATTCAGTTAATATTTACCCCTTCACCAAAGAGACGTCATATTCGCAGGACTACAGAGAAATAACTAGGCAAAGTTATTCAAAAATTAATCATGGTTAAAATGTTGTCGCTACAAAAGCAACAACAAGAACAACAATTGCAGCAACAAAAACAACATGAACAGCAATTACAATTACAACAACAACAAAAGTTATTTTTTAATTATTATTTAATTAAACTACGGAAGAAAAAACATAAGATTTATTCCCTCCAGATGCTGTTGCTAATTCAATTAGCGAATTTGTATACAATCCAGACAAAGAGATAACTTTTACAGCTTATAGAAAATACGAAGGGATCTTTAAAAGGGATTGTTCGCATTGGAATGGTGGAAAGAATGTTCGTTTATTATTAAGAAAATTGTCCCCTGCTGAACATGAAATGTATGTAAATTTCATATATTCAAAAAACTATAAAATTTTTTCATGATAGTAGTTCATTGTTCAATGCACGTTGGTAATGTCTTAACTTAGTAAAGTATGACGATGAAGATTTTGTCACTTATGCAGAAATCGTGAATCGAGAATGTGAGAAATTCAAGTCAAATGAATTAACTCCGGATTTATTTAAGTGTCTAATATTCGTACAGGGCTTAATTTCTAATAAGGACGCGGAAATAAGATCCAGTATATTTGCTAATTAGAAATGGACCCCGACTTAACTTACCAGAAAATAGCGTATTGTAAATCTAAAACTCGATATCGCAAGGATTGAGGAAAAAGACATTTCACGAGAACATAGCGTCCGATCATTAATGAAAAAAGACTATAGACGTTTATTAACTCTTAACAGGACATTAAAATAAGACGGGTTTGAATGTAAACATTTTTAAAAGAATTTTTTTTAAGAACAAAAATGCAGTAAATGTGGAGGAGCCCAGGAGGACACAAAAATACTTATTGCAAATACAAAAAAAAAATGGAAGAAAAATAAAACCTATGTGAACATGGTAAATATATGGTGAAAAAATTTAAGAAGCATAAGGAAAAATTAACAAGACTTCAAACGTGTCATTAACTGAGTTAGAAACATCCCAAAAGAGAAAACTTGTTTTTGCGAAAATTAATAATGTAATGTGCGGATGTGCGTTGTTGTGCATTGGATCAAGAAATCAGGGAGCCGAGTTCGAATTCCAGCCAAATTCATTGCATTCACTTATGCGCAAATACCCTTGGGTAAAGGTATTAATCCGTCTATTCTTTCCAGTTATGGGTTAAATAACAGGACAGATTGGGTTCTATAGCCTTGGTCGGCAACCAGTCTACCGCAGAAAGCAATGGCAACCTACTGCGGGATAATCTTCTGCCCAGTCAGTCTTGTCTCTTTCGAGACATGATCGCCCAAGCGTGTATCACGTATGGCACTTAACTGACTGAATAATGTAAAAATAAAACTACAACTAGATACAGGTTCTGATATCACCATAAAAAAATGAACAGACATGGATAAAAATGGGTAAACCAAGTTTATTAACTTCTAAAAAAAGTTGCTCATGGAGATTAAGGAAAGAAATTGAACTTTATGGGGGAATTCACCTGTAACATTTCTTTTGTTAGCAAAACTAAAAAAGCGGTGGCCTTTTTATTATATCTCTGTGACAAAATAAATATTGTTCCCTCTTGTGCTAATGCGGCTACTGAAAAATTAAAGAATGAATTTAAAAAAGTTTTCCAGAAGTCTTCTCAGAAGGTCTCTGGACATACATAAAAAAAAGGCTAAATTTAAAGTAAAAGAGAATGCAACACTGATATTTAAGCCAAAAAGGACGATACCTTTCGCTGCTTTAGTACCGATTAAAACGGAACTAGAGAGACTAGAGAAATTAAGTGTGATATCAAATATATACTATTCCGAATAGGCATCACTAACAGTTTACGTTAAAAAGAAGAAATAGTTAAATCTGCGTACGTGCTGATTTTTCAAAGGGGCTAAATAAAAGTTTGAAACAATATAACTGCTTCTTATCAAGTCCAGAGGAAATCTTTGCCAAATTAAATATTGGTATTTTTTTTTCTAAATTGAACCTGTCAAACGCTTACCTACAAGTACTAGTAGAAGACGAAAAGTGTTCAAAACTATTAACAGTTAACAGTCATAGAGAGCTATACAAATGTAACCGGTTTCCTTTCGGTATAAAGGTAGCATCAAGCATATCCCAACAGACTATGGATGCGATGCTTGCTGGTTTGAATTGTGCACAAGCGTATTTAGATTATGTACTTATTAAAAGTAAAACCCGAATCAACATACGGAATATATAAAATAAAGTATTTGAAAGAATGAAAGTGTGCGGTTTTAACCCTTTGTTGCTGGTTACAATTGTAACCAATATGCAACAAAGGGTTAAGATCAGTGAAGGAAAATGTGAATTGGTTATGTCCAGAATAAAAAAATCTAGGACAAATTATAGATGCCAACAATAGACGACTTTAAGGCCGAGCGCAACAATAGACGAAAAGGTTAAGCACAATAAAACTAAAAGACATGCCTGCCCCAACAAATGTAACAAAGTTACAAGCATTTTAAGGGTTTGCTAATAAAACCCTGATATAAGAGAGTTGTCGGGACCGGATAAGAGTCATATTATATCATGCTTTCTCTTATATCCGGGTTTCTTTTATACCCTGGTTTATCTTATATCATGGTCTCTTATATACGGGTTATACTGTAAAATAGTTTGTAGTTGAATTAAAGTCTGTGTGTACTTGGTTCGTAGAAATCGCTGCGGTTTAGAAAAGATCTTTATCTTGAGCGAAGTTTCACTGACAGTTTTTCTTGTTGTTAGGGATTATTCGTTTAAAGTCGCCGACACACGTTTCTTTCATTACACGCTATGAAGCAAGGAAAAAAGCTATGTATCCTCTTCTTTCTCTTGTGTTTAAACGGCCCGGAGATAGCCGTATCTCTGCTTTTTGAAAGTCGAAATGTGTGGGTTTTTATAAGAATTTTTCCCCGAAAGTAAACTCGAGAAAAATAGTGTTTTAGGAATTTTATTTTAAAATTTTAGAAAAATAGGGTTTCTAAATGGTCAAACTGAAATATTTCATATGGCGATGCTAATTTCTAACTCATAAACACTTTGATTTAAACGGTGTGTATTGAATTGTGGAATCTTTTTGGAATATTTGGAATATTATCTCTGCTGTTGGGTTGAAAAATAAAGTTTGGGCGTGTTTTAATATGGTAGGTATGTAAGTATGTTATAGCGCTGAAAATATGGCTGATTTCCTATAAACTCTTTAAAACACCGTGGATTAAATCTAATCCCATATTGTTAGTATCTGCGCGGTGAATCATTTTTAATCCCACTTTATATCTTCTTATATCTTGGAGCACAAAAATTTACATTCCACCATTTTGTTTAGTACATAAGCTGATCAACAGATGGCAGATTAGTCCAAAATGAAATAAAATAGAAATGTGCCCGAAAGAATTAATAAAAGGTTTCCCAGAAATATAAAATGAAGTAAATATTCCACTCGCTGCAAACTTTATCACTTGGCGAGTCAACATTTGAATGAAAATCAGGAACCCGCTCTCTGTAACAAATTTTGTTGGTTTGGTTGTTTTGTTTTGTGGCATATCGACCTCGGCGGGTCATTTATTGCCAACTAAATTTAATTTATTTATATGCTGGTAATATCTTTTTCTTTCAACAATTTATTGTTGTTTTTAAGTTTTGTGTCTAGTAATACTTTTTTTTTCTTTTCGAGTATCAAGATTCATTGGGATTTGTTTTTAAGGGCAGGGTCCCCAAGTCCTACCCTATTATTTAACCCATTACTGGAGAGAAGGCATGGATTAATACCTTTCCCAAGGGTACCAGTGCTTAAGTGAATGCAGGGTATTCAACTGGAATTCGAACTCGTCTCACCGATTTCTCTTTCCGAGCCGACATCCACTGCACCACAACGCATAACGCACATCTGTCACTAAACGCTTACAGCACCTGGTATTCCCATCTAAGTACTGACCAGGCTCAACGTTGCTTAACTTCGGTGATCGAGCAAGAACCGGTGTATTCAACGTGATATGGCCGTAAGCCAACAAATTTTGTAGTCAATGATTCGTTGTGCATTCTTCCTTACCCCTCCCCCCCACACACACTTCCACTTCTGTTTACGGACGCCAAAAGTCGATTACTTTAAAGTTTGAACCGTATGTTCGGAGTAAATGATCTATCGATAACCTATGAATGGCGAAGGAGAGCAGAGGCTCCTTTGTCACTGCATGAAAAGCCAAACATGTATGCGTCGAGTTCGATACGAGGAGAATGTATTCCGCCATAACACTAGTTATTTAATGATTCTCGGCTAAAAACATCACCGATGATGTGTGTCGAAAACATCAAATTGTAAGTATTTCACGAAATGGAGAATTTCACGCACAATTCAAAATCTGATTTTCTAATCACGAACACCGACTACGTCAAAAGTAGAAAAAACAAATTAGAAACCTAAAAAGTAATTTAAAGTTTCTGTGATTTTATGTTGCTGCTACAGTTATTCTTTAAAATCAGCCAACTCTGGCACAAGTCTATCACAGTAGAGCACTTTAGTGAGGAACAAAATCAATACCTCAAAGAATTGGTTTAGAAAAGACCTTTATCTTGAGTGAAGATTCACTGACAGTCTTTGCTGTTGTTGGAGATGATTCTAATGATCGTCAGCGAAGATTCACAGTCGGTGGGTTTGTGTATCAACCCCGCCATACTTTGTCAAAGGCCTTCGATATATTTAAGTCTATAGTCCTCGTGATAGCAATGGTAAGAAATTAACAATATACTTAGCAGAGTTAAATCCATACCGGTTATCACTACGGAGGTCGTCACTACGTAAGTTGTTTCCACTGAGACTGTTACTACGGAGGTTGTTCCCGCTTAGGTGTTCAACAACTTTTTTGAGAGTTGCTGATGACACTAAGGAGGCTAATGAGTTGATATTGCGATGTTGATGAGCACTGACCCTCATTTTTAAAAACAGGACTCACAATTGACACGTTGACTTTGGAAGCATCTGGGCTAGATTAAAGGATAAATAATTTACTAGTTTTTGGTCTGTGAGAAATATATTCACATAGCTTAGCGCTTAAGCAGTGAAAGGAAATTATCAAACATAACAAGACATACCTGGTATAGAAAAAACAATTTATTTGTCTTGCAAAAATATGCTGAATTTTGCTGCTACTGTGTAGCTTGGTATAGTCTCTTTTCTCTGCTTAGCTTGGTATAGTATCCTCCGTCTAGGAGTGGGATGAAAAAGACACAAGGAACTGCGATCCGCGACGTACAGGAACTTTCTTCTGGGTCAGCTTCTTTCACAGTTTCTTATCTTGGTATAAGATGATAGTGCTTAGAGAATTTTTCTCTAGGAAGGCAAGGCTTTGCCCATAGGGTATCCTTTTTAAGGTAAGAAGGGTAACAAGAGATTTTCTCTGTTACAAAGTTGTGGCATTAGCCTAAAAGATTACAAAGAATTGGTAAGATGGTCTCGATATAGCGAGACAAGTGGGCGCCAATTTAGGCCCCGCTGCAACAAAAATCCGGAGCGGCACAAATACGTCCGATACTGTTCGTGCTAGCTGAAAGAAGGAGAGAACAAAAAAAACCATCAGAAAAAAAAAACAAAAACCTCTGGTAAAGCCCGCCTAAAGTTCAAAACGAGGTTCGGGTTAAATCAGCCAATCAGGAGACCCGTTACATCTGTAAATTTCCGACAGGTCTTATACTTAGAGCTGCACCTGTTTACTGTTGTATCATGCGCATAGATACTCACTAATGGTCAGAGTATGCTCTTTGTCAGATAATTAATATACAGCGGGAAAAGGGTTGGACCAAGAAGAGAAGCCCGAGGAACACCGACATTTATGTTATGGGCTTCCAATGACCGGCCGTTAACATCAACCTTCAGGGAAGTACCTGTTAAGAAGAACTTGATAATTCAGAGAGCCCTTATAGTGATTCCATAGCTGGAGAGTTTATGTAGTAGCCTCAATACCATACCTTGTTAATGACCTTTGATATATCTAGGGCAATGGTCCAGGTGATGAATTTATCGTCGAGAGCTTCTCTGATTCCGAGAATAAGGACGTCAACTGTGGATCTAGCAGGGCGGGCGAAATCTATATTGGTGGTTCCTGTTCAACAACCTTCTTGTAGATTATAGATTTGAAGAGTTAGCTGATAACACTAAGAAGGTTAATTGGTCGATGTTGCGACAGTTATGTGTGCTGACTAATTCTTAAAAACTTTTCACACAGTTAACATCATCCACAGACATGGGAAGCATCTCTCCTTCAGGCAGGAGTTAAACAATTTTGCCAAGATTGGAGATAACTCTGAGTTAATGCACTTAAGAACAACCAACGGCATTTCATCAGAACACATAACCTTCTAAGAAGGTTATGTGTTCTGATGAAATATCAAGGCTTTTGATAAGTCTGGAAAGTTTCGGTGTCATAACAGAAATATTACAAAGTTTGTAGTCTGTGAAGAAATGACCCTTATCATATAACGCGGAATTAGAAGCAAAGTTCACTGAAAGGAGCTTTGCCTCGCTTGACTAGAATGAAATAACCTCAGAGCAATTTATGATAGTTGTGAGGATGTTTTGCCTTTATTGAAAATTTTATAATTACCCACCATTTTTTGGCTGGTGGGGATCATCTCTTCTCGGTTGCGTTTCTGTCCTCGGGCAGAGTGCGGCTCCATTGTATCTCTGTTCGATGTCAGACATGCATCTGAGAAAAATGACACTGAAAGGTGCCAGTGAACAGGGTCCTGAGGCTGTACCACCTCATTGTACTTAAAGGGTGGGTCGGTTTTCGCCACGGGAGCCAGCGCGATCGACTGTTGCAGGAACTGGACATCTTTTTACCTTGCTCGTTTGAACGCGTTCGGGTTCCCCACATTAAACTTCGACCTTGTGTCACATCCACGTCTTAGTGAGGAGACAAGGTAAATATTTATTAGAAATTTTATTTGAGATTTTTCAAAACTTACAGGAACTAAGTGTTTTGTTTTGAAATTTGCACTGACTGTACCTAACTGCACTTTACATTTTCCAGAATTCTCTTGCAACAATTGCGAGCAGTTCTGAATGCAGCAAAGAGTCCTATTACACCGTTCGTTGTGGTAGAAATGGTAGTAGCGTTAACAGTGGGCTATGGTTGCAGAACATTCTGGCGTGAACCCAAACTGCCAATTTTATTTCTGTTCGTATTTTTCTGTGGGATAAAAATTTCCATGTCTGAGAGGATCAATTCAGAAATGAGGGAGGGGGGCAGTTCTGAACGCTTTATCTTAGAACAGTGGTTTCCAAACGTTTTTTTTTTTCTTTTTCGGATTTAAAATTTGCTCGCGTCTAATTCTAAAATCTAAAATTTTATGTGATAAAAGTACAGTAAAAAAAAAAACAAAGAAAGGGTTAAAGGGAGATAACCACGGATTCGAAGTCAGAACATTATCATTGATAACTCTCTCCTCCAATTTGCGAACCCTAGTTACTATATTCTTAATACTTGATATAATGCCAAAATATCACAATTATAAAATCAGTCAATAATTATTTATAAGTATTTATATTGGTACTCATGCATACAATTACAAGTAATTCATAATAATATTTTAAATTTTGAAATCATATTTATTTTTGTTGTATGATTCCACCTCACCTGCTATCCTCTTCCGCCGCACCTTTTGGGAACGACTGTCTTAGAAGAAAGCTGAAAGGGTGGGGACTACAACCATGTAAGATCAGGAGGTGACCCAGTAAGCTTTGGCGTACCGAAAGAACGTCCTATGGAATGATACATCAGGGGAGGCTTTCGACTAGGCATCAGTTTTAACATTAAACGGCGAATAGTCAGAAGTGCCCAAGGGAGGTAATACTTCAGCAGAGAGTTTTTCAGTATGTAAAGAAGAGGTCTAAGAGGTGTGCGTGGTGTGTCAGGAACACGTGTAGGCTTACCAACGAGACCTGATTCTGTTCGTGAGCGATGGAGAAGTTATTTTCTTTATCGGTTTTGTTTGAGTAGCCTAATCTCTCTTTGGGGTGAATATTGAAGTCGCTACAATCAGGGCCAGTGCAGGGGTCTTGTATCCGATAAGTTTTCATGCTTTAATAGTAAGTTGTGCTTAGCTTAATTTTAATGCATAGATAAAAAAAAAAATATTGATAAGATAGAGAATGGGTCGCAATATACTGGCAGGGGCTCCCAATCTGGCTTTCCCCACCTGGCCACAAACATCAACGAGCTGGGCTATTATCAGTTACTTGTAACATTTATTTTACTTGCGTTTCAATTAGTCTTAGTCTTCTAAGTTTTTTCTTTCCAACCAAAATGGACTGATGTACAGGTTAAAGTTAGGCTGAAGCTGTGAGCTGCTGGGTTAAGGCTATTTATTCTAATGTAACCATCAGTAATCTGGCAATCAACACTAACCCTACAGTTTTCACTGATACCGGATTAGTGACGGTCAACTTCTATATAAATTCTTATATTTAGTTGAACCGGATAAATAGTTAACCAAATTTTATAATCAGTTTAAATTTAGCTGTTATAGAGTCAAACAAATCAATGCGTATTAAACTCAAGAGTTTATTTTCCAGAATTTCATAACATAAAGTTCATCTATGTGCGGTATCTCTTTTAGACGCTGGCAATCATGGCTCTCCACAACTTCCTATTCTTTGGAACTCTTGTCTTTTTGCTATCCATATTAAACTCTGTTTTGCCAACCATTTGCATAAGCTTGTTATTACCCTCTTTCTTTCACTATTCTCTGTGAGTATCCAATTCTACAAGCCTACTTTCCTCTTATGTGTTTCAGAAATTACAAAAGGCTCTTTCTGATTCAATATGCAAGTGCTCTTTTTCCCACTTTTCTTCAAAACTTTCTAGTTACGGACATATTCCGTCTATGGTATTCTCGAAATCCTTCCGTAGAACCACATTTCCCTTGTCTCAAGTCTCTTCTTCGTTTGTGAGGAAATTATCCAACATTCACTTCCATATAGGAGGATTGATATATATATATTGATTATATATAGCAGTTCAGTAGTTTCGTTTCGTTTCTAATTAAATTTTCCCGTTTCTTAATATTTTGCTTAGCTTTTAGAAGGAATATTTCGTTATTCCAATGGTCCTTCAGATTTCGTGTCACATTTTCCATTCCCTTTATCCATTTCCCTTCGTAGATATATAATGGGTATCTTATCTATTCTTTTTCTAGTTGTAGTGGGATTCCGTTCTAGTGAAGGGTAGTTGTATACCGTTGCAGGTTAACGGAATTTGGCCTTGTTGTAGATAGTCCACTATAAGTCATAAAATGATTATAAAATCAAGAAAAGCAAATTGAGTTAAAAATAACATTGTTATATAAACACATAGCAATTAATGTTTTACAATTAAAGCAATACTTGAATATAGGTCCAAAAATAAGCTGAAAGAGAATTCATGTTTAGGAATGTGGGAAGCGTGTAAATGAGGAATGTCTTTGAAGTAGTCGCTCCTTAGGTCAGTAAGTAGTTTTGAGACAGGGAAGAAGGAAAGAGGCAAACGTAGTAGCCGCTTGACTTAAGTCAAGGGGATATTGATTACACTCTTCTCCTCAAGTTCTGCATGCTGGGGTCTGTCTGTATCCGCTTTTTATATCTGCTTTTTGGATCACAGCAACTCGTTTGAGATTTCACACTTGAATTTGATTCTGGGCTTCCCATTGGCTGGTAAATAAAATTCGCGTAGACTCGCGAAATGGAAATTTAATATTTGATTAATTTTTATTTTTCACCCGGAACATCTGCGCGGATCTACTTGCGCACAGACAACTTTTGGTCATTTGCTTTCTGGTCGTTATAGAGCAAACATCCGATCCTTCGCTTTGCTCGGTCGGTATCACCACAGATATTTACATTTTCGTATTTGTTTGATTTTGTTCTTTCCAAATCGTAGTTTTCATCTTGGACTGTTCACATTTCGGCTGTTCTACCTTTTGTAGGAATTCCTGCAGCTTCTTTTACGTATCTACACTGTCAACATAGCGTCATTTGAATCTCGCTTTCATTTAAACCTAGCTTTTTTGACAAAACGCAAGGTTAAAGGTGCACATTATACACAAATAATCGTAATTGTCTGTCACACTGGCTTACTCACTTTGAAGGCGATGCCTCGTTAGATACCATTTCTTCATAGCATCATTATACAATTTACAGTTAACACGATCTGTATTATCGATCTGTGATTTTTTATAATCTGATACAAAATCTATAATGTGTATATGTGGAGGAAGGAAACACTAATTCTGGGGAGCAAGGCGAATGTCACTTGACGATAGCCATTAAAATTAATAGAATGCCTGTCATTTTATTGGTTACCTAGCATTTCTCTCGACTTATTAACTAACGACCGCCACAGATTAAAATTCTCGATGTGGAATCAATCAAACGAAATATTCTATTAGTATAGATATTGTATAATTATATTAACATATATACAATATGTCAAATTTCAGAGTAGCAAACTACCGACATTCCCTCCGTATTCAATCGGCGAGAAGTAAGTTCCACTCAAATAGTTTCTTCCCGCGAACCACTTCGCAATGGAACAGACTCACAGGAGAATGCTTCCTCGACCACTACAATCTTAACCTCTTCAAGTCTAGAGTCAACCGTTATCTTCTCCTCTCACCCATATAAACCATATTGTATTGAAAAATCAGAATTTAACCGTGTCACAGTAATGGAAATGGCGGGAAGAAAGGAAAAAGAAATATGGGGAAGACAGGGAAAGAGTTAAAGGAGAAAAAAGAGGAAAAAATCTTCAGTAGCCATGATTACGAATGCTTATATCTTGATAAAGATTCTCAGAGGCGGTAACGGGTCGGCTTAGATAATTTTTCGTTTTGTCTTTATTCAATATTTATTATTACAGATATGTACTAAAATAGGTATGTATATATGAGTCATCCACATACAAGTCTGTTTCGCAGCTCATCGGTGTGGCTAGACTTCTATTTGCTTCTGGCTGGGATCGAAATT
The DNA here is from genome assembly GCA_037127315.1 of Ascarosepion bandense. Lineage (NCBI taxonomy): Eukaryota > Metazoa > Mollusca > Cephalopoda > Sepiida > Sepiidae > Ascarosepion > Ascarosepion bandense. The sequence goes on from JBBBDQ010000151.1 coordinate 2,488,926, forward strand.
CGACCGATTTGGTGTCAGTTGGAGTCGCTAACCCATAAGCCATAGGCGTATGGAATCAGAGAAGGGAAATTTTAGCGTGTTATATATAAGCGGTGTATACACACGCTAGTCACCGAAAGAACTCAATTCATTGCTGAAGAGTATATATATATTAATGAATATACACATTATCCTTCAGCGGTAGTAATATGGGAGTCCAAACAGGATACGACATATAAATGTGTGTGTGTGTGTGTGTGTGTGTGTGTGTGTGTGTGTGATAAAAATATTGTTTTAAGGTATGCTATATTTATGGCTTAAAGTACTCAATATGAGGGATAGAGCGTATGTAAATATAAAAGTGGACATTGAAGTCAACACCCAACATCAACATATATGATTAAATGCATTTTCTTTCTCTTTATGAATAGAATAAGTAAAGAACAAGTAGGAAAAATTGTCTTTAATCTAACATGTTTTATTTTAACAAGCTTCTTCAGAGATTCTTTAAAGACGAATGATTTAAAAATGTTTATCAAAATCTAAGAGACAGTATGCTAATTGAGGTATGGTTTCATTGGTCAGAGACGTGTCACATGTGATCAAGCATAGATGAATATTAAATGTGGAAGAAAAATTGCCTGATGATGGTGTATAAAACACCGAAACTTTATAGCTATTAAGTTGCAATATGCTATTATCATGATAATAACTATATATATATATATATATATATATATATATATATATATATATATATATATATATATAAATAAACTTATTTATAAATGGAACTTTATCTCTCTGTGTGTGTCCGTTACCTATAGACTCCGAAACGGCTGAACCGATTTTCTTGAAAATTTACACAGATGTACTATAAGCGTCTGCGAGTGTTCTTATCTAGGTTTTGTGTCGAGGTACCCCCGATAAATATCTAAAATCGATAATTAAAAAAATCGGGTTATAGAAGGAGTGGTCCGAATTTAATCAAATTTGATACACTCATAGACAAAGACATAAGAAACTATATTCAGAAGTTTCAAGTTTGCAGTTCTTACTGCAGAAAATCGATAATATATATAAAGGCAAGATGTTTGTTTGTGTGTGTCTGTTTATCTGTCCGTATGTTCTTTATACAAATTCGATTCTCACCAAACTTCACACAAATATTCTTTAGGCTGAGTTTGAACTCCAGGACCATGGATTAGTTTTAAAGCTTTCATTACACTCGAGCAACGCCGGGGTATACTGTTAGTATATATATATATAAAGAGAGAGAGAGAGAGAGAGAGAGAGAGAGAGAGAGAGAGAGAGATATCAAAAGAAGTACGTGCAATTTTCAATGCAGACAGTCAAATTTAAAATTCGCTCGCTCGTAACTGATAAACTAGTTGTATTATTATTATTATGTCATTTTTCATCATATTTCGATTTCTGCTTTGGTCTCACTACCAACCAAGTCTGCGGGGAGACCTAAGGCAGGTAGTGGCGTGTTGTTATGGCTCCATTTCATGTTTTTCTATCTTCCCTATCATCCCCAGCATTACATAGATAAAGTTTTCCTTAGTGTGTGGGCTGTACTTAATAAGACAATTTTTTGTATATCTCTTAAGCTGGGGTTTCCAGGGATTCTTTCAATGTGTTGTTTTGTTCCATTTTTTATCATTCCAAGTGCACCTACTATCACTGGCACAACTCTTGTTTTCAATTTCCACATTTTTTCTATTTCAATTTCCAGGTCTTTATATTTTGACAGTTTTTCAAATTCCTTGATTGCTATGTTACAATCCGCTGGACAAACCATATCAATTAATAGACAAGTTTTCTCCTTCTGGTTTTTAACAATAATGTCTGGCCTGTTTGCTTCAATTTTTCTGTCTGTGTAGATGGTGTAATCCCATAGAATGGTTACATCTTCTATTTCGGTAACCGGTGCTGGGTGATGTTCATACCAGTGTTTGTTTACAGCTTTTCCATAATGTTTGCACATTGCCCAATGTAAATATTGCCCAACTCTATCGTGGCGATTTTTATATTCATTTGGGGCAAGCACAGAACAGCCTGAGATTAGGTGGTCTATTGTTTCTTGGTGTTTATCACAAAACCTGCATTTTGGATCCATATTATTATGCATAATATTTGCCTGAAAGTTTCTAGTGAAAAGACTTTGGTCTTGTGCTGCAAGAATAAAGCCTTCAGTTTCAGACTTTAATCCAGATGCACGTAACCATCGATGAGTATTAACTTTGTCAACATTGGATTTATTGGCACGTTCTGGATATTGGCCATGCAGAGGTTTGTCTTGCCAGCGCTGTTTCATCTGTTCAAGAGCTTTATCTTTGGCTTTCATTTTCATATTTTTTGCCGCAATAGTTGGTTCTTGGCTTCTGTTTTGCTTTTCTACAGAATCTACTAACTGTAAATCTTGTTTGTATTTACTGCCTTCTTTTATTATTGAACATTTTTTCTTTCTTTCTTCATGTTGCCTTACTAATTGTATCATCCAATCCTTTGTTGTTTCTATGTATGTTAGTAAGCCAATAGTTGTTGTCTTGTATGACAATTCCAGCTGAATAAGACCTCTTCCACCTTCTTTACGGGGTATGTATAGACGGTCTACATCAGCCTTTGGATGATGCATCTCATGCTTAGAAAGAAGCTTTCTTGTTTTAGCATCCATTCGCCTGATGTCGTTTAGAGTCCAGTTTAAGATGTTAAAGCTATATTGGACAACTGGGATTGCAAGGCTATTAATGGCCATAACTCTGTTCTGTGAATTTAATTCAGTTTTTAATATCATTCGTAGCCTTCTATAGTACTCTTTACGCACTATTTCTTTCATTTTTTTATGGTGAATGTTTTCGCTCTCATTTACACCTAGGTATTGATAAGCTTCTTCTGGTTTCAATTCTTTTATCGTTACAGCAGGGTCTAAGCTAATTGAGGATGTTTCTTGTATTGATCCACGTAAAACTGTAGCTTTAGCACATTTATTCAAATTAAATTTCATTCCAATGTCTTTGCTGAAGCATTTTACAGTTTGCAGAAGACCTTCCAGCTCATTATCATTCTTAGCATATAACTTTAAGTCATCCATGTAAAATAGATGGCTTATTTTCTTTTGGCCTATTTTATAACCACATTCTGTCTTATTAAGTTGACTAGTTAGTGCTATTAATGATATGCAGAATAGTAAGGGAGATAAAGAATCACCTTGAAATATACCTCTTTTGATGTTTATTTCATCAGACTTATAGGTTCCATTTATATGATTGAGGTAAAGGGTTGTTTTCCATATAGACATGCACTGTTTGATGAAATTGATGATGACGGGCGATATCTTGTATATATTTAAAGTCTTTAAAATCCAGGAATGTGGCACACTATCGAATTCCTTTCGATAATATATCCAGGCAGTACTAAGATTTTTCTTTGTACTGTAGCAGTTTTCCAGGATCATTTTGTTAATTAGCAATTGGTCTTTACAACCATAACAGCCACGTTTGCACCCTTTTTGTTCAAGCGGTATCATGTCATTTCTTTCTAAGAATAAATATGTCTGTTTTGTTAAAATAGATGTTAATAGTTTATAAGTTGTCGGAAGACATGTAATTGGTCTGTAGTTTTTCGGGTTGTTTGTGTCACCATTCTTGGGTAGAAGAAATGTAATTCCTTTGGTCATCCATGCAGGAATTTTAGTGGGATCGTCAACCATTTCTTGAAGTTCTTTGGCTAGTTTTTTATGTGCTGCATTTAAATAATATAGCCAAAAGTTAGGAATTTTATCTATACCTGGGAATTTCCAATTGTGTGCTTTTTTTAGTGCAAATTTAACATCATCTTCTGTAATTCCAGACCATGTCTGTTCTGGTTTATTTTTCATTCGTTCTATCTCTTGCGCAATCCAATGTACTTCCTTGCTATGTTCTTTAGGGCAAGCCCATATCTTTTCCCAGAACTGTGTGACTTCTTCCATTCTGGGGGGTACTGTCACTTCAATTCTTTTTTTACCTATTTCCCTGTAAAATCTCTTTGTATCAGTCTGAAAAATCTTGTTTTATTATTATTATTATTATTATTATTATTATTATTATTATTATTAACAGCAGTTAAGAATATTTTAAATATTCAACATATTACTAAAGTCAACATGTCGAAAAAATAGATTTAGTAACATATGGAGCATTTTGTTCGCCTAAAGTTGTGGTCAGTCGGTCAACTGTTTATTTTCTGAGTCAAAAATCGATACAATTAGAGATTTGCTTGGCGTTGTAGAGTTTAATTCAAAAGTAAATGGCATACGATGATTTGTCAACGAAGAAAATCGTTATCACATACTTTTGCGACTACAATATAACAAATCAGTGTATTTTAAAATTCATTCAGATTATTGCACTCATTTTCAGCCTATCCCTTCTACAGGCTTCTTCAAATATACAATAATCTGTATGGAAAGGAGGGGGTCATTATAATTCCAAGAGTTCGAACTGTAGAATACATTACTTGTGCTGTTTATTTTTACTACAACTTCTCAGCCGATCCACTCTACAACCTTCTTGAAATGGACAATTCATAGGGAAAAAAGTGATCATCAGCGTAACATCGTATGCTTATCGCTGCTCTGTCGGGATTTGATTGATTCATTTTTTACGGTTTATAAACCCATTGCAGGTTATTTAATTATTATATTATTATTTAAATGCAGGTAATATTTTGAAATTGTAAGAAGTTTTTTTTTTTTGGCAATAACAACGATTTGAGGATTTAAGTAATTAATTAACCCATAGATTGGAGAGAAGAGGTGAATTCACACATCTCCAAAGGTATTCGCACGTAAGTGAATATAACGAACCTAACTGGAATTGAAACTCGGCTCTTCAATTAGCAATTCTGAGCCACTATCCATTAGATTAGCCTCTCATCCAAGCTCACAGCACCTGGTATTCACAAGCAGTTAGCCATGTAGGTACTGACCAGGTTCGAGGTTGATTAACTTTGGGGATTGAGAGGAAACCGATGTTTCAACGTGATGTGTCCATATACTTTATTCTGTCGTGATTTCCATGAGGAATTTTCTCATAAGCACCATTTATTTGTTTCACCAGTTCATTTCTTTACAGATAGGACACGTGACACTACTTCCACTTGGTCAAATCGCCTTAATTTTCCCGTATTCTTATTATAAAGAGAAAGTTACACCCAGAGAGATTTTCCAAAGAATTGCCACTTTGTGAAACAGACTCTCGCGGGCATGGCCGTATCTGACTGCCGGGCACACCGGGAACAGGTTCGGACCGATCCGTGCAATCATATTGAAAATCCCGGCAACAAAAAATGTCTTCGTCAGAAATCAAACTAAACAATTCACGAAGAAAGAAAGAAAGAAAGAAAGAAAGAAAGAAAGAAAGAAAAACGAAGAAAACATCTGAATGAACGCAGTAAAAATCTGTTTGTTTATTTATTAATTTTGGGAGAAAAGACTGGTTATACTCAGAAAGTTCAAACCCGATTTCTTGCTTTCGTTCAGGTTCTGTCCCTAATTTCCATTGGAATAGCCGAAAATTCCGCAAAAAATCATAGTTTCTGGAAACGGATGACACTGATGACGTCATCACATTGTCAACTAATAAATCCGAGCATTTTTCTCTGTGCCCGGTGATTTTTTAGCATCAGCTACGGCCCTACTCGCGGGAATGCTCCCCTGACTGAACACTACAATTTTAACCTGTTCAAATCAAGATCACCTGTTATCTGTCCCCCATATTCTCATATTTCTCCCACTTCCTCTTTTATTCATATCCCACGCCTCAGTCATCATAACCTTTTTAAAAGTAACCCTTCACCTTGGGTGGCTTATCCAGCTTTGCATTGGGTAAACTTTAGTATGAAGAATTATCATTCCCAGAGATGTTAAAATTATTAAACAGATTATGTGTGCTGTTTTGGTTGTTACTACAACGTTTCAACTTAACTCCTGTACCAGGTGCGTATAATCGGATTTCTTGGACAAACACGTCAGAACTTTCATTTCAATACGATTACAGACAGTTTCAATAGTTATAACAAGTTCACAATAGGAGTAGATATGTTCGCCTACCGTCCGGTTAACCTCTCTTCCCGGTCTTTTGAACAAGAGTAGAGGTTTATCACTTGAGTTCTTTTGGTGACAGGCGTGTGTATACGCCGCTTATATGTAACACGCTAAAATTTCCCTTCTCTGATTCCATGTGCCTATGGGGTCAGCGACTCCGACTGACACTAAACCGGCCGAGTTTCGATCCCGGCCGGAGGCAAGTGAATGTCTAGCCATGCTGATGAGCTGTGATATTGCGAAACAGGCTTGTATGTGGATGAGGAATATTATACTCTTATTACGATTGAGCACTCTAGAGAAGAAAATACAAAAAACAAACCCAGTTACCCCTTCGGCGATATATGCATAACTCTTCAACAATGAATTCAGTTTTTTCGGTGACTGGCGTGTGTATACGCCGCTTATATATAACACGCTAAAATTTCCCTTCTATGGCTTAGGGGTTAACGACTTCGACTGACACCAAATCGGTCGAGTTTCGATCCCGGCCGGAGGCTAGTAGATGTCTAGCCATACTGATAAGCTGTGATACAGTAAAACAGGCACATATATATATATATATATATATATATATATATATATAACAGACAATGAATGTCTATTATGTTTAATCATGCACCGTTCTAAACATCGTATTTTGGCTTTAATTTCAGGTGAAAATAAAGACAAAAATTCTCCAACATGATTAAACATAATAGACATTTATTGTCTGTTATATTTAGCAACATATGTTTAGAAAATTATCTGCTGCCTCGATACACTATATATATATATATATATATATATATATATATATATATATATATAGTAGGTACTTTTCGCTATTTAAGCATCGTTCTTCAGCAATAAATTGAACATTCTCGGCTACTGGCGTTTGTTTACATTAAGCATATAACACGCTAAAATCTGCCTTCTTCTGCCGTGCGCCGATAGCGTAGAGACAGAATCCCGGCTGGAAGCAATCGGATGTCTAGCCGTATTGATTAACTGTGATACAGCGAAACAAAACTCTCTGTGGATATATATATATATATATATATATATATATATATATATATATATATATATATTGCTAATTAATGTACTATAGACATTCACGCAAAACAGGAAGATAAGTGTTGTCAGTGGTCAGGAAATAATGCAAGCAATATTAACAGAAGGTGGCTATAATATATTGCTAGTGCAATTATAACATAAAAAATGTTTTGTTAATTTTTCTATAGAAGTTTATTAAAAATCAGGAGGTAAATCATTATGAATGGTCAAGAATGAATGACTAATTACTAACAGAAGTATATATATAATGTAAATTAATTGATAACATTTTCAGGATAGAAATTCATAGAAAATCAGGCAAAAATGTATAATCAATAGTCAGGAGTTAATAAATACATTACTAATAAAATATGACAATTATACAGCATTTGTTATTCAATTTATAAACTAAGGCATTCAAATGAAATATTACTACATTCAAATAAAAATAAAAAAACGATGTTATATACTACTGGGTCGACGACGACGACGAAAATTAACTTTGCAACTCCAGTTTCAATAAAATGTTGTATAGGATATTATGACGACGAAAATATAAACTTCTGCTTCTTCGTCGAAAACAAACTCCAACCAAAATCACTGTATTTCTCTCATAAATGACGGACCATAAACTGCTACCCATTCAGCGAGAATACGCTCGAATCGAATGTTGATAATCTTCTCCGAAAGATAAATCGACGAAATAAACTGCTACACTTCATATTTAAATAAAAATATTCCATATTTTTATTGGTCTTTTTGTCGGTGATTTGGCCATGGTGTGGGTGGGTCGGATCTAGTAGGATTAGACAAACGTGTATACGAGCGGCCAGCGGGCTGCGCGCCCGAACTTACCCAACCCCTCTCTGAGTTGTTCTCAACCTGACTGCTCTCTGCAACTACTAACTCAACTCTCAACTCTGTGACAGGGACACCTTGATGTGGTGTAATGGTTAGCAAGCTTGTCTCGCTAGAACCTGTTACAACTGAGTAGTGAGTTCCATCCCCACTGGGTACCTATACTTTCGGTCTTGTGCCACATCTAAGCGGTGCTTAGAAAATCACCTCTCAATTCTGTGACAGCTGATGCCACTTGAATAGTTACCTCACTGACACCGTCTCATCTCGGGCGCTGAGTCATTGACCTTCGTTTGTCAAAATAAAATCTGTTCGCCGCCTGCGTTCTACACCCTCAGAGATATCTTCCAGCGTCGCCTAGTGCAAAATACACTTCTTAGCAAAATTCCACACCGACCAAGATATTATTTAATAATTCGACAAAATCCTATTATTTTCATTGGTAATCATGAATGCACCCAACACTATTCAACACCGACCAAGATATTATACAACAAGACATTCAATTAAAAAGCTAACGCATCAATTTAAAAAACGAATTTACAATTCACTATTTCTAATTTGATTATGTAATTATTACATTAGTACCACATAGTTTGATAGTATATTTGCCTCTCTTGGTGTTCATCTGAACTCCTCTTTTCTTTGGTAATTGAGAATATAATTTCGACGATGAATTTGATGCTAATTTATATCGATAACAAAAAATATGTCTTAAATTGATTGGCTTATAACTTAATTGGAATGCCTTAGCTTTAAAATTGAATGGCAAATGGTGTAAAAATATCCGTGAAATTTTCACAGTTTTGCTATTTTAATTTGCTGTCGAATCTTAATTCTTAAGTTATTTATTGAATAAGCATATGCCGAGTTCTACGACAATAAAATATCCGCAAAAACTCATCTATCACATCTTTAAATATTTGAGCTTAACAACATTAGCAAAATATTGCAATAACAATAATAAATAAGGGGTAAAAATGGAATGATTTGAAATTGACAACTTTTTCCATTACACTGAAAGAGATTTTAAACAATTCTATCGTCCCCTCTTCTTTTCTTTCAGTTTCTCACTGAAACCAAGTAGCGTCTCTGGCATTTGTTTTTCGTCTATCCATGCATTCAACATTTTATTTATGCAGTACTGACACTGAGATCTAAAGGCAGATTGGCATGGCCGAAGAGGCATTTCAAAGGCTAAAAAGAGTATTGAGAAACAGGAAAATTTCGTTGGAAACAAAGAAACGAGTACTGGACTGTTACGTGATATCTGTCCTCTTATATGGCAGCGAATGCTGGATGATCTCCTCAAAGTTGGAGAAGAGACTCGAAGCAACAGAAATGTGGTTCTACAGAAGGATGCTGAGGATATCATGGTCCGAACATGTAAGCAACGAAGAGGTTTTGGAGGAAATGCGAACGAAAAAGAAACTTTTACTTGGCATTAGGAAAAGACAACTGAGGTTTTGGGGGACATGTAATTAGGAAAAGGGCTTGGAGAACATCACAGGACGGTAGCGGGAAAGAGAGACACGGAAAGCAGCGTGAAACCTACTTGATGGGCTTGAGCAGGTGGATCGCGGAGCGGGGTTTGGGAGAAATACCAAGAGGAAAATTATTAATAGCGACCAGGAATAGGAACATCGCCTACGTCTTGAAAGGACACGGCAAGACTGGCAAGACGTAACGGCCGTGCAAAGTAAAGAGGGTCAAGCAGGATTATAATAAGATAATGTAAATAATCTGCTTATGATTTTGACTATAAAAATGTATTAAAAATCAGGATGAAAGGGATTATCAATCGGCTTATAATGTATTATCATATGCATAATTTAATCTATTTTCAATAAAAGAGTTTCATGGACCACGTACAGTTTGATACAAAGAGGATTAAGACGATTGCTAATCTCGCGTGAAATTCTGGACACCGTTGTAGTGACATGAACAGACCTATAAATTCATAGCCGGGCACATTTTTATTTTAAGTTTTAAATGCAAAACATTTGATGTTAATTTAGAGAAACCATACAAGCTTCCATCACCATGGCTGATGCTAACCTCCAGAAGAGTGACCCATTGCGTCTTTTTGGGCTCACCTTTTCCGCTGGCGTGAAGTGGAAAGATTATACTGAATTAACTACCAGGTTTTCTGCTAGGAAAGATGGTTCACTATGTAGTGCCGGAAAATTTTACATCTACTACCTGCCTATGCTTTGAATATTGCTGCTACATATAGTCTGATGCTGCTGCTACATATTTAGAGATTCTTGATAAAGTCCTAAGAAGAATCTGCAATGCCATTCGTCCTGACCTGATATCTCGGCTTCCGCCACTTTCCCATCGCTGTAATGTACCTTTCTGTGCCTTTTCTATAAATACTTTAATCGCACTTGTTCTGATGAACTCTCCTCTGGGGTACCTAGACAATGAATTTCAGCGCCATTACTAGATTGGCTACAAGGTCTCATTATTTCTAGACGTAACCGTAAGTTCTATGCTAACAGTTTCATCTCTCGCATTCAAACTCGAAATCGAGGAGCCGAGTTGAACTCGTTGCATTCACTTACGCGCAAATACCATTGGGAAAGGTATTAATCCGTCTCTTCCCTCTAGTTATGGGTTAAATAGCAGGACAGGTTGGGTTCTACAGCCTTTTAGTCTACCGCAGAAAGTAATGGCAACCTACTGCGGGATAATCTTCTGCCCAGTCAGTCATGTCTCTTTCGAGACATGATCGCCCAAGCGTGTATCACGTATGACACTTAACTGACTGACTTCCTGTGAACCTCCACCGCCACCGGTCCTTCGCGTCGACGCTCCTAAATCTCCGTGAACGATCGATAGTCGATCACTTTGTTTCAAACCAGGCGCTCTCCAAGTTGTGCTTAATTTATCACAAAGCCGGTCTGGATTGAAAATCGCCGAAAATCCGCTGTATCGATGATCCAGACAAAGGTGAGAGCCACAATAAGAAAAGGAAATCTTTTAAAAATTAACAAGGAGTTTCTACAACCCCCCCCCCATTAGAATGAATTAGGCTAGTCTCTCTGAAAGAAAAACACTGCGCCTCCTAGGTCCAAATCTATCAACCGACCTCAAGTGGAATGAGTACATTGAATCCATAGCTAAATCTGCTGCTCGGAATGTTGGTTCCCTTTGTAGGGATACGAAGTTTTTCTCGTCTAAATATATCTTACACACATATAAATCTACCATCCACTCGTGCATTGAATACTGCTGTTACATCTGGTCGGGTGCCCCTGCTATTCAACTCGGGCTTCATGACAAAATCCAACGAAGAATCTGTAATGTCATTGATCCCGATTTGGTAGCTCAACTCTAGTTACTTTCTCACCGACGTAGTGCGGCTTCCCTCTGTCTCTTCTACAAATACTTTCACAGCTTTTGCTCCGATGAGCTTAGCTCCCCACTGCATGAATTTACTCTAGCTCCTAAACTAGCGACTAGGTCCCACACTTTTACAGTGAAATTGATCAAATGTAACCTCAACTTTTACTCTATTAATTTATTTTTTCGAACTTCCCGCCTGTGGAATCCCCTTAGCTCCCTGTTGCCCCCACTGCATGAATTTACTCGAGCTACTAGACTAGCAACTAGGTCCCACCTTTTTACAGTGAAACCAATCAAACGTAAACGCAATTTTATCTCTAGCGGCAGAAGGAGAAGAAAAAAATCATATTCAATTATTATTTCTTTTCCTTCTCTTCTCCTTTTGTGTTTTTCGGTAACAAAAATAATGTTACATTCCCGCTTGTGGGACTTTATTCTTCTGGCTTCTTCTTTTTCAATCGAGTTTAATCTCCAAAAAATTAAATGCAATGTCGATCGTTATCGTCTGTCTTTTCAATTCCTGATTTCGTTACTTAAAAATGTTTTATTTTTCTTATATTCTTTCACACTCAGTACCATCGGAGTCTTAGTGACCTTACTGCTTTGCTAGGGTTTTATTTTATTTTATTTTATTTTTTTACTCTTGTTCCAAGCTAGAGAAAAAAATCAAGTTTCGAACTACAAATTGGGAGACCTCGATACCAAACAAGTACAGAAGTTTTAATATCTGAGAACTGTTTTAACAGGAGAATGGGAAATATGACACCGAAATAAGAAAGCACATTGGAATAACAAAATATGCCTTCCAAAAGCTAAGCAAAGAAATAGGACTGATCGATTGAGTTTATGGGTCATTTTAAGCCCAACAAAGCCACAAGAAAAATTTCATAAGAAACAAAGTGAAATTTTGAGAATACCATGGACAGAGCATGTGAGTAACGAAATTAGAAAAAGACAAGCATCATAGATGTGGTTCTACAGAAGAAGGCTGAAAATACCATGGACGGAGCATGTGAGCAATAAGGAAGTTTTCAGGAAAATGGAAACAAAAAGTACACTAAGACACAAGAGATTACTGAGCGTGAAAGAATATAAGAAGAAAAAACATTATTAAGCAGAGACAACAATAAAAAAAACAAGAATTAAGAGTAGCAGAAGCAAGGCAATAAAGTCACTAAGACACAAGAGATTACTAAGCGTGAAAGAATATGAGAAAAAGAAAAACTTTATTAAAGAAAGATAACAATAGAAGAACAATAGTTAAGAAGGCAAAAGCAAGGCAGTAAAGCCACTATGACACAAGGGATTACTGAGTATGAAAGAATATGAGATAAAGAAAAACTTTATTAAGAAAAAGAAAAAGTAAAACATTATTAAAAGGAGATAACAATAAAAGAACAGGCAGAAAGAAGGTAATAAAGCCACTAACACGCAAAGGATTACTGAGCGTGAAAGAAGAAAATATTATTAAGGAGAGAGAGGAATAAAAGAACGGGAATTAAGCAAACAGAAGCAAGGCAATAAAGCCACTAACACACAAGAGATTACTGAGTGTAACAGAATATGAGAAAAATAAAAACATTATTAAGGAGAGAGAAGAATAAAAGAACAGGACAAGGCAATAAAGCCACTAACACACAAAGGATTACTGAGTGTGACAGAATAGGAGAAAAAACATTATCGAGAAGAGAGAACCATGAAAGAACAAAATTATTTTTTAGGAGAAAAAATGAGCAAAATAATTATCACTGTCTATCGTAAGACAAACTGGCCAAAAGGTGGCAAAGACCAGGTCAGTATGTAGCTTCAGGGTTGCCCACCGGAAGTACATAGAAGAACACCTATCCATGCGCACCCTGACACTACCAATACCTCGATTGTTGGCAGGAACAACCTCTCTGAGCGCTACCAAATGTGGTAGAAGGTCGAAAGTATGGAGCACCTAGTAAGAATCGAACTCACTAATCTGGTACTCACTATCTCGCGAGAAAAACTTGTTAACCATTGCACCATGTCGCTTAAATAACGAACATATACGATAAGTCTTTGAAGCATTTAAATCTTAATATAGCGACCCTTCTTCTCAATAACAGCCAGCAATCTATTATCCATTGATTCTTTTAAATTGTTTGCTTTAACAAGTTCAATTTCCGTCATGGTGGTTTTAATTAATTTCCATAGACATGCTTTATCGTTATTTTTCAAAGCGAATTCGATTTATTGATTCTTACGCGATTTGCCTAACTTCAGACGGACTGTAGAGGCAGTTCAAATGTTATCACTTTCTTAACAAACTCTAGCGTTTTGAATATTTCAAATTTTAATTTTTATGTCTAGGATCAGTGTTTGTTTTGTGAGGTATGAATATGGCTGCAGGACAACTCATCAGTGCCAAGTTAACGCCGCTGACTCAACACCGCCGAATCAACACCGGCCATCCCATCTCCGTGAGAACTCAACTCGAGGACAGCTTACTATCAGACTAATCAGTGCGAAAACAACTCAACGACATGCAAAGTATGAAATTTTTCGTAGATTTTTTAAAATAAAAAAGTCATTTATTAAGGATCATTTTCTAATAACATGACTTTCTTTTTAATTGAAACATTTATTGAAAATTGTATGCAATTCTCGTTGAATATTCAGTTGGATATCGTTATGAAAAGGAAGAAACAATCTGGAAAATTCTTTCATCTGCCTTCATATACTTCTTCAGCTTTAGTGGGAGGGGAAGACCTCGAATGTAAATGCATTTCGGTTTTTTTGCACCTTCTGCAGCCCCGTAATGAATTACCATATTATGGGGTCTGCTCCGTCACCAGCTGTGTGTGCAGTCTTCTATTTGCTGCTTCAGCATGGTTATTTTTCCGATCATGAAAATAAAGCACCAGTCAGTCAAATAGACTGTTGTAACTGATCTAAACTTATTTATAAATGGAACTTTGTCTCTGTGTGTGTGTATGTGTGTGTGTGTGTGTGTGTGTGTCTCTGTGTGTGTCCGTTACCTATAGACTCCGAAACGACTGGACCAATTTTCTTGAAAATTTACACAGTTGTACTATAAGCACCTGCGAGTGTTTTTAGCTAGGTTTTATGTCGAGGTACTCCCCGATAAATATCGAAAATCGATAATCGAAAAAATCTGTTTATAGAAGGCGTGATCCGATTTTAATCAAATTTGATAGACAAAGACATAAGAAACGATATTTAGAAGTTTCAAGGTTGCAGTTCTTACAATAGTGCAGAAAATCGTTAATTTATATATATATATATATATATATATATATATATATAAGGCGTGATATATATATATATATATATATATATATATATATATATATATAAGGTAAGATGTTTGTGTGTGTCTGTTTATCTGTCTGTATGTCCTTTATACAAATCCACAATTTTTATCCGATTCTCACCAAACTTCACACAAATATTCTTTAGGCTTCTGGTCAGGTCATGGGCGACTAATTTTTTCCAATTTCTCTCCGATATTGGAACTCGATATCCCGATATCCAATCAGGTCTGATCAAGATCAGGATTTCAACCCTTTTATCGTGGTTCTTGCTGCAGAATCTGCTCTAACTTGATAAAATTGTAGTTTTTAGACTTAAACATTAGTAGATCTCAGACGACTCATTTTCCCCGATATCGGAAATCGATACCTACGGTTTCGCTTTAACTGGAAATAACTATTGCTTTTTAGTCTTTCGTGCCAACGTCCAAAGAGTCTGAGCTCCAGGACCATGGATTATTTTTAAAGCTTTCATTACACCCGAGCAACGCCGGGCTATACTGCTAGTAAATCACTAAGACAAACAGCCAAACGTTCAAAATCACTACGACTCAAAGCCGTTCTCAGAGATGTGCCCAGTATGACAGCCCAAACCGGCCTGAAGCTATGAATTCGACGCCAGAGTTGAGTTGTCCTCGCGCTGAGCAGGCTGGTGGTGGTAGTGTGATATATGATGGATGTCAATTGTAAGGTCGTAAATCAGATTAGTTAGGTGTTGGATAGTCAGTGACGACAAACTGTTCCTTACTTTCTTTCTGGCCTTGTACCACAATTGTATTATTTTTTAAATACAACAAATAAACTATCGCCCGGTTCACACTCCACCCACGTCTATTGAACAGGTGTAGAGGCTCATCCCTTGTTCCCTGTTTAGGATGTGGTTTCCGGCTTTCTCTTTTCCAATCTTTTCACTTTTCTTTTTTTTTTTTCAATTGGAGTAGATAGACTAAACTATCGCCCGGATCACACTCCACCCACGTCTATTGAACAGGTGTAGAGGCTCATCCCTTGTTACCTGTTTAGGATGTGTTTTCCGGCTTTCTCTTTTCCAATCTTTTCACTTTTCTTTTCTTTTTTTTTTTTTTTTCAATTGGAGTAGATAGACTAAACTATCTCCCGGTTCACACTCCACCCACGTCTATTGAACAGGTGTAGAGGCTCATCCCTTGTTCCTTGTTTAGGATGTGGTTTCCGGCTTTCTCTCTTCTAATCTTTTCACTCTTACGTAGCCCCCTGCACATCAGTGGCATTACCGCCTTGCTTGGGGTGATATGATTAAAAAATAAAGAAATAAATAAATTTTCTGGCATCATTCTGAGCATAAATATCCTATTCGTTTTTTCAGTGTTTTATTTCTGGGTTAATTTTTAAACTTAAGATAAAACAGATGAAGATCAGCCTTCCTCATTTTCACTTTTGGCCTTGTGCCGCATTTTTTGTTTTATACAAAAATAAATATTATTTCCGGTCTAATTATGCTCTGCATTTTATTACTGCTTTATTTGAGCTTATTCATGGAGATCGAAACTTTTGAGCCATCTGTCCATTTGGTGGGCGATTGCCCGCCTGTAAAAAAAATCATAACTCTAAATAAATCCTCGACATTTTACTAGATCTCAAAGAACGAAGCAATTACCAAAAAGAACGAAGCAATTACCAATGAGAACTTCGCAGCTATTTGTCCCACCAAACAAACATGATGCTTTACCTCTTAAACGTTAATGTCCGAACGAAAAAAGCACTCCAGTAATGTCGGTTTGCGAAACTACAGTTCAGTGAATAATGAACACGATTATTGTAGCTTTCTGTTTGCATCTAAAAGAAAATCGAACCCACCACCCACTCCGGTTGCAAGTTAGCACAGTCAGGGTAACATGTGTTACCATTTGGAAATATTCAAACAGTCAGACGACAGTCCTCTTCGGACGTGGATATAGGTGCATGGTGTGGCACACTATTGATCAGCGACACAGACCTAGCTGACGTCGTAGTATTGTTGCGTGACTTTAAATGTCAGTAACAAATAGAAAATATCGTCAAGGATATTAATCCATTAAAAACACCCAGAAGCAAGTGTTATAAAATAAAGAAAAGACAAATTATTCTGGCTACGTGGAGTGATGTTTGTAATAATCACGAAACCGATTTGATTTCTTTACAATAATGTATTGACACGCTCACACTTGCTTCGCATTCCATGAGTGCACAATAATAATTAAAAACTAAGCTTTCATTTTCTTTCCTCCTGTTGGGGATTCAGAAAAAAAAGTATTGGATTTGACGTGAGGAACCTAGAAGATTTCAGTTTCTGGAGTTTTAAAAATTACCTTTAAGAACGGGATTTACCTCAAAACGCTTCTGGAGTTGATTAAAAAGGATCAAGTATTGTACTGAAATTGCATAAACAAAACAACTTTGTACTTTTCTGTGGACTGAAGTATCTTATGAAAACTTCTGAAATCATCAGAATACTACTAGGGGAGAATAAATTTAACTACAGAAGACTATTTCTTAAGACATCAATATCGTAGAGGAGACACATCGAACAAGTCGGACGCTTATTCAGAAAAAAAAAAAAAAAAAAAGGATTACTCTCAACCGGATACACAGTCAACATTAATAACGTCAAATATCGACATTAATCCATGATGAAATTATCAACAGGTGAGATTTACTGAAACTACACAGAAACTAACCAGGGATATTGTTACCATTACTGAACGAATTAGTAATTGACGTTAATACCATTATTGGAATTATTATTGGAATTATTAAAAAAAAAAAAGAAAAGTTAAATAAATTAAAGAGTTCAAAACAAGTGTACACACACACACACACACACACACACACACACACACACAACAAAAAACAAAAAAAAAAACAACATAGCAAACAAAACGGGTCTTTTTATAATACTGTTCCTTATTAAAAACAAATCGACCATTATTCAATACTTGGTAGACTGCGTCTAGTCCGGTTTGGATTTTGTTACACACTATAACATGCCGATGTAGTCGGCTTCAAAAAGATAACTTTTAAAATCAAATATACAGCCAGGATACTGATAAAAATCAAACTCAAACGCTAACATAAAACAGATACCAAAGAATAAGAACTTTACACGCGTCGAAAAATACACAAAGCACGTGAAGATTTATTTTAAATGCAAGCTTTAACATCATTCGCAGGATATAACCTTAAACAACCAGTCACCACCTAAAAATATATATAAATAAAACACCAATAACTTCTGTAAGTAAGCCTATAGAAAATATGCTAACCTATACATTTAAAATTATATATTGCTTTAAAAAATAATTCTATAATTGGTTGATGAAATTGTGAACAGTATTTAAATATAAATATACGGACATTTGTTAGAGTGTTCTAACTTGAATATTTACTTAACTGTGACAATCTTTCCCAGGTCATAACATCATAGTTATTGACGTCTTGTAGACTGTTATTTAATTTATCACAACAAGAAAAAACACTTAAGAACTCTCAAAGAAATTAATATGGCTTCTGTGCAATGCTTTAAATTTTTTCCATTAATTTTCACTCTCTTGTTTTTATGCCGAATAATATCTGGCGAAGATAATTCACTGACAATCGAATTGCCGGACAAAGAGAAATGGTGTTTTAATCACGAATTCTCCAAAGCGGCGCCATACATCTTTTACTTTAAGGTTATACGGGGAGGCAACAATGATGTTGACGTGAAAGTGATGACCCCAAACGGTCGCGTGATTTACGACGAGAAACGCCAACATAGCGGTCGAATCGAGATGGACACCACCTCAAGAGGAGCCTACGAGTTTTGTTTCAGTAATGACTTCTCTACGTTAACTCATAAAGTGGTTTTCTTCAGCATTCGATCAGAAGAGGTAGAAAATCTTGCAGTAGAGAAAGGGATGCGAAAACCTTACGTACCGACGGCTACAGAGGCCGCCTGTGACAACATCCACGCAAGTATGGTCGGTGTTGTAGAGAATCAGAAGGAATACCGGCTCAAGGAAGCCATCGGGCGACATTTGGCGGAAGTACTTAATACGCATGTGCTGTGGTGGTCAATTGGTCAGACGGCGGTGATTCTATTAGCTGGAGTTGGACAGGTTCTTGTGCTGAAAACGTTTTTTACTGAAAACCTGAAATCTACCAAACCGATAGCTAATCCACAGTTTGGTTTCCCTAGGAATTAATTATAATAAACTCGTAAGGTTGCTGAAAAATAAACGGGGCACTTTGGTCGATTCGTCAATTGAAGATGTATAACAGCAACGGTTTTTGATTACTAAAGAACACAAATTTCAGGAAAGAACACGTATGTGTGAATACGCATGCGCAAATGAAATTCATATTTTCCCTACTTTCTCATGTTTATTGGTCATCTTTCTTTTAAAACCGTTTTTTGTCTATCATATGCAGCATTTCTTTGTGTAATTATATCGAATTCGATTAGTCAACGCATTTCTTAAAACTATTTATTTCTTCGCTTCCTTTTATCACAGTGACTTCAATTAAATTGTGAAAATCTGAAAGAGAGCTTTAGGACTAAATTCAGACTCACATATCCTATCATGGGAATTTGCTAAATAATGTCGCAAAAGTTTTGTGACTTATTAAACGTAAAATTGGGAAAGTTCTCTTTTAATAAGTTTAGGTTATTATGCAATTAGTGTTTTTCCTTATACTGTCGATAGTTTATTTCTAGTGGGGCCCCGTGACGTATGGACTAAATACTGACCATCAAAACCACTGACGGTCTAGCGAACTCTTAAAGAATCGTTCCTCATCTTACTATTTTCTTTGCCACTTTCTCCACGACACTTGCATTTTTAATCCGACACTACCTAAGTAGACTGGTCCGATCATTAAAAAATAGGAAAAAAAAAATATTGAAGTAATTCTTTTAGGTCATCATTTTAGACGTTCTTCAAAGCGTGACATTTGTCAGAATCGTAAAATATTGATTATTTTTAAAGTAATCTTAAACGGCGGTATTGTTCCTAATATCGATAAGTAATTTTAGAAGTGGGTATTGTTCCTAATATCGGGTATTCTTTTAGCAATTTTAGAAGGGAGTATTGTTCCTAATATCTGGTTTTGTTCCTAATATTGATAATAAGTAATTTTAGAAGTGGCTCTTGTTCCTAATATCGGGTATTGTTCTAAAATATTTTAGAAGTAGGTATTTTTCCTAATATCAGGTATTGTTCCTAATATCAGGTATTGTTCCTAATATCGATAATAAGTAATTTTAAAAGAAGGTATTGTTTTTAATATCGGGTAGCGTTCTTAATATCGATAATATGTAATTTTAGAAGGGGATATTGTTTATAATATCGATACAGTGTAAAATAAATCTGACTTTTTACGGACTTAGCTGTTCTACGCACGACAGGTGAAATTTTTTTCTTTTTTTTTTTTTTTTTTAAAGACTTCTTGGCAAACATGGATCTTCGTGCCCGAAAAAAAGTAGTCTTAAAATGACGATTTTTCCCATGACACCGCTATTATTTTTACTACTTTCACTCCTCGGCAATGTTTATTGGTTTAAAAAGCCATGATTAGAATTGTAATAAAACCTAATCATATGGTGAAAGTGAATTTATTCATTTTCTTTGTTCTTGAAAATTGACAACAAAAATAATAAACATTATGTATTCGTTTTATTGTTTATTGAAATGTTTGGCAAAACATTAGCTAATTATCAATCGATTTGAACTTTATAAAATGGTAAATAATAATTTCTTTATCGTTGGTTCACGTATTTTACTAATTTAGTAAATGTTTATAAGTTTATGAATTAAAAATGTTTTCATCATATATTAGTAAATGGTAAATATTGCATTTCATTAGTTTTTAGAATGTTGCAAATATAAAATTATTCTTGTATAGTGTTTGATATTTTTGTTATAAATTCTCGAACAAAAAATGTATTTTACTTTCATCATATGTTCATGGTCACAATTGTAATCATGTTTTTTTTTTTAAAATAACAAACATTAATGCGGAGTGAAGGTAGTTAAAATTATAGCGGTTATAATGGAAAACCGTTCTTTTGACACTTGTACTTTTTCAAAAACCTAAGTTTACCGATTTCTTTTAAATAAAAAAATGGATGTGTACATATGCAATTAAAGAACAAAAATTTGCATAAATTAATAAATGCATATATCCGTTTATTCTTCCTTTAGGATAAATAATTATCAACCTTACAATATTTGTACATGTGCTTGCGAAGAACTCCCCCTCACATACACACACACACACACACACCAATTTTTTTTTTAATTCAGAAAAATATATGCAGATATCAATGATGTAAGCACAGTTTCAAACTTGGCATTTGTAAATAACCAAGTCCAACAACTCTGTAAAAAGTCAGGACTGATTTGACACCGTATCGATATTATGAACAGCACACCCTTATAAATCGATAAAAAGTAAATATTTTTCGATTGTGACAAATCTCATAGCTTCAAGCTCTACTGAGCTCACGGCCACACAACACAGAAACACCGTATGATCACCAAAGTTAAGCAATTTTGAACCTGCCCAATAACTAGATGAGGGACCGTTTGGAATACAAAATGCTACAAAGCACACCTTATCTTTCTGCAATGACTTTGTCTTCAGTCTAGCAAACACCTGTTGACCAATTCAATAATCACTTTATGAACGCTGAAATGTCCTGCGACAGTGTTTGAAATTACGGTGAACAAGTCGATCTCGACATTATCAGCTTATTTTGGACTTTAAATCTAAGTTTAAGCCCGTACTTGCTGTATTAACCCACTCATTTAATAAATAATACCTACCAGGTACTTACAGTAACTAAACTATTGTTTGCTAAACATATTCGATATTGTTTATAATAGAATAGCGAAAAAAGAACTTGTTTTTTCACTTTATATTTTCACTAACTTTAATTGTGTTTAAAAACAAGAATAACGTGCTTTTAAAAACTAGTAAATTGATAGTGAAACGTGTGGGTTACTCCACTTGACTTTACTAGAAAAAAACATCGCTCTCCTTAAGCCTATAAATAGGCAATGGTATTCTTAGTCATTTTCTCTTCTTTTTCTACAACTTCGGCCATAAGATTTAGTCACACGCGGGAAATAAGTGTCCCCTACCGGGGCACGTTCACTTCACTGTCAGTGTAATACTTTTCTCTCGGACTTTTACGCATATTCCACAAACATTTTCTAACTTAAATATTTTCTGTGTAATTAGTCTTTAAATATTTAATTCTTTTTTGCCATTGTATACTTTTGTTAATACATATATTGTCGTTTGTTTTAGATTTTGTTTTGTGTTATTCATTTACTACTCGGACTCACATTCTAGTCCACAATAATTGTTACGGGAAAAATATACACGCGTTTCCTGCATAAAGACAAACCTTACCGCAACAGATGCTATGAGGTAGGGGATTCAGGCACCAATATTTTGTTTATAATGTAGATCTATACAGAAAATTGTATTTGTCCTTTTGGTCCCAATATATGCTACTGAGCTGAGCTTCATCAGTTTCCAAAATAAATCCCAAAATATTATTTTCCATTTTTCACTCGAAACATTAGGGCTAGCGTCTAAAATTTTCATATAAGAACAGGATTCATATGCAGAAAAAACTAATCCAGAAAATTGAATGAAAATTTATTTAAAATTGAACAAAGAAGCTACAGTCGGATAATAGTTCTTTTAAATAAAATAAAATGACCTTCCACCATCTTTTATTTTGTGATGTCATGTCTGCCTCAACATCGTGTCTGTAATTCAACGAGTGGAACATATTTTAAGACATAATTTTTTTGATACCAGACAAGCATTAACTGTATTTTAGCAAGATGTGTCGGCACATATTGTATTTCATTCTTTACTATCGATAAAATAAAATAAATTCTTGTCTAGCCAAAAACAAAAACAAAAAAGAAATTAAAATATGTGCCACTTAGTGGGAGAGACAGTAATAACGGTGAAAGTGTGAAAGTGGCAGAATAACTATAGATTTTTGGCTTCACTTATTAATCATCGATGCTTCTATGGCCGATGTCATTAAGATTAATGAAAGATCGGATACCGAAGTGTCGGGAGTGAGTTTCTCATCAAAAGCTTTATGAACGCTGAAATTAATTTTTCTAATTTTACGGTGTTTTCTCTGAAAATGGAGCGTGTCTTCAACGTCCAAAAAGTCAACCTGCAAGTCTGCTGAGCGAGCCTAAATTACAGTTTAAGTATGTGAATTTGGAGTTGTCCTTCTCCTATATGGACTGTCAACCACGGCAAGAGAGTCTAGTCTTCCCTGCTGTTTAACCCGTAACTCTGGGCGACTGGAATAGTGAGTTGAAACTAAAAATAGCACTATTGGAATAGACAGACTAAACTATCGCCCAGTTCACACTCCACCCACGTCTTTTGAACAGGTGAAGAGGCCCATCCCTTGTTCCCTGTTTAGGATGTGGTTTCCGGCTTTCTTTTTTCCAATCTTCTTTTCTAATTTTTTTTTTTCTCAATTGGGGTAGATAGACTAAACTATCGCACGGTTCACACTCCACCCACGTCTTTTGAACAGGTGAAGAGGCTCATCCCTTGTTCCCTGTTTAGGATGTGGTTTCCGGCTTTCTTTTTTCCAATCTTCTTTTCTAATTTTTTTTTCTCAATTGGGGTAGATAGACTAAACTATCGCACGGTTCACACTCCACCCACGTCTTTTGAACAGGTGAAGAGGCTCATCCCTTGTTTCCTTGTTTAGGATGTGGTTTCCGGCTTTCTTTTTTCTAATCTTTTTACTCTTAAGTAGCCCCCTGTGCATCAGTGGCTTTACCGCCTTGCTTGGGGTGATATGATTAAAAAAAAAAGTAATAAGACTATTCCTTTGCACTTCTGTTTCCTGAAATGTAGATGTGGAATTGTTTTCGACGTGCTACTGTAATGTTCATTTATTTATACTATATATTTTTTATTCAAATCTTAAATCAATTTATACTATAAATTTTTCATTCAAATCTTTGATCAATTTATACTATATATTTTTCCTTGAGTTCTTAAATCAATTTATACTACATTTTTTTTATTCAAATCTTAAATCAATTTATACTATAAATTTTTCATTCAAATCTTTGATCAATTTATACTATATATTTTTCCTTGAGTTCTTAAATCAATTTATACTACATATTTTTTATTCAAATCTTAAATCAATTTATACTATAAATTTTTCATTCAAATCTTTGATCAATTTATACTATATATTTTTCCTTGAGTTCTTAAATCAATTTATACTACATATTTTTTATTCAAATCTTAAATCAATTTATACTATAAATTTTTCATTCAAATCTTTGATCAATTTATACTATATATTTTTCATTCAGTTCTTAAATCAATTTATACTACATATTTTTTATTCAAATCTTAAATCAATTTATACTATAAATTTTTCATTCAAATCTTTGATCAATTTATACTATATATTTTTCATTCAGTTCTTAAATCAATTTATACTACATATTTTTTATTCAAATCTTAAATCAATTTATACTATATATATTTTATTCGGATCTTAAATCACTTTATACTACATAATTTTTAATTAAAATCTTAAATCAATTTCTACTATATATTCTTTTTTCAGATCTTAAACCACTGATTGATCAAACACGCATTGGAAATATACTTGCATTGAATCTTCTCAAGATTTTTTAAGGATAGATTTTAAACACCTCCCACTTAAGGTTACCAATACTACAATCTAAAAGGTTATGGAAACAAAAAGCTACATTCCAAACATTTTATTTAGAAATTTACATTTTTATAAAATGAGGCGATTTACACATGATCAAAATTATAAGACCAGAGACAAAAATTCTATGAAATTGTACAAAAAGTGTATGAAAACATTCAATAACCAAATTTAATAATGAGTTCTACCTCCACTGCTTTTGATGACTTCAAAAATTCTGTCGGGCATGCTAGAAATAAGCGTTTCCATTAAGGTGCGGGGGATGTTGCTCCAGCTTCTGAAGATGGTTTCACGAAGTTCATTTTTTGTTGAATATTGTTTGCCATTTCGATAAACATCTCTTGTCATCCATCCTCAAACATTTTCAATTGGGTTCAAGTCTGGTGAGCATGCAGGATGTCCCAAGAGATGGACACCATTTTCTTGTAGAAAGGTCAAGGTCCGTCTTGCTGCATGGATTGCAACATTATCCTGTTGGAATAACCATCCATCCCCACACAAACGATGGCCCTCCGTCATCAAAGATGCTTTTTGTAGCATGCTAACATAACCAGCCACTGTCTGACGACCCTGCACCACCTGGAGCTCAATCGTCCCTCTGTGAGAAAAGGCACCCCATACCATTAGGGACTATCCACCACTATGACACGTGGAGAAAATTTCAGGAGGCATGTTTTTGTTATGCCAATATCGTTGGAAGCCATCAGGACCATCTAGATTTAATTTTTCTCATCAGAAAACAGGACTTTCTTCCACTTCTCAACGTCCCATGTTTGGTATTTACGACCAAACTTTAAGCGTGCACCTTGTGACGTGAAAGCAGCCGAGGAATTTGTTTATGCTTTTTATTTACCATGCCTTTTTGCCGTCAGCGTCGTCTGATGGTTTACGGGACTGCAATCAGCTTCTGTGACTGCCTTAATTTGACTAGAAGAAAGTCCCTCGTCTTTCATAACAACCCGTCTTATTCTCCTACTCAATGCAGGAGAAATTTTGGGGGACCTACCAGAGGATTTTGCTTTTACATAATTCCCACTGTTCTTTAGAAAGTTGCAAATCACAGTTTTACTGCGATTTACCTTAGCTGCGATCGCCCGCTGTGACAAACCTTGCTTTTGGAATTCTAGAATTCGAGAACGCGCAACTTCGGTAAGTTTGCATGCTTTAGGCATGGTAACACATTTATGCAGTGATTGCTAATCTCTAACTGAACTAAAAACATTGGAATTACCAAGATCTAACAATTTATACCCCTGGTCTTATAATTTTGATCATGTGTAAATCGCCTCATTTTATAAAAATGTAAATTTCTAAATAAAATGTTTGGAATGTAGCTTTTTGTTTCCATAACCTTTTAGATTGTAGTATTGGTAACCTTAAGTGGAAGGAGTTTAAAATCTATCAGTAAAAAAAAATTTCTTTTTAAAGATTTTTAAGTGGTCTTAAATTTTTGCTCGGAATGTATATATAGTTAAATGGTTATAAATCAGGAATTATTTCAACAATCAGACCGTTGAAAAATGTGTATTTTTTTTCTTAATCGTATCACGCCGAGCAAGGCGGTAACGCCACTAATGTGCAGGGGGCTACGTAATAGTGAAAAGATTGGAAAAGAGAAAACCGGAAACCACATCCTAAACAGGGAACAAGGGATGAGCCTCTTAACCTGTTCAATAGACATGGGTGAAGTGTGAACTGGGCGATAGATAGAGCTATCTACTCCAATTGAAAAAGTGAGAAGATTGGAAAAGAGAAAGCCGGAAACCCCATCCTAAACAGGGAACAAGGGATGAGCCTCTTAACCTGTTCAATAGACGTGGGTGGAGTGTGAACCGGGCGATAGTTCAGTCTATCTACTCCAATTGAAGTCCTTCATATAAGTTTTCTTATTTTTTTCCATGTGGCTTCATTAATTTTTGTAATATCACCAATGTCTTGGTTACCTTTTCACATTCACAAAATTTTGTTTTCTGTGATTATTTTTTCTGATGAAATGCTGTGTAGAAACGTTTTCCTGTGAGAACCTATAGTTGGTTTAGTTTTAGAGTGGGGCGTTATGTCCTACTTTACCACATTTGTAACAGTTTGAATTTTTAAAGGAGTAGTCGTCCCTATTATGTAACATTCCACAGCTAAAACATGGATTAATTTTCCTTTTGTTTGCATGTATGCACATATTTTTTCTCTCAATTTCTTTGGTATTGCATCTCAGATTTAGGATTCTGATATCTGTTCAATATTTTCTGTAGTGTTAATTTATATGACAAAATCTGTCTGTTTTTGTTGGATTCATACATTTGTAAAAATATACTCAGTTATAATCTGAGATTAAGGACAGAATGTTTAAATAAAACAAAGACAAGAGGAAAACCGTATTTCAAATTGCCCACGCGCTCCGTCCCGCGATGGACCCCATCAAGGCAAAAAGCCGAAATGAGCCCCACTCCAAATTATGCATCTATAAACAAACAGTGGTTACCAACACTGCTTGTAATACGTAATCTAGAACAAAGCTCACTTCGTCTTTTTGCCTTGACAAAGTCCATCACAGGACGAAACGTCATAGGCAATTTAAAATACAGTCCTCCTCCCGTCCCTATTTTATTTAAACATTCATACATTTCGAATGAGTGTTGAATAAATAGATTTGTTGCTAAAAATTTTTGTCAGAACATTCAGTTTCTCCAAAACAAATTTCTCCCGGTTTTATCAGCAGTATGAAACTGCAGTATTGTTCCTGTCCTACTGGTGCTAACTTTCTCAGTAAAAATCTTGTTTTTATTCTTATCTTCCCAGTTTCTGTATTATTCTCTGAAGATTTGCTCATATCTTCAAAAATAAGCAGAATGTATGTAATACTATTCATAATAGCACTTGCCAGTATGTTGGAAACAAAAGAACCCTGAAAATTTTTTGTTTTCTTCTGTATTATTTCAATTAAATTTTTGTGTTTCAGGAGTTCCAACAACTGCTGATGTTGATAAATTTTTACCATTGAAACCAATATTTCCTCCATATTTGAAAAATATATATAATTTAAAGCATGGTTTAAACTCCCCTACTTGTTAACTCAGTAAAAGTTTCAATATTCTTGTAACGCAGGTGTTTTGATCCTCATCACCATTTTTCTAGCAGTTATATATATAGATATATTAGTCTTGCTTAGGCACTCTCCATGACAATTGTAATTACTCTGAAAACTGATTCCAATGGGATTTCAAACTCACATGGAGTTCTTTGAATATCTAGACTAGTTCATTTGTGTCACTGGGGGTGTTTTATTTACTCCATAATACAAAGCTAATGTAGCTTCCCTGTGCTTTTCGTAATTATCTTCATGGTAAATTTTGACAAGCTTTCCTCTTTGCTACCATGACTTTGCAAATTTAAATGTAGTACTAGATTGGCGGATGTGTGTTGTGCTGCAGTTGATATCAACTCAGAACGAGAGATCGTGGTGTCAAGTTCAAATTCCAGTTGAATTCCTTGCATTCATTTGCGCACAAATACCCTTGGGAAAGATATTAATCTGTCTCTTCCCTCCAGTTATAAGTTAAATAATAGGACAGATTGGGTTTTATAGACTTGGCTGGCAACTAGTCTACTGCAGAAAGTAATGGCAACCTACTGCAGAATAATCTGCTGCCCAGTCATGTCATGTCTCTTTTGAGACTTGATCGCCCAAAGCGTGTTTCACGTATGACACTTAACTGACTAGATTGGCAACTAGGTCTCATCATTTTACAGTTGAAATTGTATAAAATAACCATAATTTCTATGCTAAAATGGTTTCTTTTCTTGCACTTCTAGATTGTGGAACTTTCTCAGCTTCTTACTTTTCTGTAAGCTTTGATCTTCAAAAATTTTAAATACTATGTAAATTGTCATTGTTCTTAATTTCCGTTCTTTTAGTGGATTTCTTCTTAATGTTTTTTTTCCATCAGATTCTTTCACACTCATCTAGGTAGCTCCACAAAAATGCAATACCTAACACTTAAAATTTTTAATAAGGAAAAAATCTAAGTTTTATTTTAGTTTTAATTTAAAACTGATCGATTACATTTATTATTTCCAATAAGTAAATATATTATGCTGTATTTCAAAACTAATTTTAATTGATTGGAAGGAGTTATTTTTTTTTAATTTCTAAACAATTTTAATTTAGCGTCATTTTTAGCAAACTGTTATAAAAATATAAATCTTAAAATTTCTTGCAAAAATATACTTTTCTGAAACATTATTTGTGGAATATTACCAAATTCAATGTATAATTATTACAATTTGGAACAACTTTTATTTACTTCAAGTTTAAATAAAATTTTTAAACATAATGGTAGATTATTTATACTGACAACATAAAATTTTTATTGAATGTTGTTCTATGGGTCTCTGTAACAAAATGTATATAGGTATCCCCCCACTTATTCATGTTTTAAAATTAATTTTGATAAATGAAAAGGCTTTTTTTAAAAACTTTAATTGAAAGTTAAAACATTAAATTTAGTATTTCCATTAAGCAAAATACTCTGTAGTGTATTTTTCAAACAGATTGAAATCAATTTTTTTCTAAAATAGTTGATTAGCATCCTTTTTAGCTGTCTTATCACAGTGTAATCTGCTTTATTATCAAATTTTCAAAAATAAAATATACTTTTCTGAAACTTTGAAGAATGTTAACTGATTAAAGTATATGATTTCAAAAAAAAATATTGATGAAAAAAAAAATAATAAAACAGATTTTAAAATAAACAGTAGTGATTTTTTTTTAAATCATATCACCCCGAGCAAGGCGGTAAGGCCACTGGTGTGCAGGGGGCTACGTAAGAGTGAATAGATTGGAAAAGAGAAAGCCGGAAACCACATCCTAAACAGGGAACAAGGGATGAGCCTCTACACCTGTTCAATAGACGTGGGTAGAGTGTGAACCGGGCGATAGTTCAGTCTATCTACTCCATTTGAAAAAAAAGTAAACAAAAAAGAAAAGTGAATAGATTGGAAAAGAGAAAGCCGGAAACCACATCCTAAACAGGGAACAAGGGATGAGCCTCTACACCTGTTCAATAGACGTGGGTGGAGTGTGACAATGCCCAACAAACACGAATAAGCTATAATGTTCATTGCTGTCGTACAGAGACTTCGTCTCTTAAAACGTAATTCAAGAAAATGGGTGAATGTTTTTTTTTACATAAACTTTTGAGTACTCAGTAATCTTACAAATGTTGGAAATCTGTCTATTCTAATTTTATGTGAGCTGCAAAGTATTCTATTAAACATGTTTGATTGAATAATATCGAAAAGTCTTGTCCATCCAATTTTTTTATTAACTTTTTCAAATTTCAGAATTTGTTATTTTATATAATCGATAATTTTACCAAAGTTCATTTTTTTCCCCGAGGACTTTTGAATGTTGAGTCATTCGTTTTGAGGATTTTGTTTTCATGTGAACTTTTAGCTAATTTCTTGGAAACGAATGTAGCAATACTCGAAAATACTCGTGAGGGAAAAATAGAAATAAACTTTAGTAAATTTACCTAGTGTATAAAACAACGAATTTGGAACTTTGATAAAGTTAATAAAAAAATGAATATACAGAATTTGCTGATATTCAATCAAGCATATTTAACTATACAACCCTAATATAAGTGAGTTGTCGGGACCGGACAAAAGTTCTCTTATATCCGATGGTTTCTCTTATATCCGAGTTTGGTCTGTTTCATATACATTACCACAGGCTCTAATTTGGAATCAGAGAAAATCTCTCTTATATCAGAGTTTATCTTATATCCGGGTCTCTTATATCAGGGTTATACTGTATCATATAATAATATTATCATTACCAAAATCCGCTACTCAGAGTTTCATGTAATAACAATAGCCCGCTTGATGAATATCATTGCATGAAATACTGAGTAGCATATTTTGGTAATGATAATATTAATACATTATATTGGCATTGAACCTTCAGGTTATTTTATATTTTAAGGTTTAACATTAATTCTTATATTTGTGTAATATATATATATATATATATATATATTAAAACTCTATAATAATATCGAATTACTAAATTCTAATAGTAAATCTTCAAGGTTAATAACCATAATTAGAGTAAGGTTAATAACAATAACCATAATTAGATGAATCATATATTGACTAGATATAAGAAAAGAAATTTAAAATTAAAAACCTAATGGAAAAAATGGTTTCCAAACTATGATCTGATTAAAAATTAAAAATTAAAAATTTAATAGAAAAATGATATCCCCTAAATCCAAAGTTAAGATTAAATATACAAACTTACATTAATTATAATGAATATGCTTAAATAAAACTATCCGCGACAACTAATATCTGCCTTCCTAAGAAACCCATAAAGGTCTAGTCTAGTCACTAGATAAACAAAACTTATAAGGGTCTAGAAATCAAGAACTCTCATTAATCAACCACTTAAGAAACACTCTCTTCAAAAATTCCAACGGTCAAAGACTTATTCCACTATCAGTAACTCCACCCACCAACACCTCGGACAAAACTAAATAAATCTAAAATAAAAAGGATTTCCAGTACTTTACACACTGCCTGATGAGACATTGAAGTTTCAATGTCGAAACGAACGTACCTTCGTAGCGAATATATATAGAATAATTATGTACATGTTCTAAAATATAATTTATAATAAATATTCACAGCTCTATATATCGAGCACTGTTTTAAATTAATGTTTTGGACGTTGTAAGAATACTTCGTTCTGTATTCACTCGGATATATATATATATATATATTGTCATCCGCAGACAGATCTGTTTCGCCGTATCACAGCTCATCAGTACGGTTAGACTCCGATTGCTTTTTTTTTTTTTTCTAACGCTTCTCGGCATTAAATAAACCAATGGGTTGATATACCATAAATCAAACCGAACCGAACGGTTATATTTACCCCAGTTCCACCCACTCACAAGTCTTCGATTAACCCGTGGTATGCTTTTCAGGGACTTTTTAAATATGCCACGCCATGAGTCCGCCTCTTCAGACCGATATAATCAAGTAACCTCCCTGATAAATCGATTCAAACCCGGCTTTCATGACAAGAAATCAAATGTTCTCGCCACGCGTTCACGGAGCATCAAGTCACCGTGACATGTGATACTAGTGTTGGTATTTAAAAAAAAAGATCAGGCTAGATTATGTACTCTCTTCCAGAAACTGTAATTAAGGTCTGTTCAGCTTAGTTGCAGTATAAAACACAGGCTGACACTGTGGGTTAGACGGATGTCTGGAAACGAGTAATTATATATATATAAGAACAAATGGAGTAACGATCCACAGTTAGTAGTATTTACATTTTAATGGGATAGTGCTCGATACAAAGCAGAACAATATTATTATTGTAATAATAATAATAATAATAATATATATATATATATATATATATATATATATATATATATAGCATAATAATGATCCACGTATACTGTCTTAATATGTATAGGAAAAACTACTAAAAAGGTGTAAGTTTAAAATTGTATTTTTTGACAGTATTCATTTATTTCTATTATTATTATATATATATATATGAGGCTTGTCTGAAATATTAAATATATATATAATAGAAATAAATTAATTATTATTGTAATAATATATATATATATAGCACAATGATAATCCACGTATACTGTCTTAATATGTATAAGAAAAACTACTAAAAAGTTGTAAGTTAAAAATATGTTTTTGACAGTTTTTATTTATTTCTATTATATATATATATATATATATATATATATATATATATATATATATATAATAATAATAGAAATAAATAAATACTATCAAAAAATAAATTTTTAAACTTACAACTTTTTAGTAGTTTTTCCTATATATATATATATATATATATATAGTGTATTGTAACTCTCTACGTTTGTATCGAGCACTCTTTATAAAAGTAAATGCATGAACAACAGGTTAAAAAACCTACGAGTTCTACAACTTAGTTACAATATATATATATATAGATATATATTACAGAAAAATGAAAGAACACGTAGATTCAAACCCACTGTTCAAGCATTTACTTTTATAAAGAGTGCTCGATACAAAGTACAACTTAATCTTGTAATTTTGTTATTACAATGGTTTATAAAAGCATTATAACAGTGCACAACACTTTTCATGTTTCAGAATAACACTGTTCTGCAAAAGCTGCAGATTATAAGGTTCCCTAAAAAATAAAGTGCTTCTAAACCGTAGGGATGAACTAACGGTTTTATGTAAACATCGAAAATATTCCGGCACAGAGGGCAGATGTTGTAGAATGATTTACAGTAGAATTCGTAAAATAATTTTATGACATCTGCTCTCTGTGCTTGAAGGAAACGCTGCAGGTTATAAAGTTTCCTAAACTGACAGGATAAAAAACCTGCTTCTCAACAGGGTGCATCCAAGGATGGAACGATAATATTGGAGAAAGAGGAAATACTCCAGCGATGGGAAGAATATAAAAAGATCTTTTCCGCGACAAGAGAGAGCAACCGATAATACAAAAACATGAGGACGGACCGGAAATATTAAAGTCCGAAGTGGAAGCTGCAATGGACAAACTGAACAGAAATAAAGCAGCTGGTCCAGACAGCATTGCAATAGAGCTGCTGATAGCCCTGAAAGAATTCATCATAGGGAAAATTACAGAAATAATAAGTGAAATTTATAATAGTGGAATAATACCAGACGACCTTTGCAAGTCGATTTTTCTAACACTGCCGAAGAAGCCAGGTGCAAACGAGTGCGAACTACACTGAACTATCAGCTTAATGAGTCACATTACAAAACTGACTCTCAGAATCCTGATGAATAGAGCGAGAAGCAGAATCAGGTCAGAGATAGAACAGGAACAGTGCGGGTTTGTCAAAGACACTGGAACAAGTAACGCCATATTTATTATTAGGATGCTTTCCGAAAGGGCAATCCAAATGAAGAAGGACTTGTACCTATGTTTTATTGATTATATGACGAAATACGAAATACGCCACAAAGAATTGATGAAGATGCTCAGCAGCCTCGACATTTTTGGGAAAGACATCAGAGTAATCAAGAATCTCTACTGGCAGCAAACTGACTGCATACGAACAGGTAACGATTTCTGTAGATTCACAAAGATAGAAAGGAGCGTAAGACAAGGATGTGTCTTTTCACCGGATCTGTTCAACTTGTACGGCGAGAATATTTTGAGGACCCTAGATGCTTTGCTAGGATTTTTTATCGGAGGCCACAATTTGAACAACATAAGGTATGAAGATGGTAAAGTGTTGATTGCAGGCACAGAAAGGAAACTACAAGACCCCCTACAGAAGGTAGCTGAAGAGAGTGACAAAAAGGATTAAAACTGAATGCATGGTCATCAGCAAAAAGAGCAACCCAAAATGCCAAATACAGGTAGAGGATACTAGAATCAAGCAAGTAGAAAAATTTAAATACCTAGGAAGTGTTCTAACAGGAGATGGAAAGTGCGACATAGAGATCCGAAGGTGAATTGGCATGGTGAAGGACGCGTTCCAGAAGCTGAGTAAAGTACTAAGGCACAGGAAAATTTCACTAAAAACAAAGAGAGTGCTAGATTGCTATGTGATGTCACTTCTTCAATACGGCAGTGAATGTTAGACAATATCATCGAAGATGAAGGAAAAACTTGAAGCAGTGGAAATGTTGTTCTGCAGAAGGATGTTACGGATATCATGGACCGAGCATGGGGTGTTGGAAAGAATGGCAACGAAAAGAAAATTAATAGTGAGCATCAGGAAGAGACAACTGAAGTTTCTGGGACATGCAATGAGGAAGGAGGGCTTGGAGAACCTGATACTGACAGGCCAGATAGAAGGAAAAAGAGGTAGCAGAACATATTTGAAGGGACTGAGCAGGTGGTTGACAGAACGAGGGTTGCGTGGTGTAACAGGAGAAAACGTACTAAGAGCCACCAGGGATAGGGAGACGTGGAAAGCCATGATCGCCTACGTCCTGCAAGAACAGGGTACATAGAAGAAGAAGAAGAAGAAGAAGAAGAAGAAGTACTGCTAAATTAACGGTTTTATGTAAACATCGAAAATATTTTTCTCTAAAATTTAACTAATTACAATTGTTCATTTATAACTTATGCCTTATGCTCTAATATTACTTAAAATTATTTTACTGAAATAAATGACCCACAGAATACTTAGCTGGTTATTTTAACTCCAATATACCTTATAATTACTTAATTCTTAACTCCAATATACCTTATAATTACTTAATTTTAACTCCAATATACCTTATAATTACTTATTTCTTTACTCCAATATACCTTATAATTACTTAATTCTTAACTCCAATATACCTTATAATTACTTAATTCTTTACTCCAATATACCTTATAATTACTTAATTCTTTATTCCAATATACCTTATAATTACTTAATTCTTTACTCCAATATACCTTATAATTACTTAATTCTTTACACCAATATACCTTATAATTACTTAATTCTTAACTCCAATATACCTTATAATTACTTAATTCTTTACTCCAATATACCTTATAATTACTTAATTCTTAACTCCAATATACCTTATAATTACTTAATTCTTTATTCCAATATACCTTATAATTACTTAATTCTTTACTCCAATATACCTTATAATTACTTAATTCTTAACTCCAATATACCTTATAATTACTTAATTCTTTATTCCAATATACCTTATAATTACTTAATTCTTTATTCCAATATACCTTATAATTACTTAATTCTTTACTCCAATATACCTTATAATTACTTAATTCTTAACTCCAATATACCTTATAATTACTTAATTCTTAACTCCAATATACCTTATAATTACTTAATTCTTAACTCAAATATACCTTATAATTACTTAATTCTTAACTCCAATATACCTTATAATTACTTAATTCTTAACTCCAATATACCTTATAATTACTTAATTCTTAACTCCAATATACCTTATAATTACTTAATTCTTAACTCCAATATACCTTATAATTACTTAATTCTTTACTCCAATATACCTTATAATTACTTAATTCTTAACTCCAATATACCTTATAATTACTTAATTCTTAACTCCAATATACCTTATAATTACTTAATTCTTTATTCCAATATACCTTATAATTACTTAATTATTTACTCCAATATACCTTATAATTATTTAATTCTTTATTCCAATATACCTTATAATTACTTAATTCTTTATTCCAATATACCTTATAATTACTTAATTTTTTATTCCAATATACCTTATAATTACTTAATTCTTAACTCCAATATACCTTATAATTACTTAATTCTTTACTCCAATATACCTTATAATTACTTAATTCTTAACTCCAATATACCTTATAATTACTTAATTCTTTACTCCAATATACCTTATAATTATTTATTCTTTTACTCCAATATACCTTATAATTACTTAATTCTTTGCTCCAATATACCTTATAATTACTTAATTCTTAACTCCAATATACCTTATAATTACTTAATTCTTAACTGCAATATACCTTATAATTACTTAATTCTTAACTCCAATATACCTTATAATTACTTAATTCTTAACTCCAATATACCTTATAATTACTTAATTCTTTACTCCCATATACCTTATAATTACTTAATTCTTAACTCCAATATACCTTATAATTACTTAATTCTTAACTCCAATATACCTTATAATTACTTAATTCTTAACTCCAATATACCTTATAATTACTTAATTCTTTACTCCAATATACCTTATAATTACTTAATTCTTTACTCCAATATACCTTATAATTACTTAATTCTTAACTCCAATATACCTTATAATTACTTAATTCTTTACTCCAATATACCTTATAATTACTTAATTCTTAACTCCAATATACCTTATAATTACTTAATTCTTTACTCCAATATACCTTATAATTACTTAATTCTTAACTCCAATATACCTTATAATTACTTAATTCTTTACTCCAATATACCTTATAATTACTTAATTCTTAACTCCAATATACCTTATAATTACTTAATTCTAATTCTATCCCAAACAGTCCGGACCCTTTAACAGATGAGGTTGTAGAAAACAAATTTAAAAAAAAATCCAGCCTGCTGTTAAAAATTATTGTCTACCCATTTAAATAATGTATGGTTCCAGTTTGTATCTTACCCAGACAAAATTAAAACGTGTCATGTTTTAACATTATGCTCCTTTGTTCCCTTTTGCGACCCAAATTTTCAACTCTACAGTTCAACCAAATTCTCACTTTTGATTGAGCAATATTTTTCACACACGCATATTGTTTAACTTCCTCCAAGTACCACTTCTTAATTTTCTAAATAACCATGTATTCATCTTCTACATAAATCATTTTCACCATTTATTTTAAAATGTCACCTGAAGAACAGTATTGTTCTGAAACATGAAAAACTTTGTGTAGTGATATAATGCTTTTATAAACCATTGTAATAACAAAATTACAATATATATATATTAAGGTAACCATGGCTCTCCCCAGTCTAATTTGCTTTTTTATGTGTAAATTGCTATGACTTATTGGGAAAGGAAGTGATTTGCCATTCTTTTACGCATTTGAATTTGGAGTGGTCTTTCTCTTTTATTAATTGGTTGCCACCCGAAGCTAGATAACCTAGTCTACCCTACTATTTAACCCATTAATAGGAGAAGAGCATTTGTGCGAAAGTCAAGTAACAGAAAAGATGAGGGCAGAATCTGAATTGTAGTTACGTAACTAGATAACTAGGGGGGTTCTAAATTCTTTGATCTATTTTATTGAAATAAGACGTGTTGAAACGGGTACCGCCAACGATTCGCTAAAAAAATGAACATACATGTTGACAAAAATACCCAAGACTTAATAAAAACAAATTTTTATCAAAATATTTGTGTTGTTATTACAAGGAAAATCTAAAGACATTTTTTTTATATAAAAATTGTTTATTTTATTTTTAATCCTTTTTAGAAGTTTCGACCTTTTGGTTGTTTTGTTTTTCTGGCGTCAACGTCACCCGGTGGCCGGCAAAAATAAGTCACAGAAGAAAATCATAATTTCATCTCGGAAAATAAAAACCGCAGGATGAAGTCACCACTCGGTTTTGCGAGTGCCATATTTGGTATACGTGAACCCATGTTGTGGTGCATTGGATATCGGCTCGGAACGAGAAATCGGGGAGCTGAGTTCGAATTTCAACCGAATTCATTGTATTTACTTACGCGCAATACCCTTGGGAAAGGTATTAATCCGTCTATTCCTTCCATTTATGGGTTAAATAACAGGACAGATTGGGTTCTATAGCCAACCAGCCTACCGCAGAAAGCAATGGCAACCTACTGCGGGATAATTTTCTGCCCAGTCAGTCATGTCTCGAAAGAGACATGATCGCCCAAGCGTGTATCACGTATGGCACTTAACTGACTGACTGACTGAACCCATTGTAACATATATTTGAACCACGCTTCTTCTTCTTCTTCTTCTTCTATGTGCCTTGTGCTTTCATGGTGTAGACGATTATGGCCTTCCACATCTTCCTATTCTTTGTGGCTCTTAACACCCTTTCTCTTGTTCTTGTTCTTTATGTGCCGTGTTCCTTCAGAACGTAGGCGATCATGAACTTCCACCTCCCTATCCCTTGTAGGTCTTAACACCCTTTCTCTTGTTACCCTTCCCGAACCCTGCTTTGCCCTTCATTTGCTCAAACCCATCAAGTATGTCACGTGTTGCTTTCCTCTGTCTCTCTTTTCCGCTGTCTGTCTTGTATCAGATTCTCCAAGCATGTCCGAGGAATTTCAGTTGTTTTTTCCTGATGTTAAGTATAAATTTCCTTTTCGTTCCTATCTTCTCCAAAACCTGATCGTTGTCCACATGTTCGGTCCGTGGTATCCTCAGCATCCTTCTGTAGAACCACATTTTGGATGCTTCAAGCATTTCCATCATCTTATAATTCCCATGACAGGTGGTGGTGCTAAATTTTTTTTAGCTAAATCCAAGTATTGTTGATCCACAAGAGCACTTAGATCCGAGATTCCACTATTCACTGTCTTCAGGGTTAGAATTATAAAAATGATTCAAGACATGATCGCCAAAGCGGGTATCACGTATGGCACCTAACTGACTAACGAATTTAGGTAATAATGGCACCGGTAAAAATAGGAAAAAGTCTTCATTCACGGTGTCTTTGGGGTTAGGAGTACTAGGTTAAGGTTTTAAAAAAGGAGCTAATATTGTCCTGTTTTTTTTGTTTTTTTTGTTTTTTCCTGTGTCTTTTTTTTTTTTTTTACATGGATTCGTCATTTCATTTGAAGATGCTTGAATCTTTTTTTTTTTTTTTGAGGAGAAGATGATGACATATAAGGATTTCTTTTACGTTTTCCTTCGGTTTTTATTGGTAATTCCGATCTCTTAAAAAAAAAACTTACCGTTTTCCGTCACAAGAAAAAAAAAAACAAAAAAAAAAACGCTTAAATTTCTCGTACTATTTTACGATCCTAGGTAATAAAAAAATTCACGAAACAAAACAAAAAAAAAAATGAATACAAACAATGTTATCACTTTTTCTGCACTTTTCTTTAATTGACATTTTTATAATTCTAACCCTGAAGACAGTGAATAGTAGAAATTTCGGATCTCAATGCTGTTGTGGATCAAAAATAGCTGAATTTAGTCAAAAATAAGTTGTACACCTCCACCTGCCATAGAAATTATTGGTAGTAATAGGCCGAAGCGTGTTCAAAAAATCTGCTACAATATATACGAAACGAATTTAGGTAATAATGGCTCCGGTAAAAATAGGAAAAAAGTCTTCATCTGATCTATAGTCAGTCAGTCAGTTAAGTGCCATACGTAATACCCGCTTGGGCGATCATGTCTCGAATGACTGACTGGACAGAACATTTTTCCCGCAGTAGGTTGCCATTACTTTCTGCGGTAGACTGGTTGCCAGCTAAGACGATAAAACCCAATCTGTCCTGCTATTTAACCCATAGTTGGAGGGAAGAGACGGTATTTGCGCGTAAGTAAATGCAACGAATTCAACTGGGATTCGAACTCGGCTCTTCGATTTCTTGTTCCGAACCGATATCCACTGCACCACAACGCACATTCACGTTTTATTATCTTCGTTTAAATAAAGTACAAAATACGACTTTATTGTTGTTACATATTTTAATTCTGTCACTTTTGGTCAAATGCTAGTTTAACCTGGATAAAATTCAAATCAATGAATTTGTAGCTGCATGGCCGGTCAGCTATGTCTGGTACAAAGCCAATTCACAAACATAACCGATACTCCCTACAATTTAAGCTTTGATCAGAATTCATCGGAATTATCAGAAGGTTATCAGAAGGTGGGTTTGTGGAAGAATAAAAGCATACCTTTTGTAGGTTTAATTAGAAATTTGTTAATAGAACACAATAACATGAATTGGTAGAATTCTCATTGTTCAATGAGAAACAGTAGTAAGGAGTTAAGAGTATCAAGAGTTCGTAGTAGTAACTTTATGTATGTATGTATGTATGTATGTATGTATGAGCGTTATCGTTGGGTAGGAATGTCGTTGAAGTAATTGTTCAGTCTTAAAGGGTTCTGTTTGTTTATCAAGTATAACGGATGAACAGTGTAAAGGAAAGAGGTGAGAGAGAAAGAGATAATAATGATCGCGTGACTTTATCAAGGGACGTGTTAATACGCTCGTCTTCTCTCTGGTAACAGGCGAACTTGCCCGCCTTTTATTTTGTTTGTGGGGCTTGAAAATGTCATTTGGGAATTCACTCCCGGATGTGATTCGGGACTTTCCATTGGACGATGAACAACCTTCGCGTTAGCTCGCGAAAAGGTCTGTAAAAGAATTTGTTTCTGAGAATTGAAGAGTATTTGAATGTTGTTTTTAGATGTTTCCTAGTTTTCTATTGGCCGAAAAACATTTTGCATCAAGGTGTGAAATTTCATCAGTTTTGTGTGTGTGCTAAGCAAAGTTTGTAAAGTCTAGTCTTTTTTATT
Organism: Ascarosepion bandense; assembly: GCA_037127315.1. Taxonomy (NCBI): domain Eukaryota; kingdom Metazoa; phylum Mollusca; class Cephalopoda; order Sepiida; family Sepiidae; genus Ascarosepion; species Ascarosepion bandense. The sequence continues at coordinate 2,529,342 of JBBBDQ010000151.1, forward strand.
TCTAACAAAACCAATGAGTCAGTGCTTAGCATTTGAATTTTAAATTTAGATCCTGTTTTGCTCATTACAAATTCAAGGCTTTATACGTGGCACATGGTGTACATTTTATCGTGGCCGGTAATAAAATCACAGGAAAAAAGACACAGAAAATTTATTCAAGTACCATTTCAAAAGTTACAAAAAAATTATTTTAAATCGGTTATTAACTGGTAATGCACAAGTATTTACAGGTTTTTATTCGCATCAAATCAGACCTTAGGGTACTCGGGAACTTTATCTGGACAATATCTAAACTTATTTATGAATGGAACTTTGTCTCTGTGCGTGTGTGTATGTGTGTGTGTGTATGTGTGTGTGTGTGTGTGTGTGTCCGTCTGTTACCTATAGACTCCGAAACGGCTGAACCGATTTTCTTGAAAATTTACACAGTTGTACTATAAGCGTCTGCGAGTGTTCTTAGCTAGATTTTGTGTCGAGGTACCCCCGATAAATATCGAAAATCGATAATCGAAAAAATCGGGTTATAGAAGGAGTAGTCCGATTTTAATCAAATTTTTGATACACTCATAGACAAAGACATAAGAAACGATATTCAGAAGTTTCAAAGTTGCAGTTCTTACAATAGTGCAGAAAATCGATAATATATACATATAAAAGGCAAGATGTTTGTGTGTGTGTGTCTGTTTATCTGCCTGTATGTCTGTATTTTTTTCAGTCCTTTTATTTTAGTTTTTGCTTCAGGTTTGGCCCTAAGTAGGTATAATTGTAGTTCTTAGTCTCAGCCATGATACCATTTACTCAGAGGACTTATTTAGCCTTCAAAATTCAGTTTACGACGAAAAAAACTTATTTGATATCGATACCAGAAAATCAAAATTTGACTTACATCCATTCATTTTTCTTTCAGTCTACGGTTTCGCTTTAACTGGAAACAACTATTGGTTTTTAGTCTTTCGTGCCAATGTCCAAAGAGTCTGAGCTCCAGGACCATGGATTAGTTTTAAAGCTTTCATTACACCCGAGCAACGCCGGGCTAGTATCAAATAGGCGGCCCACTGCTGTAGGTCCGAACTAGGCCTAATATCTCCTGTTGAATTAATTGTTGTTTAATTTAAAGTAAGTAAAAACCTTAACAATTCTACTTCTAATAAAGACCGAAATTGGCATTAAACTTCTTATAAAGAATTGTTTTTAATTGTTTAAATTAATCTCTATATATTTTTTAAAACTGTAATTACATATTTGAATTTATTTATTTTGATATATACGCTATTTTTAGCCCATTGGAAAGCGGATTGTTTTCAAAAAATACCCTACCTTCCAATATAGCAGTATTATGTATGAGAGGGACATTTACTGCTGTATAAGCAGATGTTACTCCCTGAAAAAAAAAAAAAAACTAAAACAACTTTCAATAAATGCATGATGAAATGTACTAAAATTCGCCTTTTCCCAAAAAATGTCTTGGTAATTAAACCTTGCCTCACTTCTATTAAATTAAAAGTACCAGTAGTGTAGTATAATTTGTGCTAATATTGTAAGTGCTTCTTCATGGTGAGTGAGAATGTCACATAAAGGTAGGTACCTCTACTAATTTGCTAAAAAAAAAAAAAAAAGAAAAAAATGACTAGTATGAAGGAAAAAAAACCCAAACTTAATAAAAACGAAGTTTTTCAATTAAAATTTTATGTTATTAATAAGAGGACAGCTCAAAGTATTTTTAATCATTTAAAATTCTTTCTGACACGTTCGAAATTTTGGTAAAAAAATCTTGTTTTGATTTTCGTCAGCGGGTAACCAAATCGTTACCAGAGTTTACAATAGATAATGTATTGTAATATTACGTAACTCAGTTTTTTTGCAGTGAAAAACACATTGATTTGGAAATTATTGTTAAAATCAAATAATTGTCGAAATTTTAATGAAACTTTCAGGACTTATTCACAAATGAATGAAATTATTTTTGAAATTATTATTTTTAGAAAATCTTGTTAAAAATATTTTGTTTTTGTTTTTACATCTGTTACCCCCACACACTCCTGCGTATATTCATGAAATTTTAAGAAATTAAATTTTGAAGCGAAAATGTGTTTTATTTGTTGATCACAGGACTCATCGGGGAGTGTTATTTTTTTCAAACAGGTGGCATTTTTTGTTTTGCAAAAATCTGCTCTGAAAAGTAAAATAAAAAATACAATAAAATTATGACATTATTGAATTAGATAGGCTTTTAATTGCTTTTATGAATAATATATATTAAGAAAATTATAGACTGAAGAAAAATATTATCGATGAATAATGAAATTTTAAAAGAATTGTTTTAATTTTTTCTTTTTTAATTATAATAATTTATAAAAAATTTTGTTGGGATTAGGTAATTAAGTTATTAAATCAAGAGTATATTCATTAATCGAAGATTGAAAAGTTTATTACAAATCGTTGAGCCATCCTATTTTTAAAATATTTTTTTATGCATTTTTTATGTGTATTTGAATGTTTTTTGGGTTATTTTTGCTTTTTTTTCAATATTGTATTTTTTGCTTTACATTAAAAGGTCATGTGTTTCACGGTTTCTTCCCCTTACAGGAAAAAAAACTGGACAACTATGTAAATTCTGGTCAACTATACTTAGCTATCATCAATCACTTTACACGTCATGTCGCTGCGATCATTCACTTCACACATCAATCAATTGTCATCTCCGTGATTAAGAAATACTTTTATTCTAAATTTCGTTTCGTGCTATAAACAAGTAATACTTGTGTAAATCAGGTTAATTAACGTGTCACAGATGTATATTTTATTTTTGCAACATTTTTAAAACAAAGAATTAACTTTTGTTTACAAATGTGTCGATTGCACAAAAATGGCCAAAAAATCTCAAAATTTAAAAAAATCTCAAAATTTTGGATTCCAATCAATATAATTTCCGTTTGAAATACACCAGAGTATTGCTGGAAATAGTAAATTTAATTCTTTAGCTTTCAATTAAAGCTAAAATTAAAGCTCAAGAAAACTTTTTCTTTTTAAAAAATACATTTCAAACTTAGGTATCGAAAATGAGTGGAGGTACTTAATCTATGCTATATAATAAGAATAAGAGCCGTCTCTCACAACTTCATATCTTCTATACTATAATAAGAACCGTATCTGTCCATTTCACGATTCAACCACTGATAAAATATGCAGCAATTCCTTTACTGATAAGATAGGCAGTATTTCTTTCAGTAATAATTTAATCTAATTTAAACTAAAACTTAAGCATAAAATTGAAAAGTAAAAAAATCTTAGAAGAATTAATAGGCAGAATATTTTTAAAGCAGAGGGTATACGGTTTGTGTTTATGGGTCGAGAGGAATAACTTGTTTAAAATTAAAATATAACCGTGACCAGTAAACTGCAATGTCATATTAATCAGAACAAAAATAAATTTCTCAAAATATCATAAATTTAAATGAGTTGGGGTATCAGATTTTTACAAAAAATATTTTTACCAAGATTTTTTTTTTTAAATCGAAACATTTCTTAAATAATGTCATTCATTTGTGAATAACTCCTAAAAGTCTCAATAAAATCCGACAATTACTTGATTGTTCGCAAGAATTTCCAAATCAATGTGTTTTTTTACGGCAAAAAGACGCTCAAATTCCATATATTAGCCGTTGGTGCTCTCCGCCTCCCGCCAACACAGGAAAAACAATATTTTTAACCAAAATTTCGAACGGTCTAACAAGTTAAGACACATATGAAGACAGGTCCATTTAAAAATTTCATAAACAGCTCCATTGTCTATCTCTTGATTTTCTAACTTTTTTTCCTTACAAACGATCAACCATGGTCGAAAGTATTTGGAATATTATACACAATGTCGGCAAGTTTCTTTATAAGTTTCCCTATAACAACTAGAAAGAGCACTCAAAGACCTCAAACTTCCATCAAAGGAATACCAACATCATCTCAGCGATTAACAAGAGATGATTATTAAAATGGGAAAGAATATCTGCAATGAACTTGACTGCTCTCAAGAGTGAAAATACAAAAAATGAACTCGACCGCTCTTAAAATTAAATTCACACTTAAAAGGAAACAAGTAATTCAGTATTTAAAGGAATCTACTAGAGGTAATTCGGTATTTGGCATTTGAAAGGCAAAAATTAAATTTTATTGATAAAGCCAGAAAATAACTCAAAATCTTTATCTCGTACTGGATCGAACCTTAAATCTAATCAATCCATGTCAGTCATGAGGTTAATCATTTTACTTGAATCCATCAAGAAGGTCTTGAGATATCTTGACCACGGACAAACAAACAGATAAAGGCGACCGAATACAATACCTACGCCTTAAAGGGGAGGTAATTAATTACTCATTCGATATCAGAAGAAACTCAACAAAATGCTGGACATATTTTCTTTTTCTTCTTTGTTTTAGTAACGTGCTTAAAGGAAGGATTAAGGTAAATCTAATTGTTAGAATGAATGCTATTTTAGTGTACTTTGAGAAGATATCCTTGTTCATTTACAGTGAAATTAACACATATCGGCCTAGATCATCAAATGTAAATAAATAAACAGTAAATTCTATCTTTCCATTTGTGTATCTGAAATGCCCCTCTACCACGCTTGCTTACATAAACATATTCATATCTTTTTGGATTCAGGATCATCACGGGATTGAAAATCTTCCCTTTATCTGGTGCTTGAATATCCAGGGTTAGAATCTGTGTCCGGATGAGGATGGAACAGTTAAAAATACAAATTATAAAATAACAAAAAAAAAAAAATAGTAATTTTAATTTTTTAAAAACTTATGTTGAGTTTAAAATAACACAAAAACTTTGTGAATTTAGGAAATCAATTTTATTTCTTCAAAATGTCAAGGGATCAGAATTAAAAAGAGAGATTTCGTGACGTGAGGTTTTGAAGTTCTTCAGAGTTTGTGTTTGAAGAACTCAACTAAACTGAAGTTCCACGGGGTTTATGATTTGCAAAACTCAATTTTCGGCCCGAATCGGAATTTCAGCCCAAATAGAAGTTTCAACTCAAATCTGACTTTCGACCCAAATCATTCTTTTGGCCGAAATTCTTATAGCTGGAATCAAAGTTGAAGTAAGATTTTGAAGTTCCATAGCGTGACTTGAGGAATTCAAAGTTATTTCTTCAAAATGACCATTGCTGTTTCCTAAGCCTTTAGTTTTGAGCAAGAGGCCCAATTAATCTTCCGCAGGAACAAGTTTAAAAGTTGGTACGGAGTGCGGCTTTTAAGCTAGTGTCTTATAAAAGAAAATGTATGTCATGGCGGGAACCAAAACTGCATCCCCACTTGTTTTCTTGAAAATCACCTTTTAGCTAAGGTTTGCCTTACTGTTAAGCTAATGAGGTCCTTACAGCAAGGCATAATTACACTTTTTTCTTGCCGAGAGATACTGCTAAATCTCATGACATGAAGGCGTTGAGTCCACCAGAACCACCTTGTCATTCCAGCTCACACGGCCTTATCAGGGCGTCCGAAGATCCTCCACTGCCTGATTAATCTGCTGGAGGTCCTTCCAGCGGTTGTATGGTTTGTCGCTAGGTCGTCGCCAGTTTATAGATGTCGAATCGAATTTTAATAGGGTGGTATTCTTAAATTAGTTTAAATTATCTAGGCTAATAGGTGTTAATTTCACTGTTTGAAAAATAAAAAACAAAAAACTAAGGTTAGTCCTCTAAATGTTTTCGGTGTTCTTGCTAGTATTAATGAAGAAAAAAAAACTGATATATCTGAAGAAGGGTTGGTCGGAAGATTTCTTAAATGCTGTTTTAACAGTTTCCTTAGTAAAAAAGTTTCATCAGTATTTTTTGAAAGTTTTGCTAAAATTTAATGATATCAAATCATTGTTTATAAAAGTCTGCCTTCTTCTACCGAGCGCCCATAGCTCAGAGGTAGAGTCGCCGACTGTCAATTCGGTCGGGTTTCAGTCCTGGCTAAAAGCAATCGAATGGCTAACCGTACTGATGCGCTGTGATACAGCGAAACAGATTTGTCTGCAGATATATATAATTTGTTTATACATTATTTTTAATGGTGTTATGGTGCCCTATCTACATTGGAATGGCCTCTTCTTCTTCTTCTTTCATAAATACTATCCTGCGAGACTTCCTGGGAGGCAGTCAAGATGCAGTGTAACTTGACAGTTCGGAGGGACACTTCTATGTGCAGACTAATAGCACTCTTATTTTGTATATATGTTCTGTTATTCACATATACTGGTTCAAACTATCTTCTGATTTTCGTGTCTTCCTTCCTGGCTCTGACAGGCCACAACAATTGGATACTCGTATTTGCTTATTTGATTAGTTACTGTTGTTTTTATATATATATATTTATAAACACTATATTTATTTATATCTACCGAGCTGAATAATCGAAAATATACGTCCTCCAGCAGGATATATATATATATATATATATATATATATATATATATATATATATATATATAGACCCTACTATCGTCCGGTTCACACACCTCCCTCCTCTATTATACAGGCAGGGGCATATCCCTTGTTCCCTGTTCAGGAAGTGATTTCCGGCTTTCTTCCTCTCCTCAAATTTCAGTATTGGTACTTCCGCGATTTTTCTGCGACGTGCGTGGTCGGTGGCAACGTCTCTTTATTGTGAGAGTACCAGGTTGGCAGTTTTCTGGTTGCTGCTTCCGACTGGTAGCCATAAATCTTGCGTAGTGTCAAGGGCGGCTGCTTCGATTAACAGTTGCATTATATCAGAGTACTTGCAGAGCCATGTTGCCCATGGATAGGTGTCCCTGCAAGCGCTTTCGGTAGGTAACTTCGAGGCCACACTTTGTTACAGCCCACACCAGTTCCCTTCCAGCTCATAGCGCAGTTAATGACCGTCTGCCTCCCCCACTACTCGAGGTCTCTTCTCACTAACGACAAACATGAACACCCCCCCCCCCCCAAAAAAAAGAAGCTAAACTAGGCAAAGTAAAATCACCTAAACATCATAACATTTCATTCACTAACATCCGGGGTATTCGTACCAACTTCTGTAGCATTGAATCTTTCCTCCACAAAAAGTCCCATGACATCCTAACGCTCTGTGAGACTAATCTCAACCCCTCAATGTCCTCCTCTGACATCTCGATCCCTGGCTACCTTCCCCTCTTAAGGAAAGACTCCACTGTCCATATGCATGTGCTGTGTGTTTACGTCAGTGAAACCCTCCTCTAGCTAGGGTGACATCTCTCGAATCCCCTGATCACCCATACATGTATCTTCGTCTGTCACTTCTCAAATCAGTTAGCTATCTTTTCTTTCTGTACCTTTACCTCTCCTCTCCCGACTGCTCCCTGATAGACAGCATCTCTGACAATATAGATAAGGCTACTTCCTCCCACGCATTCGCTAACATATTTGTGTTCGGAGATCTTAACGTCCATCATGCCAAGTGGCTAAAAGACTCTGTTTCTGATTCAGCTGGCATTCACGCCATGAACTTTGCTATTTCTCAATCTCTTACGCAAGTGGTGGATTTCCCCACGTGCTTTCCTAGTATCTTTTCAGGACACGCTACTTTACTAGATCTCTGCTTCACCTATTATTAGGATCACCATAAAAAGGGTCAAAAGTTATCTCCCCGGGATCATTCAAGGAGTCCGTTTCCCAACTAATAGGTGCATACTGGGGGACAAGAAGAAGAGACTTCCGGTAAAAGCTAGCAAACATGACAGGCAGAACTCTTCCAGGCTCTCTATAAACACACGGTTAATCAACATCCACAACTTTTCGCTGTACTCATATTTCCACAATAATAAATTCCCTAGTTATTTCCAATACTGGGCGAGTGTATCATTTGTCCATTACCGTTTTATTTTGGCATGTTAAAAACATAACACCTATGTACCTGACTCCTGCCAAGTCTCGCATCTTTGCCTTTTCGGTAACTTCGATCATGCTGTGATATTGATTGATATTTTGGCATGTTGTGATATTATTCGATCATGCTGTGATATTAATTGATATTTTGGCATGTTAAAAACGTAATACCTATGTACCTGACTCCTGCCAAGTCTCGCAGCTTTGCCCTTTCGGTAACTTCGATTATGCTGTTGTTTCTATTAATATATCTCACCACTCTCACTCTCTTCAGAGGCCATCTACCAACAGCATCTCCTACTGCTACCAAAGAGCAGGCTAGGATGCGTTTCGCAATTTCTTATGCGACGTTTCTTAGGAAAAAGTGTTCAGTCTCCCAGTTAAGGACTGCGCCTCTGATGTCTCTTCCTGGGTGAAAGCAGGCATTAATGCCTCCATACCGATCAGGAAGTTCCATCCCGAACATTATTCCTCTCCTTGATTCTCTCCTACCTGTTCGGCCGACATTGCCCATAGGAACCACTATGACACTTCGCCGGGTCGATCGCTATTGGTTTCGACCCAGATAGCTGGTCGTAGGTTGACTGTTCACGATGATCTCCCTTGTCCCACGTTATGGTGATTGATCACAAGGCAGTCACGTGATTTTTCCACTAGCTGTCTCTCTGCCGAACTAAACCAAACCGGGAAGCGTGCACACAATTGGATATTAAGAGAAAGAAATATGGCACCAAAAATAAATGAACCGACGTCTGAAGTATTATAAAAGAAAGTCTTTATATACAGAAAATAATTCACATAGTAGTCATTCGGATATTTCCCAATCCCTGTTCCTATCAAGCTTGTAACAGAACGGAAGTCTCTTAAGTAAATCGAAGTATCCTCCTAAGCAATAATCGAGAAATCTGGCTAGCCACAGCGCTTTGCTCCGAACGGAGTTCTAAGTTCGCAGTAAGTCTAGACGACTTTGGTTCCTTTTCTCCGGAATGTTGCGGAAATAGCCGAAGTGCTGGGTTATGGATCGGAATCGGAATCGAGGTGGATTTCTTGTTCCGGGCTGGATCACTCTGCTCTTTCGGCCCTTGGAGCCCTGTATTTATGCCCACGCCATGGTGTGGGGCTGACAGTCGCTGGGTGTCTAACCCCTCAACTCGGCAACCAATCGAATGCTGAGGTTAGCTGCTACTCGTGGTTGACTTTGGTTTACCCAATGGGATTAGTCTTATTTCCATGACGTCAATTACTGGTCGTCTCCCCCTTTCGGGGCGCTGGTTCATGAAGCCAATGAGATACCTCTCTGTCTTATGACGTCATCTTCCTATACCTCTTTTCTGGGCTGGACTTATCCGGCGAATTTTCTTTTTCCCGAAATAATTTTGGGTTTTTCTTAATCAATCACTATTAACCTTTTGAACTTGTCATAAAAGCCTATATGACTAAACTTTTCCCTTTTCGCCTGAAACAATCAGACAGGTCACAGATGGTCTTTGTTTATATTGTCACTTAGAGAAGAATTCCCGCATCTGCGTTTCCAGCATCTGTATTTTCGGTCACAGATATTTTTAGAGCTTTCCGTAATGACAGAAAGATATTTTGTTATCAATTTCTTTTTCCTAATTCATGCTATCCAGACAATTCCTTCATTTCACTTGTCACCTTTGTGGGTGGGCTTGATTCTCTTAATTTTCCGTTTCAACCTTCGCCTAAGGCATCTGGATTGTTTTTACGTTTTTAATCAAATTATCAATGTCTGTTGTTCTGTGTTTTATCTAACCTCGGAAATAAAAACGATTTTCTTTCTTTCTTTCTTTCTTTCTTTCTTTCTTTCTTTCTCAGGTTTAGAATAACAGCAAAGAAAACAAAACTTGTTGCATTTCGTTTCTTTTACCTTCGCTTATATTCGGAGAATAAAAAAAATTCTTCTCAGTATGTTTCCTTCTGATCTATAATAGTAATTTGTTCTGTTTAAAAAAAAATCCAATTACAGTTAATAAATAATTAATAAACTTAATTACTTCCGTTCCGCTAAATATCGTTACACCACTACTTCCGGCTATTTCGGAGCCATGCCTCTGGCCACAATAGGCGCCTATTTGCCGCTGCTCGTAATGAATGTAAGAGGATCCTGAATAACGCTAAGCTGTTGCTTACTGAAAGAATGAGAGCGCATAGCTACCCGCAAGTTCGGCTTCAAAGACTATTGGTGGCTCTGCAAACGTGTGCTGAACAACAGCAAATCCTCTAACCCTCCCTTAATCAATAAATTCGCGGTCCTCACGGAATCTGTGGACAAGGCCGAATGCTTTGCTCGCAGATTCTCATCAAACTCCACATTTGACTGGTCTGGAGTACTCTTACCCGACTCCCCTCTTAGAACTGAAGCTCAACTGAAAGATGTTTACATAACTCCGTCTCTGGTATCTAAGATAATATCAAAACTTGACGCCCATAAGGCGAGCGGAGGTGATGGAATCCCGGTCATTGTCCTGAAGAAATGTGCCCCTGAACTCTCCTCTGTCCTCTCTAAACTCTATAATTACTGTCTTTTTGCTTCCTGTTTTCCTGCCTGCTGGAAATTCTCCTCTGTGGTTCCTGTATTTAAGAACCCTCGGACCCATCCAATTATCGCCCTATCGGACTCCTACCAATTTTCGGAAAAGTGTTCGAGGCTATTATCAATGCTGAAATAGTTTAACATCTTACTGCCCATAAACTATTCTCAGACAGTCAGTACGGCTTCCGCTTTACCAAGTCTATGTGCTAATGATCATCACGGAGTACATATACCAGACCTTCGATAAGTCCAGCGAGGCTCTTGCTGTTGCCTTGGATATCTCCAAGGCTTTTGATAGGGTTTGGCACGCTGGCCTTCTGCGCAAGCTACAGGGTTATGGTATCACTGGACGATTGCTTGATCTGATCCAATCTTTCATATCTAACCTCATAATGAAGGTCGTCTTGAATGGGCGTGCCTCCACATCCTACCGCACGAACGCTGGTGTCCCCCAGGGCTCTCTCCTAAGCCCGGCGCTCTTTCTAATCTTCATAAATGATCTCTCAGACGTGGTCAAATTCCAAGTAGGCATCTATGCAGATGTTAGCACCATTTACTCCCGCATCTACAAGCTGCAAAGGAGAATCTGTAATGTGATAGGTCCCAACCTGGCAGTTCGACTCCAGCCAATTTCTCGCCGGCTGGATGTGGCTTCCCTCTATCTCTTCTACAAATATTTTCATGGCTCCTGCTCCGACGACCTTAGGTCACTGGTGCCCCCTCCTCAAGAGTTTACTCGTGCAACTATACTGGCAACATTCACAGTTAGATCAACCAAATACAGCCGATAATTCTACACCAGTAGCTTCTTTTCTCGCACTTTCTGCCTGTGGAACTTCCTTCCGTATATTTGCTTTCCTGACGGCTACAACATACAGGAATTTAAATGCAATGTCAATTCCCATCTCTTATCCACTTGACTCCAGTCCTTTCTACATCACCCCGTGTATCTTCTTTTCCTTTCTCTCTACCTTCGCCACTGTAATCACACATGTATATTTATTCTTCTCTTGCCCTTTCTCTGACACCCCCTGTAACTGGTTCGTCTTTCTCTTCACTCTCTGCCTGCCTAATCTTTTACTCTCTTGTGTAGCCCCCTGTGCATCAGTGGCGTTTCCACCTTGCTTGGGATGAAACGATTATATGTATATACACCCCCTGCCATATTTCTGTATATATATATATATATATATATATATATATATATATATATATATATAATCGATACCTTATATCTAAGCTTTAAAACTGATTTTAAAAAATGATAAATCGTTCTTGAGGCTTTTATTTTAATATCAATTTCAAGCTAATTAAAAAAATGAAATAATTCTTGTAAAAATTCATTATTCATTGAAAAACTTTTTTTTTCTCAAGACAGTAGTTTGTTAAAGGCATTTCTTTGTGTGCTGCTATGACCCGTGCTATTTGTGGAGGAAGTGCTCTAATAAATGTGTGCCCTACTATTTCTTCGCAAGCCGCAATTCTGTTTGCAATGACCAACATCTTCTGTAAATACAATAATGGACAACCAGCTAATGTAGATATATTTATTAATTTCTCCTGGCCTGGTCTGTCCGTAAGCAATCACAACTGATTGTTTAAGTTTTGTGTAATTTCGTGATTCTGAAACGGAGACTGGAATGTTTGTAACAGCATCGGGAAGCAATGCACTGATTACAATGCAAAATTTTGTATCTTCGGCGGTTACTCGTCTCAAATGAAATTGAGATTCAATTATAGTGAACCAAACGGCCACACTAGTCTCCATAAACTGTGGAGGTTTGATACTAACTTGTCCTTCCATTCTTATAGTTTTTACATGCGTAATGAAATATACTCGAAGATAGAGAAAATGAAAAGATATCTAATTGGAGTAGATAGACTAATTGGAGTAGATAGACTAAACTATCGCTCGGTTTGACACTCCACCCACGTCTATTGAACAGGTGAAGAGGCTCATCCCTTGTTCCCTGTTTAGAATGTGGTTTCCGGCTTTCTCTTTTCCAATCTTTTCACTCTTTTCTTTTTTATTTTTTTCAATTGGAGTAGATAGACTAAACTATCGAGTAGATAGACTAAACTATGGAGTAGATAGACTAAACTATCGTTAGATAGACTAACTCCACCCACGTCTATTGAACAGGTGTAGAGGCTCATCCCTTGTTTCCTTGTTTAGGATGTGGTTTCCGGCTTTCTCTTTTCAAATCTTTTCACTCTTATGTAGCCCACTGCACATCAGTGGCGTTACCGCCTTGCTCGAGGTGATATGATTAAAAAAAATAAAAATAAAAATAACAGCATTAGCACATTCCTAGTCTTCAGCAAGAGAGTACCAGTTAGTAACCGATAGCAGTCAATATGCGGCTGGTGATGCCTTACATCAAATAGCAGACACACAAACTATACCAATGAGATTCTTTTCAAAACTATTTTCACAGGCACAAACAAAATATTATACGTTCGATCGAGAATTTTTCACAGCTTATCTCTCTGTGCTGCATTTTCGCCATCTCATAAAGGGTCGCAATATAGTCCTGTTTACGGATAATAAGCCATTGTGCGGAGCATTCTATAGTCAAAAGACAGCAAAATCCGATCGACAGCAGCGTCATCTTTCAGTGTTATCTGAATATATATCTGATATCGTATATATCATAGGCGAGCAGAACATAGTTGTGGATTATCTATCTAGACCCACGTTCGCAGCTCAACTGATTTGTCAGAGAAAGCACAGTCACAGAAACAAGATGTCGAAATCAAATTATATAGAAATTTAAAAGAATATAACATTTCTTCTGAAATTAAATCCATATTATGCGATATTCCTACTATACATTCTAGGCTATTTGTTCCTAATGGCAGGCATAAAGTAATGTTTACTAGCACATTGGAGCAGGTGCCTCTTCAAAATTGATAAAATCGATATATTTTGGGCCTGAAACAGACAAAAGCATGAAGAAATTATGTGCAGAATGTGTGGTCTGTCAATAATTTAAGATTTACAGACACACCAAGTCTGCTTTGCAGAATTTTGAGTTACCTTCAGCAAGATTTCAAACTGTAAATATTGACATTGTAGGACAGTTATTGCCAACACGAAGAGAATCAAAACAATATATCAGCCATTATCGATATATACTTACTGTATATATCATGCGACACGTTGGATTGAAACGCAACCTATGATAGAAATCACTGCAAAGTCAGTAGGCCAAGCTTTCATTGATGCATGGATATCACGATTAGGCGTACCGCAATACGTTGTCACCGATCGTAGTCGTCAACTTGAAAGCGAGTTATTCCAAGAATTAACAGAAATAGTAGAGTTCTATAAATTAAGAACTGTGGTGATACCGAGCAAAAGCGATGGACCGGATGATTGCGCTTTCACGACCAAAAAGCAAATGACCAAAAGTCGTCGCTGCGCCGCCGGCTCCGCACAGATGTTCCGGTTGAAAACTAAAAATTAATTAAATATTAAATCTCCAGTTCGCGAGCCTACGCGAATTTTATTTATCAGCCAATGGGAAGCCCAGAACCAAATACAAGTGTGAAATCCCAAATGAGCTACTGTGATCCAAAAAGAAGATATAAAAAGCGGATACAGAAAACATCGACAGGCAGACCGACTCGAGGAGAAGAGAGTAATTAGTATCTCCCTTGACCGAAGTCAAGTGGCTTACTACGCTCGCCTCCCTTACCTCTTTCCTTCTTCCCTGCCTCAAAAACTACTTAGTGACCGAAGGAGCGAATACATCAAAGACATTCCTTACTTACACGCTACCAAATTCCTAAGCATTAATTCTCTTTCAGCATTTTATTGCCTTGAACATTTTAACGTCCGTTGGACCTATACTTCATGTATTACTTCAATTGTAAAAACATTAATTGATATGTGTTATATATAAAATGTTATCTTTCAACTCAATTTGTTTCTAGGTTTATAACCTTTCTTTATGACTTATAGTAGGCTATCTACAACAAGGCCAAATTCCATTAACCTGCAACAGTATACAACTACCCTTCACTAGAACGGACTCTTCACTACTCAGTAAAGAATAGATAAGCAACCCACTATAAATTGGTACACCCCGACGTTCCCCAGATAAATTGGTATACCCCGACGTGATTCGAACATGCACATACCATAAACAAGTAATCCACTTTTCAGCATTATAAGCATTAATTCTGCCTGCAGCATTACCACTATAGAACAAATGCATATCATCCACAATGTAATGGATTGATGAAATGAGCGCATTGCACGCTAAAAAAAGCAAGAATGGCTCGAAAGGAATCATACTTAACAGCCATACCCATTGTAATTTTAGGCATTTGTAGTACTTCAAATGAATCTAACTTTACCATTCACGACAGTTACTGGAGTACCCATACTGATTCCTTACCAGTTAGTTGAAAATGTTAAAAACAATGCCCCTGTACAAGAAGTATACATAAAAAGATCTATGAAATGAATTGTTTGAACATTATTTTTTATCGATACTCGTATTTAAATAGTGTGCCATTCGGCAGGATTCGAACCTGCGACCCCTGTCTACATAGGGGAATTCGAATCCTGCTGACTGACACACATTTTCGTAATAACAATTTATCGTAAATAATCAGGGCAGTAGATATAAATATATAATACTGTTTAATTAAAAACAGAATATCTACTTAAATACGAGTATCGACAAAAAATAAATGTTCAAACAATTCATTTCAAATTGTCGGTTGTTTATAACCAAAGTTTCGTTAAAAGTCATTAATTTCCGTAAAAAGATGAGTATCAATCGATAGATTAAAACCATATACAAAACCATCTGTAAAAGAAAGTAAAAATAGTGCTAAATTACAGACAAAATCAAATGAATACACAGACAATGAGAAAGATAAAACTACCAGTAAGTCTTAAAATATTACAAGCAATAATACCAAATCGTACACATTTAGAATATCTAGACGTTTTATTTGGAAAAAGAAGAATGAATACTATTATTTTCATTGAATAAAGTGTACCAATTATCTTACGGAACATAATCACACCAAAAATTTTATTTACTCCGTAATCTACAGGTAGACTGTGTAGTGAATAGTAGTGAGCTTATTGAAATATACACTTTCCTCTTTACGAATGACAGAGAAACTCTTTCTCTGACTCTTTTTCTCTCTACACATATATTCTTCCTTTCTTTTCTATAACCCTGACAGTTTACTTGGTCAGCTGACGTCATGCTCCCGCCAAAGTCAAAGCTTGGATGTGCGGGTTGTGTAATGGGTAACAGCTCGGAATTGAAAATCAGAGGGGTTTTTCTCGGAAGCGCATTATTCAACATTAACTCTTTAAGTTAATTGGCGGCAGGATTTTGAACGTTTCTTTACATTTTCAGCCATAAGTTCTGTGGTTTCACATTTTGAAGCCAAGAGAAGAGAGGGAAAAATTTCCAGAAATGGGGTCATAAAATCGTACATGTGACCAGAAACCTTTTCCGGTTTCTTTATAACTTGCATCATGGGAAAATTAATAATTTTTTTTTATTCGTTATTATTGTTTTATTTATTGGTTTTACTTAATTTTTCTTACACGGACTCTATAAGGCCATGGGCTCCAGTTGTCAACAAGACACCGTACAGATTTTTACTGGTTCCAAAATTGTACTATGTGTGTTCATATAGCATGGTCTGTACTGCGCATGTCATAAACTGCTGACCGCTACATTGCATAACTTTGCAATCATTTGTATCCATACATAGACAGACTCCATATATCTAACAATGATGTCGGCACCTCGACGTGGTGTAATGATTAGCAAACTTGTTTCGCTAGAAACATAACAATTGAGTAGTGAGTTCGATCCTCACTGGGTGTCCCATGCTTTCGACCTAGTGTCACATATGAGCTGCGCTTAGAAAACCATCGTAACAATGATGGATTATTCCATTAAGATAAAATTCTCTGTCATCGGACCAAACTTGGACTAGAGTTGTTTTAAAGAGCATTCTAAAAAATTCCAATGAATTATTGATAATAATTTGGTGACTATTGTAAGATAATATCCTACATGATCGGGGCCATTTGAACCATTTGAGAAGCATTCTATAAATTTCCAATGAATGGTTTACCCGGTATGAGCTTCATTGAGCATTAATTAGGCACTGTTGAGAGATATATTCGTACCCAAGATCCTGCACTAACAAATATCAAGATGCCATGGATAACTATCGAGACAGCATCGCATAAACTATCTCCAGATTAACCGAACTCTTTTAGAATCGATGTCACTTTTGAAATCGCAGACCCCACATGATTTATAAGTTTTTTCTCTTTGATTTTTTCTTTTCTTAATTTTAGGTCCTTTTTGACACAACGGGGCGGTTTTCTGTCGAATCCACCTCCTGGTTACTTGGACTCTTCTCGCGTATCTAGTTAATGTGAGTGATTGTTGTTCCTGGTCTGTTCCCGGCGTTCTCTTTGGTTATGATCCATATCGAGATTCCCAACCTCTACAGTTTGTTTTTGTCCCGTTTTGTCTCGACAGGATCAGTTTTTTTTTTCACGTTCCTATCCCACCATTTGCTTTGTCATTCCTTCTCCCTTAGTGAGTTGGTCATTTGATTCTACTTACACATGATCGGGGCCATTTGAACCATTTGAGGAGCATTCTATAAATTTCCAATGAATGGTTTACACCACTTGTGTTTTGTTTGTTTTGGTTTTTTCTTTTTTTATTGTGAGGAGGGTGGGACCTGCTAACACATTTTAGTTTAGTTGGTTCTTTTGTTGTATTTTAGCATGTTTTTCCGATTCATCTCCTTCCCCCTTCATCACGCAAATTTTTATCTATTTTTATTTTGAACATTTTAAGCTTTCATATCATGTTTTTTGTAAGTTCCATGTTTATATGTGGTATTGTGGTACATGCCGGTTTAAATGTTGGATTGAATGAAGGGAGATGAGTTCTTGTGGTGAATGGGCAAATTGTAATGCATGGAAGTGTCGGAATTCTTGTTAGCTAGGTATATGACAGTGTTGATCAGTCTCTCCCCTATATTCCCCTAGACCGTGTACCAAAATTGTTTATTTTGAGCAATAGATATATTAAGAATAAGAAAAGTTGTAGAAGAAGGGTGGCACACGTCGATATGTGATCAGTATCAGCTTCATCACCGTGGACTGAAAGACTGGAAACCCCTAATGAACCTCAGCTAAAAACATCACTGATGATGTGTGCCAAAGCATCAAACAGCTGTATTTCGGGAAACGTATATAGATTTACTCAACCACATATGTAAAAATATTTTTCATCTCCCTTCGCCATCTTTGAGGATGTGCCGTGTATCTAGTGAGACTGGAAAGACATTGTATAGTACAAGCTTCTTCTGCAAAATCCGACCTTGAATTCAAACAAAACTTAGGGTACCTCGACATGGTGTAATGGTCAGCAAGCTTGTCTCGCTAGAACCTGTTACAACTGAGTAGTGAGTTCTCCATACTTTGGCCTTGTGCTACATCTAAGCGGAGCTTAGAATATCAACCATCGTCACAAAACTTGTCATTTTTCTGTGTGATGAACTTATAGTAGGTATATCTTATTTATTCTTTTTTCTAGTTGTGGTAGGATTCCGTTCTAGTGAAGGGTAATTGTATACTATTACAGGTTAACAGAATTTGGCCTTGTGGTAGATAGCCCACTATTAGTCATAAAATGATTATAAAATCAAGAAAAGCAAATTGAGTTGAAAATAACATTTATATATACACATATCAATTAATGTTTTTACAATTAAAGCAATACTTGAATATAGGTCCAACGGAGGTTAGAATGTTCATGGCAAATAATGAGATGAAAGAGATAAAAGGCTTAGGAATGTGGGGAGCGGAGGTATGTGAGGAATGTCTTTGAACTAGTCGCTCCTGAGGTCAGTAAGTACTTTTGAGACAGTGAAGAAGTGATGATAGGTGAAGGGAGGCGAACGTAGTAGCCGCTTGACTTAAGGGGATATCGATTACAATCTCGCCTGTCAACGTCAGTCTGTCTGCTGGGGTCTTGTCTGTATCTGCTTTTTATATCTGCTTTTTGGATCAAAACAGCTCGTTTGGAATTTCATACTTGTATTTGATTCTGGGCTTCCCATTGGGTGGTAAATAAAATTCACGTAGGCTCACGAAATGAAAATTTGATATTCTTAGAACTTTTTTTTTCCCCCGGCTCCAATATATGTTTTGTATTTCAGAAATATGACCAGTTGTGAGAGAAGAAAATGCACAAGCAGCTCTAATGTCTTCTGCTATATCTGTGAAAGTTACACTTTACATAGGGAGTGAAACAATCACAAATTTTGTGAAGAAACCAGGTGATGATCAAGACGGAGCTTGGGCACCCTATATAATTTGTAAAATATGTGTCGATACATTGAAACAATGGACAGAGAACCAAAGAAACTAGCTAAGCTTTAACATTCCCATGGTGTGAAGGGAACCATTAAATTATCATGATGACTGCTATTTTTTCATGGCTGATATATCAATTCTAACATTAAGTATCACATTGTTTATCTAAATCACTGATCCGCTGTTCGATCTGTACCTCACTCAGATGATTTGACACCCCCAGAGTTTGTGTTCTTTGTTGCTGATGAGAATGAGATGGGGCATGATATTAGTGGCATATCAAACTCTATGGGTTATTTAAAGCCAGAATCTAAATATTTGGATATTGGTTGGTTGATTTTGTTTAGTGGCATATCAAACTCTATGGGTTATTTAAAGCCGAAATCTAAATATTTGGATATTGGTTGGTTGATTTTGTTTAGTGACATATCAAACTCTATGGGTTATTTAAAGCCGAAATCTAAATATTTGGATATTGGCTGGTTGATCTTGTTTAGTGGCATATCAAACTCTGTGGGTTATTTAATGCCGAACTGTAAATATTTGGATATTGGTTGGTTGATCTTGTTTAGTGGCATATCAAACTCTATGCATTATTTAATGCCAAAATCTAAATATTTGGATATTGGTTAGTTGATTTTGTTTAGCAGCATATCAAACTCTATGGGTTATTTAATGTCGAAATCTAAATATTTGGATATTGGTTGGTTGATTTTGTTTAGCAGCATATGGGTTATTTAATGCCAAAATATAACTATATTTTTGTACGCAATTTTGTTTTCGAGACAATAATGCTTTTAGTGAGACAAGTCCTACTAATTAATCTATAGATTTTGAAGAAGGGGTAGATTCATAGTTTTCCCAAGGGTATTTGCACATAAATGAATATAACAAACCCAACTATATATTTTGAACATAATTTTATGACTTCAACTACAAATAAAATGTATTGTTGGTCATTTTACTACTAAATCCATTTTAGTTAATTCTGCTTTAATAATGTCTTTGTGATAATTCTACTATAAATATGTATCATTAGTAACTTTTTATATAGAAATGTATTGCTGATATAAATGTATGTTTATACTTTCATAATAGTTTGGGATTCACTGTTTGCCCATAGCTAGGATCCTAACATATACTACCACTCCAACCTGAGAACAACAATAATTAAGTGGTGGTTCTATGCCCCTCAAAACCTTCAATCTCCCAATCAGAGGCCTCCCTGCCAGATATAGTTTATTGTCATACCCAGGACTAATGAGGGACAGAAGGCTCTGTCAAAACATTTTTACACAGGTAGAGTTAAATAGTGGTAGCTGACGCAATGACATGCAAGTCAATATTCGATCAGTATTGACTGGGTCACCGTGGAGAGGAGGGGAGTGTTGTTGAAAAATCCAAAACCCATAACGATCCTTGGCTTAAAACAATGATGTTAAAAACGTCATAGTTACCATGAACTGTAAATACAATCCAAAAGTCTGGAAGCTGGATATTCTATAGTGTTAAAAGAAAACTACGACTATATGAAACAGTGTTTGTAAAGATGTAGTATTATAATTACTATTTCACTTGTTGGCTATTGTGGCATGTGGGATCTTCTTTACTTTGTTCAAATCAGCAGTAGCAGCAATGGAAGTAATCAGGAGGGAACAACATGAACTCATAAAAATGCTGACAGAGCTCTATTTGGTCTTTTTTTCTACTTTTCCTTTTTAGTGGTCACTACCTTACAGGCCAGGTAAAAGAACAACTCACAACTCTTACCGCAGAAGACACGTAGCAGTCCTGGTAACTAGAAAACTGAGATTTCTCATTCCATGTGGGAACAAGTTAAGAAATCTCTCTTTGAAATGCTATCCCAAAGGAAAAAACTATTTACAACTCTTGTTGTAGAAGATCCGTGCTAATCCTGGCAGCCTGAACCAAAGATTTTTCATTCCTCATGGGAACAAGCAGAGAAATCGCTTTGCAAAACATCTACTCAAGGGAAGAGCTCTGTTTACTGGGGAACCCAACTTTTCCCCGCAAATACCAGTATTTTGTATTCTCTTTCAACCATGAATAAAAGTTATTGAACAGTTATTTTGAAATTTGGGTTTGTTCATTTCACTCTACACAAGCGCCTGATCGAGAAAATCTCTACAGTATGAGGAACACAACTGGACCATATGTAATGACTTGAAAGTCATTAGATTGATTCTTGGTTTAAAAGGTGATTATACCGCATTCTTGCATTTGGTGTTTTTGAGACAGTTGAGTGAAAAGTAACCCTTGGATATGAAAGACATGAATGGAGTTCAAAACTGGAGAGAATAATGTTTTAAACAGAGCATTGATTAATCCCAGGAAGGTTTGCCTCACCATTTCATATAAACCTTGGGCTGATGAAGCAGTTTGTGAAAGCCTTGGAGTAAGGTGGTGACTATTTCAAATACTTAGGGAGACAGCTTTTAGCCTTGTCTTGTGAGAAAATTAAGACTAGTATGTTTGACAGGCTACAGATTAAGTGGCTATTGAAAGACAGGCAGTTTTGGGAGACCGTGTCTGAAATTAAAAAAGAAGTGTGGAATGCTTTTTCTGTGGTTGCATTTGATTTCTGGGGAAATAGGAAGTGGTCAAATTGTGAAGAACTTTTGCAGACTTGTCAACTAGTTTTTAAGCACTGGGCTGCAACATGAGTGTAAAATTGCATTTCCTGCACAGTCATATGGAATACTTCCCTGAAATTCTTGGTTCAATGAGTGATAAACAAGAAGAGAAATTGCATCAAGACTTGATCTTGATGCAGTCTCTCTTAATGAGTCTTGGTATCAAGACAAATGGAACACAAACTTGATGGCTGACTATAGTGCTAGTGTCTGCAAATAGACTGTTGTTTGTGATACAAGTTATTCAACATTTTTTGTAATATATTTGAGTGGTTTACAAAATTTAGAAAAGGAAGCTTCTCCCAGGATCCAGAATAAGAAAATATACCTCTTATCAAGGGTTCAAATTGCATCTTCTTATAGTAGAACCACTGCCTAACCCAGTGTGTTTCATACCACTCAGCCATGAAATGCTTCGACAGCCAAACAAGGTTTAGTTACCCTTTTTAAAAAATTCATACCTCTCTACTGCTATAACAAAAGAGAAAAGCTTCAGTGAGTGCAGACAAGAATGACAAAAAGCAGCAGCAGCAGCAGACAAGAAGGGTAGGTTTATGGTTCCAAGTTTTCCACAAAGAATTGTCCTATATGAAAATAGCCTAGTGCATTAAAACATTGGTTTGTGCATTTGGTAACATAGTGATTGTGAATTTAATTCCAAGGCAGTGTCGACATGTGCTATTTACCCACTTCAACAGGTATATACTTCTTCAACGGGGAATCAACAATGATGACGAAAATAATGCTGCATCAAGTTGTCAGAGAATAAACCATTGCTTTTTCATCAAAAACAAACTGCAACCAAAATGACACCACACATCCAGTGTTTTCCTCTCATAAATGACTGACCATAAACTGCTATCGATTCAGCGAGAATCAGTTCGAACTGAGTGTTGATTATCTTTAAGACAAATGACAAAATAAACTAGACCCAAATTGAATCAAAGTGACTTGTTTTTTCTCAACCAATAAAATTGACAGATATTAACACTTAAAACATTCATATCATTTTCTCTTCTTCAGTGACTTGGCTGCAGAGTGAGAGATTTGGTCGGGTTGGAGCACACACACATACGAGCCAGCCAGCCAGCCAGCCAGAGGGCTGCTGTCTGCAACTGTCAACTCACTCCAAACTATAAAAGTCACTCTCTGTGACAGCTGACATCACTTAAATAATTGTCCATATTTTGACACCTGGCACATTGTGCTTCCGGTGCATGCTGTACCATCTTGGGCATTGACCTTTTTGACCTTCACTTGTCAAAACAAAATCCACCAGCCAGCTGTGTTCTACACCCTCAATGACGTATCTTTGCATTGCCCAGTGCAAAATATACTTCTTGGTAAAATTCCACACCAACCAAGATATTATTTAACATGTGGACCTAATCATGTGTATTTTATACCACTCAACCACAGAATGCTTTGACAGCCCAACAAAGTTCAGTAACTCTTTTTAAGAAATTTATACCTCTCTATAGTTATAACAAAAGAGAAAAGGCTTCAATAAGTGCAGACAAACATGACACACAGCAGCAGCACGCCCCAGTAGTTAATCAGCATAGGTTTATAGTTCCAAGTTCTCCACAGAGAATTGTTCTATGTGATAATAGCCTAGTGTATTAAAATATTTGTTTGTAAACTTAGTGACATAGTAATTGTAAGTTTAATCCTGAGGCAGGGCAGTGTCTATGTAAAGTCAATGGAAACAGGGTGGGCAATAACCGAACAGTAATAAAAATAAGAACGAGATGAAACATATTTTATTAATGTTAATGTAACTATTTTTTTTTAAATTTGATAAATTTTTTATGTATTTATTTATTTAAAGCAACAAAATATTCTGACTTAACTTTTATCTTTTAATTTTAAAATTTTTCTATGGTCATGTATGTTGGCTCAGAAAAAAGTATATCTCTGGATTGGGTAGGAGGCAAGCAAATCCACTCCATATAAACCTACTTGATACTGAAACCACAGCAAAAATTAAATCTCTAGTGTAGTGAATCTGTGATGTAATTAAAAATTAATTATAAAAAGAATTTTTAATTTGAGCTGTTAATTATTACTCCCTCTCCCCCACACATCAAAGCTAACAGCACCTAGTATTCTCAAGCAATCACCCATCTAGGTACCGACCAGGCTCAATATTGCTTAATTTTAGTGATGGTATAAGAATCTGTGTTTCGATACAATATGGCTGTAAGCTGTAAAATTTAGGAATTGTGTAGGTAATGTGAGTGAGTGAGTGAGTGAGTGAGTGAGTGAGTGAGTGAGTGAGAGTGAAAAGTTGTGTCATCCAGGGAAAGATATCATCAAATTGGAAACAATCCCTGTACTGGTGTTATTTCTACTGTGTGCTAGAGGGAAAAGAGAGAAAACAGAAAGAAAAGAGGAAGTGTCCTGTTTTTTGTTTTTTTTATAACTATTTAACACCTGATGGCATCTTTGTGAACCTGACAAAGACAAGTGGAGATAACCCACAATGACATTAATTTCAAGCGCTGAGATGTAATCAAATAAATTTTGTTTGGATTTTATCTAAGTTGTTTTTTTCTTTTCACTTCTAGCATCTTATGTGATATCTTAGCTGTGAATAATAAAAGGAATGTAAACCTGCTTGGCAACAATTAGATAAAGAATATCCTATCTTTATTCCCTGAAACTATTGCAAAAGGTGTTTTGTAGTCAGTTATTCCTGAGAAAGTGTAGATAATGCAGAGAAAGACAAATGTTGTGGGCGGCAGGACATGAGATTAAAAAAAATAAACTTATAGAGAAGATAAATTTTATGATTTTGCATATTGAAAATATTTTTTTTAGTGAACTTAGCTTTTTTTTGTGCTTGTAAAAAATGGAGTGCCAAAAAGTCAGTTTTTTTGTTAACACTGCTATTATTTTAACTACCTGCACTCCTCAGCAATGTTATTCTTTTGAAAAATGATGATTAGAATCGTTATAAAACTTAATGATATGATGGAAATTTAATTTTATACATTTTTATGTTCTTGATAATTGACCATAAAAAACTGTTTATTTATTAGATTGTTTATTTCCAAGAATAATTTTATATTTGCAACATTTTAAAAACTAGTACAACTGTATTAAAACTAATGAAATACAATATTTATCATTTACCAATTTATAAAGAAATGAAGATGAAAACAATATTTTATTCATAAATTTGTAAATATCTAACAAATTATTAAAATATGTGAATTGTGAATCAACTATAAAGAAATCCTTATTATTTACCATTTTATAAAGTTCGGTGAAATACAGAAGATATTGATCCTTGCATGATTCATATTCGCATCAAAATTAAAAATAAAAATAAAAATGAAAAAAATCACCTGAAGCATCTCATCTAAGTGTAAAAGCGCATCAGTGTTCTGTGCTTTGCTATTTTAGCGTGTAAACTAGAGTTATTTCCCCTGAAGCATAAATTTGTTAAAGCCTTAGAAACCCAGTTTCAACGATGATTCATAATTTTCTTTTGCTTTATGAAGAATAGAAGGAAATGAATAAGAAAGAAAGAAAATGAAAGAATTAGAAAAGAAATCTAAAAAGGAAAAATAATAGGATGCATTCATTATGAAAAAATAAAATAATTCTTTTAATTCAATCATCAAAAAACAATAAAAATTAAAAAAAACTGTGTATTGAATTATTGCATTAAATACACAATTTTTTCAAAAAGGCTGAAAAATTCTAAGCGTAACTTAGATGTGGTACAAGGCCGAAAAAGTGGAGCACTAAGGATTGAACTCACTATTCAGTCATCAATTGATCTAAGAAAACAAAAGTGCTATTACACTACAATAGAAGTGCCCTAGTAGAAACTGAAACATCAAGTAATTTGTATCTTTTTTCTAAAAATAACTTGAAATATTAAAATGAATATAACATTTTTACTTTACTCATATTTACAAAATTTTTAAACAAAAATTTTTATTGCTATATTCATTGTCTGATGTTCCAATAAGAAGTGTTATTATTAATTAATAAATTAAAATGAGATCAAATTAATGGCCGCAGATCCAATGAGACACAAAGAATTCTTTAGATAATAGATAATGTTATAATTTTCCTAATAACCAGATCTCCTGATTCATGTTACACAAATTTTCACCACTGGCTGGATGTGAACACTCCGAAACCTAAGACAGAACTAAAAACTGTCAACTGCATTTAGGCTTTGCACATAGCTTTCATTTCACTTACACACTCAAAGAAAAATACAATCCAGAAGTTTCATTAATAGCACCCACTCCCACCTAAAAAAAAACAAATAAAAATTGAAGCTGATCGAAGTCTAGGAAAAGAGTAAAGAAGCCCATCAAAAGGACTTCGTCAGCAGTCGGTTGGCATGCCAGCCATGATTCACAATGCTCATCAGGACCTTAGATTTCCAATGGCATCCATCAAAACCATTGCTGCCATAAGTAATATTCATTCTCCCTCTCCAACCGTACACCTTTGCAGACAACTTTTTTATTCTACTTATTTCTTTCATTTAACAAGAGACATTTAAACTGATTTACCATTTGTTGCATTTCTTGTTAATACAATTATTTATTTCCTAAAAACCTCAGTCGTTTCTTCTTTGTTCTGCCACCATACGCTTAATATAACAATATTAAAAACAAAACATTCTATGAGTAAAAGAAGAAAGAAATTAGTGCAAATATATTTACATAGCACTAATGTCATTCATAGCATCCAATCTATTCATAAAATTTCAAAGATTATCTTCTGTACATAACTGTTTTCTCAGATCAATGATTAAAAATGAATTCAGAAATTTAAAAAAAGATCCTCCCTCAGATACTATAGACTGATGCTATAAATAAAGAACTTTACCAAATAACAAAAAATCTGATCACTTGAACACTTTCAACAGCAATAGATGTGCCGTTGGTTTAAATCAATAGCGGCTCAGAATGAAAAATCAGAAATTAATAAGTTAAGCAATATTGCACTTATTCAGTACCTAAATGAGTAACCATTTATCAGGGTTGTAACCTTGGATATGTAAGTTGTGTAATGGATAACAACTTGGAATGAGAAATCGGAAACCTGAGTTTTAATTCCAGTTGATTTTGTCACATTTACTTACATGCAAACAGCCTTGGGAAAGGTATGAATCCACCTTTCCCCCCTTCAGCTATGGGTTAAATAGCAGAACTGGGCCCTGTGACTTTAGTTAGCAACAAGTATGTAGGATGCAGAAAGGGAGGCAGAGGGTGTGACTGTCCAGGGCATCTATATTAGGAGAGCAACCAATCAAAGAGTGAAATAAAAATTTAGTTTATATTTAATTTAAATGAAGTGTTTATTTCATGTTTCATTTATTTTTGCACTAGCAGTATAGCCTGGCGTTGCTCAGGTATAATGAAAGCTTTAAAACTAATTCATGGTCCTGGAGCTCAGACTCTTTGGATGTTGGCACGAAAGACTAAAAAGCAATAGTTGTTTCCAGTTAAAGTGAAACCGTAGACTGAAAGAAAAATGAATGGATGTAAATCAAATTTTGATTTCCTGGTATCGATATCAAATAAGTTTTTTTTTGTCGTAAACTGAATTTTGAAGGCTAAATAAGTCCTCTGAGTAAATGGTATCATGGCTGAGACTAAGAACTACAATTATACCTACTTAAAGCCAAACCTGAAGCAAAAACTAAAATAAAAGGGCTGAAAAAAATACAGACATACAGGCAGATGAACAGACACACACACACACAAACATCTTGCCTTTTATATATATATATATATATATATATATATATATATATATATTATCAATTTTCTGCACTATTGTAAGAACTGCAACCTTGAAACTTCTGGATTTCATTTCTTATGTCTTTGTCTATGAGTGTATCAAATTTGATTAAAATCAAACCACTCCTTTTATAACCCGATTTTTTTGATTATCGATTTTCGATATTTATCGGGGGTACCTCGACACAAAACCTAGCTAAGAACACTTGCAGACGCTTATAATACAACTGTGTAAATTTTCAAGAAAATCGGTTCAGCCGTTTCGGAGTCTATAGGTAATGGACACACACACAAACACACAGACACACACACATACATACACACACATTCTCACATTTCTCGGTACTAGGCCCTCTAAGCCCCTCCCCCCTTGAGTTTTCATGGCATACAATTATGTATCAACAAATATCACCAAACCTCTGGTTGTCACTGCAACCAGTTTACTGTAGAAAATAATAGCAGTCTACTGTGGGAATAATTCTGCTAAGTCAGTCATGAATTGAAAAAAGACATGATCACCTATGTGTGTCACATTCACCCTCCTAGCAACATTAGGTCAGTGTGGTAGAGTAATGGACCTTTCCTCTTCCCCATGAATAGCAAAGATGGTGAGATCTGGGGAAGTTCCTGCATCCAACTAAAGACTTTCACAGGCTGAGGAGAAAAAAAGAAGATTATGAAGATTTAGGTTTATGCTTAAAACAACTGTCTGCTTAAAAGAAAACAACGATCCATTTAAAAAAAACAATTGTCTTCTGCGAAGCAAACAACCATCTGACTTTAAAAAGAAAAAAAGGTTTGTGTCAAAGAACATAACCATCCACTTCAAAGCAAACAATTGTCTGCTTCAAAGAAAACAATTGTCTGCTTTGAAACAAACAACCATCTGACTTTAAAAAGAAAAAAAACAATGGTCTGCTCCAAAGAACACAATGGTCTGTTCTAAAGAAAACAACTGTTCACTTCAAAGAACACAACTGTCTGCTTCAAGCAAAGAGCCATTTGCTATAAGGAAAGCAACAGTCTGCTTCAAAGCAAACAATCATCTGCCTTAAAGGAAACAATGGTCTACTTCAAAGTAAACAACCATTTGCCATTAGGAAAACAACAGTCCACTTCAAAGATCAGAAGTGTCTGCTTCAAAGCAAGCAACCTCCACTTCAAAGAAAACAATAATCTGCTTCAAAGCAAGCAGCCATTTGCTTTACAGAAAACAACCATCCACTTTTAAAAAAACACAGCCATCTGCTTCAAAAAATTCAAGCATCTGCTTCAAAGAAAATACCTGATATTTACAATATTGGATTTCTACAAAAACTGGAAAGCTCAACAAGCAACGCAAAGGATTTTCACAAAAAAAGAAAAAAAAGTGATACTGAACTAAAAAAATTGCTTCAATGAGATCAAGAGATTTGCCTCACTTCTACGAAATTAATTAAAGATCAGAAACAGAAAATATTAGCTAAAAATTGCCCATGATTTTTAGATTATATTTTTTGGAATCATTTAGTTCATACTTACCCAAACTTGCTTTCTAAACCAGTGACTGTTGCAAGTGGTGAAAGAAGTTTCATCAAACTAGAACCTATAAAAAAATCATCTGTGATCTAAAATGAGAGATCAAAAGGTTATCTGGGTTAGGAATAATTTCCATTGAAAATAAATATGCTTAATCACTCAACTGTGATGAAATTGTGAATACATTTTCACATACTAAATCTCAAAAATTTTTATATAAAATTCGCTATCCTTTATCCATAATCTTAAATGTGTTAAATTAATAAAATTTTTAACAAAAAAAACCTCAAGTGAGATGTTAAAAATTGCAGTAAAACATTGTTGATTTTAAACAAATGGTATGATTTATTATGACATGTCTCTAAGCTGTATTTAAATACATTGTATTTATTTTCTGTTTTTCTAGTTGAATTGTTCAACTATATTGCATATGATTCATTGTTGTACATAATGAGGTTATAATAAAATTTAAAATTTGTTAGTATAACTTATGAGAATTGAGATATTGTAAAGTGTGGTATATATCATAGATTCATGAGCAGTGAGACCACAAGACTCTTGGACTGGCCCTGCCAAGATCATTTCTACTATAATGAATTTAACCTACGGGGAGTGATGGATGAATTGTATTCTAAATTATACCAAAATGAAAATAACACTGACATCTTAACAGATATATTTACCAAAATTACACAAAAATATCTTGAAATACTTTAGTATTTGAGTAAATATATTTAATAAAAATCACCATTGGTTTCAACCAGGTCCTCCAGATGACTTTAGAATCTACTGCAACTCTTCTGGACGGACTCATTGATTAGTTGATGAATGCTGTCATAATCCTTGCTTTCAGTTCATCTTTGGTGTTACAAGGAGTTTTGTTGGTCTCTTGCTCAACTGTGCCCCACATATAATAATCAAGGGGGTTGCAGTATGGGAGTTAGGTGGCCAGATGTAAGGGGTGATGTCGTTGCAGAAATTATATGACAGGTATGACTGGGTTCTTGAAGTGTAGGGTTGGTTAATGTTTCATTGTTCGGCCTTGTGTCAGATTTAACTGAACTCCTTACAGCTTACAAGATTTATGCAGAATTATATTCATCATCAGAATTATTATCAGAAGGTTTTCATCGTTATCAGAAGGTTGGTTGTCGGCAAGTTGGAATATGTAGAATTGTGTGGAATAGCATAAGAGTGGAATAATAAAATATACATTTTGAATGTTAAAATAAAAAATTATTAAAAGGAGGAATAACATAGGTTGTAGAAGTTAATGTTCATTGAGAAAGTTAAGTGCATCAAGAGTTCGTACAAAATGTTCTAGTAGCAATTGTTGAAAGAGATAAGGAGAAAGAGAAAGAGAACTAGGTGCGACCTGACCTTATTTCTGGGTTGATTTGAAGTTGCTGTTACATTTTAGATGTGCATCAGCAAAACGCCTCCCCTGACTGACTGCCATGACCGGTTAGAGACCATCCTTAAATATTCAATCCAGTCACATGAGGTGGCTCCAGAATGATTTTTTTCTTTGGCTGTGGAAAAACCGTTTCTCTGATGTATTTTGAATTTTGCGATTTGATGACCAATCAGGATCCAGAATTCCTCTACATTCTTCTGCTTGTATGACATGGTGCAGAATCTTGTTACCAGAAATACGATCTTCCAGCAGCTATCCTCTTGACCCTGAGTAGCACTACCTCCACATGGCACTTGATGTAGGCCTCCATGTTGAGTGTGAAGCCCTGCAGAGAAAATGAATGGAGATATAATGTTGCCATCACAAGTGATCATTCCAAACACCTTCATAATCACAATTAGACTCATCCAACTCTTTTTGAATCCTTTGCAGTGTCATCATATTGACAGAGTAACACTCTGAAATGTTCGCATTGGAGTTTCTGGTATGAATGTCAAGCAGAACAGCATGCCATTTTTAAATTTCCGGTGAAGTGATTTGCATCATAGTGCTCTTTTCTCACAGACTCTTGTTTTTTATTTTATTTTTTTAACTGACTAACACAAATACCCTTGGGAAAGGTATTAATCCATCTCTTCCCTCCAGTTATGGGTTAAATAATAGAACAGAAAGCAATGGCAACCTACTGCAGGATAATCTTCTGCCCAGTCAGTCATGTCTCTTTCGAGACATGATCGCCCAAAGTGTGTATCACGTATGGCACTTAATTGACTGACTGAATATAATAGTTGAAATCATGATTAAGGCTTCTACTGGCCATGAAGTGGGGGATTGGTTTTCTATTGTTATGAAGTAATAAACTGACCCCCCACTAATTACTACGTAATAAAATTATACATCTCTTCTCCATCTATGTCAAATAACAGGACAGATTGGGTTCTATAGCCTTGGCTGGCAACCAGTCTACTGCAGAAAGCAATGGCAACCTACTGTGGGATAATCTTCTGCCCAGTCAGTCATGTCTCTTTCCAGACATGATCGCCCAAAGCGTGTATCACGTATGGCACTTAACTGACTACTATACTGTGCAGTCAAAAAAAAATCCAAAACAAACAACATGCATGCACGAAATTAAAAATATAAAGTGGTAACATTTTGCTTATCGCACCTTGTACAGTGGGTTTTATTATTGTTATTTGTAGTAGTATCATTACTGTGATAATGATTGTTATGAGTAATGGGGTTACTATTACTATGATAATAACCATTTTATGCTTATTAAAATATGTTTATTATTATTACTATGATTTATTATTATTAGGATCATTAATATGATAATATTTTATTAGTTTGGTTTGATTTGGTTTAAGTTTAATGACCCATCAGCCATTTTGGTCATTTAAGGGTCGGTCTTTGAATATTGGGATCACATTTTTTTTTTTAATATGGTTCAATTGTCTTAAAGTAGTTGCACATGATAGATTGAAAAGGTTTTGTTGGTAATATTTTTCATTTAAAAAAGTTTTGTTGGTAACATTTTTCATTAAAAAAAAAAGGTTTTGTTGGTAACATTTTTCATTTAAAAAAAGTTTTGTTGGTAACATTTTTCATTTAAAAAAAGTTTTGTTCGTAACATTTTTCATTCAAAAAAGGTTTTCTTGGTGACATTTTTCATTCAAAAAAGGTTTCGTTGGTGACATTTTTCATTCAAAAAAGGTTTTGTTGGTGACATTTTTCATTCAAAAAAAGGTTTTGTTGGTGACATTTTTCATTCAAAAAACGTTTTGTTGGTAACATCTTTCCATTCAAAAAACGTTTTGTTGGTAACATCTTTCCATTCAAAAAACGTTTTGTTGGTAACATTTTTCCATTCAAAAAAGGTTTTGTTGGTAATATTTTTTATTTTGGATATATGATTGTATTTATGTGTGTCTGGTCTTTTTGATCTTCTATGTCCATTGTCTCGGGTCTGTTTTATATTGGATTTCTTGTTCTTGATGCTGATCGATCTTTTTTCCTTTTTGGGATTTTTGTTCTTGTTTATCAGTTGTAGTTTTTATTATTTTTCCTTCATATGCGTCTTTTTGGGTATGTTTTACAAGTTCTGTGGGGGAGACTGTTTCTTTCGTTGATGCAGCAATTTGAGGTTTTATATTGGTTTTAGGTTGAGTTT
Source organism: Ascarosepion bandense (assembly GCA_037127315.1). Lineage (NCBI taxonomy): Eukaryota > Metazoa > Mollusca > Cephalopoda > Sepiida > Sepiidae > Ascarosepion > Ascarosepion bandense. The sequence continues at coordinate 2,561,707 of JBBBDQ010000151.1, forward strand.
TTTGTTGATTTCGTTGTTCAATTGTGTTTTTGTTCTTTGTGTATTCTTTATTTTCCAAGCTCATCCAATTCATGTTTTTCCTGAAATCCTCCTGTAAGTTTTTCATTTCATTAAATAGTTTTGTTACATCTTCTAATTTGATGTTTATTCCATTTGTTTTGCATGCATGGCACATTGGTTTATTGGTATTGGATAGATTTCTTTTTGAAATTTCTGCATATTTGTTATTTTCTGCTATCTTTCTGGCTTCTGGGAAGGTTATGTTTTTTGTGTATTTTATTTTTAAAATTTCTTTTTCTTTTTTCCATATGTCACAGTCTTTTGCATTTGCATAGTGTTTTCCTTGGCAATTTATGCATTTGGGTTCTTTTCCACACTCAATATGTTTCTCATTTTCCCCACATCTTATGCATACTGGAGGGTGTGTACACCTGTCTTGATGATGTCCAAACCTCTGGCAGTTAGAGCATCTTAGTGGATTTGGAATGTATGGCTCAATATTTATTCTTTCATATCCTATTTTAACATTGTCTGGAATTTTGGATGCATTGAAAGTCAGAATGTATGTGTTTGTTTTTATGATTTGTTTTTTTTTCCTTATTTGGATTCTTTGCACATCTGTCTCATTTTGGTTCTTGAGGTTGTATTTAATTATTATTTACTCTTCTCCCCCACTTGAGAGAGATGTGACACAAGGTCTTTTTTAATGTGGGGAACCTGAGCATGTACGCCCAGGTACTGGTCAAATATTACCTATCCACTGCGGTGGATAGGTTCAAAACCGGTCTAAACTGGTCTTAATTTGGTCATTCCCGACCCAAGCCCGAAGGCTGGGGCCAGGTAAGTAATTATTTACTCTTCTCCCCCACTTGAGAGAGATGTGACACAAGGTCTTTTTTAATGTGGGGAACCTGAGCACTTACGCCCAGGTACTGGTCAAATATTACCTATCCACCGCGGTGGATAGGTTCAGAACTGGTCTGAACTGGTCTTATCTTGTCTTTAGTTACTCTGGTCCCAAGCCCGAAGGCCTGGAAGCCCGAGTACACAAGGACAATCAGAGCTTCTGATTACTCCTTTGCTAAAGTTTAGTGTTTTGTGAGGGTAGACTTTTATTTTCATATTATCAAAGTATTTCCATTTTAATTTTTCATCAGATTGTTTCTTATTGATTACTTCTATCAGTAAAGTTCCGTTATTTAGTTTTTTTTACTTATTTTGGCCTTATATTTTCAGATAGTATTTTTTCTATTTTGAATGGGGATAGTCTTGTAATAAGTTTTTCTTCCATTGATTCTGTTACCATTTATGATGGATAGTTTGGATTGTTTTCTTGTTTCTCTTCATTTTCACTATCGGATACTTCTAAAATTCTTTTTTTATTTGATATTTTTAAACTCATATTCAATTTCCTGATTTTTCACCATCCCTGCTCCCCACCCACCTCGGAGCCCATTATGTTGGAAAGTGCCAGGGGGGAAACCCATTCGCCCTGGCATCAACAGGGCTACAGGGATGGTATACTCAACCTCGTGGAGGTCACAAGCACCTGTTTCTCCCTCCCTTCACTATAAAATTAACTAGTAAAAAGTCAGGGGGTATGCAGCCATGTCGAGACTTGGTTCCTACGATGTTGATTGACCCTCAGCCAATGCCTTCCACCATATATTTGGACCAGATATTTGTAGTGGGAAGGTACGGCATAGAGATATGACATTGATTTATCAATTGTTTTCCCAGGATGGATTATATATGGTGGGGCTTGACATGACCCACCGATTGATCGGATCGGGCCTATCCGACCACCCGTCTAGCCCAGGTAAGGGCCAAAGTGGTGTGTTGGGAAATGGAGGTACTTGACCCTGACTTCCAAGACCCTCAACCAACAGGATCCTGTCCCCAGGCATTATGGGTCGCCACCCACGGCCAACAGGTGGCTCCATTGAGGGACTTCAACCCTCTGCAGGGGGGCAGTCTGCGTATTCTGATGCCCTGTCGACAGGGCACCCCATTGAGGGACTTTTACTCTCTGCAGGAGGGCAGTTGACATATTCTGTAGCCCCACGAACAGGGCAATTTTATTAATAGTAGACTTTTTATTACTATATTTCATTATTCTTACAGTTATGATAAGTATTTCATCAATAGTATTATTATTATCGATTTATTAGCACTCGTATTATTACAATAATAATTGATATATTAGTACTAGAATCATGATTGTGAGAAATATTTTATCAGTGTTAGTAGTGGTATTAGTATGGTTTATTAGTAGCAGTGTTATTACTATTATAATAATTTATTAGCAGTTGCATTATTACTATGATACTATTTTATTTCGTGATAAGTGTTTTATTAGCAGTAATATTATTACCACGATTTATTAGTAGCAGTTTTCTCACTATAATGATAATGGTTTTATTAGCAGTGTTTTATCAGTAGAAGCATAATTATTTCTATAATAATAATAAAGGCCTTGTTATTATTATTATTATTAGTAGTAGCAGTAGTATTGCTATAATGAGTGTTTTATTGGTATTATTATTATAAGAGTCTTATGAGTAGTAGTATTACTATGATGATTATTTTATTATTGATATCAGTAGTAATACTATGATAAGTGTTTATTGACATTATTATGATTATAAATGTTTTGTTAGTTGTAGTAGTATTACTATGATAATAATAATTTTTTAGCAGTAGTAGTATCACTACTACAACACTAATTGTTCTATTAGTACTAGTATAATTATTTATATGAAAAGTGCTTTATTATTATTATTTTTAGTATGATATGTGTTTTACTAATAGCAGTATCATTGCTATGGTAATAAATGTTTTATCAGTCAGTCAGTTAAGTGCCATACATAATGCACGCTTTGGGCCATAATGTCTTGAAAGAGACATGACTGAATGGGCAAAAAATTATTTTGCAGTAGGTTGCCATTGCTATAGAACCCAATCTGTCTTGTTATTTAACCCATAACCGGAGGGAAGAGATGGATACCCTTTCCCAAGGGTATTGGTGCATAAGTGAATGCAAGGAATTCAACTGGAATTTGAACTCGTCACTCCGATTTGTTGTTCCGAGTCGATATCCACCGCCCCAAAAAGCACATCCTGTTTTATCAGTACTAGCATAATTATTTCTATAGTAATGAATGTTTTATTAGTAGTATTAGTAGTAATATTGCTATGATAATAAATTTTATTGGTAGTATTATAATGATAATATGAGTTTTATTATTATTATTACTATGGTAATAGATGTTTTATCAGTAGAAGTATTACTAGGATAATAATTGTTAGCAATAAAAAGCTAATGAGAACCTTAGACCTCTTAGATTTTGCTTTTCTGCTTTTAGGTAAGTAATTAAAGATTATGAAACTGATAGTCATGTACCCTTTTTTATTATCTTGGCTAGAAATCAGAGATTTCTTTTGTTTGTGGTAATGAGCCAGAACTGACAAGTCATCGAGATAGAATCTCAATCCTCTCTTTTCTTTAATCTTCTCTTCTGTCATTTAAGCCAAACCAACTCAGTTTTATTTTCTCTTCTCAGCTGAGGTGAGTATAGTGACCTTTAGACAGATAAAGAATTAGAACAGTGGTAGTAGACTGCATGTTTTCATCCTTCAAACTTTTAGAACTGAATTTATCCAGATAACGTAAATGATAGAATAGGTAAAGAGGTAGCATAGCTGTGGCAGTTGTGAGAAATGGGTAGTATTTAAAACTGTTGTTTGATTTTGGAGTGATTATTGGAGCTAGAAAGATGGGTTCAATCTCAAAGATGACAACAACTCTAGGTTTTGCTCAGGCCTCAGTAGTAAGGGTACACCAAGAATATGTGGATTATATAGATAAATAAAACTACAAGTACTCACAAATGAAACAAGAACTGAATTGTTGATGACTGACAAAGACAGTGACCACATAATGAATGGGAACATGTCATCAATACTGCTCAAACCATCTGCCCACGCATTCTACAATGTATTAGATTGGAAGAAAAGTTCATAGCATTTTTCAATAAGTAACATTTAAACATGTGATGGATTGACTGATTTGTTTTTTACAGCTTATCAGTTTAATTTTACATTAGAAGTGAAAATTTACATTATTTACATTATTCAAACTGTTGCCCTCATCTTTGTAGTCATGTTTACAACATTTTGCTGATTCCTTACGTTTTTGTATTTTCCAGTATGTTCTCTATCTATTGCTTTGACTTAATCCCACAGAGAGTGAACTTTCTTTTCTCTCCATATGCTGGACTACAAAAATCTCTTAACCCGACCAAATATAGAAATGAATACAATATGGGAACCAGTAATACAGAGTGCTAGAGAAAAACAATTACAAACATCAAGACTGTAATATGAGCTCTGGTAAAAAAAAAAAAAAAAAAAGAAAAGATAACTTAGACATTAAATTTATAACTCCCCAAAAATTCATACACTAATGTCTTCAAGGATACATGGTCCAGTAAATAAAAGAGTTTGTTGGGCCCAGTGGTTTGACCCAAACAGTTGTGAGTTCAATATGTAGCGAACAAAAAAACTTAGAGAGTTGAGTTAAAACTAAGACATCCAGAAGTGGCATTACAATTGAAGATCAAAATAAATAATTCAGTTCAAAATTCCAATTACCTGAAGAAGGTCAAAGTGTCCAACAGCAAAAGGTTGGGAATATGACAACAAAGATGAAGACAACAGCTTGAACAATGTAAATAATTACAATATCTCATTGCAGAAATATAAACAACTATAAAAGTGAAAATTATGAAAATAAGATACATTTTTATAATTTTATGCTCTCTCATCTGTAGATGTTGTACAATCAGCAAAAAAGATGTGTACCATTGATGGAGATGGTGCCATAGCAGAGTGTAATGTTTGTTAGGGTTCAGAAGTGGAAATTTTTATCTGGAAGCCTGAGTTCTGACAGCCTCTAGTCATAGTATGAATATATGAGTTCCACTTCAGAAATGGATATTGCAGAGATACTTTACACATATACAGCCTCTAGTCATAGTATGGATATATGAGTTCCACTTCAGAAATGGATATTGCAGAGATACTTTACACATATACAGTCTCTAGTCATAGTATGGATATATGAGTTCCACTTCAGAAATGGATATTGCAGAGATACTTTACACATATACAGCCTCTAGTCATAGTATGGATATATGAGTTCCACTTCAGAAATGGATATTGCAGAGATACTTTACACATATACAGCCTCTAGTCATAGTATGGATATATGAGTTCCACTTCAGAAATGGATATTGCAGAGATACTTTACACATATACAGCGTCTAGTCATAGTATGAATATATGAGTTCCACTTCAGAAATGGATATTGCAGAGATACTTTACACATATACAGTCTCTAGTCATAGTATGGATATATGAGTTCCACTTCAGAAATGGATATTGCAGAGATACTTTACACATATACAGTCTCTAGTCATAGTATGAATATATGAGTTCCACTTCAGAAATGGATATTGCAGAGATACTTTACACATATACAGCCTCTAGTCATAGTATGAATATATGAGTTCCACTTCAGAAATGGATATTGCAGAGATACTTTACACATATACAGCCTCTAGTCATAGTATGAATATATGAGTTCCACTTCAGAAATGGATATTGCAGAGATACTTTACACATATACAGCCTCTAGTCATAGTATGAATATATGAGTTCCACTTCAGAAATGGATATTGCAGAGATACTTTACACATATACAGCCTCTAGTCATAGTATGAATATATGAGTTCCACTTCAGAAATGGATATTGCAGAGATACTTTACACATATACAGCCTCTAGTCATAGTATGAATATATGAGTTCCACTTCAGAAATGGATATTGCAGAGATACTTTACACATATACAGCCTCTAGTCATAGTATGAATATATGAGTTCCACTTCAGAAATGGATATTGCAGAGATACTTTACACATATACAGCCTCTAGTCATAGTATGAATATATGAGTTCCACTTCAGAAATGGATATTGCAGAGATACTTTACACATATACAGCCTCTAGTCATAGTATGAATATATGAGTTCCACTTCAGAAATGGATATTGCAGAGATACTTTACACATATACAGCGTCTAGTCATAGTATGAATATATGAGTTCCACTTCAGAAATGGATATTGCAGAGATACTTTACACATATACAGCCTCTAGTCACAGTATGAATATATGAGTTCCACTTCAGAAATGGATATTGCGGAGATACTTTTCACATATACAGCCTCTAGTCATAGTATGAATATATGAGTTCCACTTCAGAAATGGATATTGCAGAGATACTTTACACATATACAGCCTCTAGTCATAGTATGAATATATGAGTTCCACTTCAGAAATGGATATTGCAGATACTCAACAAATCTTTTATAAGTGTTGTAAGAATTTTGAAAACACTTGGATACTTGAATTGCTATGATCAGAGCCAGTAAAAGTAACTTGTACCCCTGACCCTGAATCCATGATACAGGGCCCCCACTCTACTATATCTCAATTTTTATAAGGTAGTATTCATATAAAACACAAATTTTATTGTAACCTAATTATGTACAACAATGGATCATATGTATAGGTGAACACTTCAACTAGAAAAAAAAAATAAAGAAAGAAAATAGAAAAATATAGGTGAAAAAAGAAAATAGAAAAATATAGGTGAAAAAAGAAAATAGAAAAATATAGGTGAAAAAAGAAATTTGAAAAATATAGGTGAAAAAAGAAATTTGAAAAATATAGGTGAAAAAAGAAATTTGAAAAATATAGGTGAAAAAAGAAATTTGAAAAATATAGGTGAAAAAAGAAAATAGAAAAATATAGGTGAAAAAAGAAATTTGAAAAATATAGGTGAAAAAAGAAATTTGAAAAATATAGGTGAAAAAAGAAATTTGAAAAATATAGGTGAAAAAAGAAATTTGAAAAATATAGGTGAAAAAAGAAATTTGAAAAATATAGGTGAAAAAAGAAATTTGAAAAATATAGGTGAAAAAAGAAATTTGAAAAATATAGGTGAAAAAAGAAATTTGAAAAATATAGGTGAAAAAAGAAATTTGAAAAATAAAAATAGGTGAAAAAAGAAATTTGAAAAATATAGGTGAAAAAAGAAAATAGAAAAATATAGGTGAAAAAAGAAATTTGAAAAATATAGGTGAAAAAAGAAATTTGAAAAATATAGGTGAAAAAAGAAATTTGAAAAATATAGGTGAAAAAAGAAATTTGAAAAATATAGGTGAAAAAAGAAATTTGAAAAATATAGGTGAAAAAAGAAATTTGAAAAATATAGGTGAAAAAAGAAATTTGAAAAATATAGGTGAAAAAAGAAATTTGAAAAATATAGGTGACCAATTCAATACAATGTATCTAAATACAAGTTAGGGACATGTCCTAATAGATCTTTTCATCTTAAATGAATCAGTAATATTTTGCCGCAATTTTTTGACATCAAATTGAGATATTTTTGTTAAAAAGACACACCCAACATTACAGATAAAAAATAATTAATTTTATATAACTTTTTTTGAGACTTAGCACGAGTAAATAAAATTCATTGATATGGATGAAAAAAAAAAGACCACAAAATGACGCCAAAGTATGTGAAAATTTTCACCCTTCAATAGTCAGTTGTGCTTAATGATACCAACCAATTTTCCCCTCATTGAGCTGCGAGAGCTTGACCAGAGGAGAGAACAATGACCAGGCTCTGATCATCTGGATTTTTGGAGGAAAATTGGCTGGTATCATTCAATACCTCCAAAACAAAGTTAGTAATATTTTAATACAACCGAGCAGAACCCATTGCTCCCTTCCTGATAAACATGTGTTCTATCAATGAGGCTCCTTGATTTGAACATCTATTAGGGCTAAATCTCACTCCAGACCTGAAGTGGAATTTATATATTCATGTTATGACTAAAGAGGCTGTAAAAATATTTGGTTCATGTTCCAGAACATACCTGTTATGGACCAAGTTAAGGACCGAAAAGAACAACACAACCACAAAGGTAGAAATAACAAATATATATTAACAAGAGATAACAATACAAAATGTGGAAGGTGTTAGTATGACTGTCAGTCTGATTTGGAGTGAACTACTACCAACTTGACTCTCTCTCTTTTGAGAGGTGTAGTATATATACTGTTAGGAAGAGTTCACTCTGGAGTTACAGGTAAGGACCCATGACACTACCTTACACCTTCTGTGATGATCTGTCTTTACAAGAGTCACAACAAGCCAAAAATGGATTATGGCTAACATATCTGGTCTGGAGTAGCCCAGTCCTCATTGTCCAGCCTTGTTAGAGTTTAAAAGCAAATACATGGCCTTAGATGAATTATTTTTGACCCTAAATCTCTTTTCCCACTCTACATAAATGATCTGCCTAAGTGTATACTCTGGTCATTTGTGAACATGTGCTGATGCTGATGATACAATGGTATATTGGTGCATCAGGAACAGAATTTGGCAGCTGATCTCTCTGATCTAGCTCTAAAAAAGGGGAGAAATGGCTGGTAACAATCAATGCTTCAAAAACTAAACTAGTGATCTTCTATCAATGTTGATCAGACTCAGAACATTCATTAATTATGATGAACAGGTCTCCTCAGGAAAGCCCCATACCTTGAGTGCTTGTACAGAGTTAAACGCAACCCAGACCTCAAGTGGAACTCACAATTCATTGTTAAAGATTCTGGATAAATAGTTGTTTCCCTCGGCTGCTCCAGCATGTACCTCACTCGTTTATATGCCAATTCAACAAAGAATAAACTGGGAACCAAAATTACTATTGCCTTCACTGATAAACACAAACACAGATATATAAAAATATACAATTATATTTTTCTTCTTCTTCTGTGGTGTTGTGGTGTAGAGTAGAGTGTAGTCGGAGAGATATCACACACGTATACAAGGGCCGTTGACTGGCTGGATGGTCTTCTGGCTGTTCCCTTTGCCTTCTCACTTGACTCTCTTGACTGGTTTCTTCCAATCTGATCTCTCTCTTATATAGCTGAGTTTCCTCAATTGCATCATCTTTTGCCACACACATTGTGTATTATTTTTGAATTATTATTAATGGCTTTCCAATGGTTTATATTCTGACTCAGATTTACCAAAACAAAACACAATCACACTCCCTCAATGAAAAACTGGCCCCTTATTTTTAATTTTCTAAAACAATATTTATTCTAATGTAAATAAACTTTTGTTTTTATATTTCATGATATTTTCATGACTTTTGAGAACAGCTGTCTTAACACAGTTTCACCTGTCACCCAGTGTCTGCATTCTTGACCTTTCACAACAATGTTTATTTCTTTTTTTATTTTACCAGCCTTGCATTTTTTCATCAAACAATATTTGTTCAATGTAACAAGAACTACATCAGGCTGAAAAAGGAGAGTACGGCTATATATGGTCAGAAATTACCCAGTCTTCACTTTCTACTCTTGACAGAGTCCAAAAGCATCTTTGTGTCCTTGTGGGTGATAAATTATTTTCTACCCTGAAAACCCTGTTGTACAGCCACTGTTATTCAGGTCAAAGAAGGTGCTACATGTTATTAGGTAGCTATCTCTAATTATTTGACACTTCAGTTTATAAATGTCAGTCAATTTTTCTAGACTAATTTTTCATTAATGCTAAATGGTTTGATCATCTCCAGGCAGACATTATATATATATATATATAGTCAGTTAAGTGCAATATGTGATACACGCTTGGGCGATTATGTCTTGAAAAAGATATGAATGACTGGGCAGATGATTATCCCGCAGTAGGTTGCCATTACTTTCTGCGGTAAACTGGTTGCCAACCAAGGCTATAGAACCCAATCTGTCCTGTTATTTAACCCATAACTGGAGGGAAGAGATGGATTAATACCTTTCCCAAGGGTATTTGAGCATAAGTGAATGCAATGAATTCAACTGGAATTCGAACTTGGCTCCCCGATTTCTCATTCCACTGCACCACAACGCACATCCACAAATTGAACAGGAATAAAGCATGTGTAAATATAAAAGTGGACACTGAAGTCAACAACAGCTTGTTTCTTGCTTGAACGCAATCTCCAAGCATGAAACAGACTGTTGCCACTCAGTGTTGAAATGAGTGTCCACTTATATATATATATATAAATGAAAAAGAGAGAGAGAGCCCACACATATATTGTGTGCGATAGGTAAATTGTCGCCATTTTATATTTTTAATTTTGTGTATGTGTGTTTATCTTTAATTTTGTTGACTGCAAAGTATTGTAGGTTTAGTTGGGTATCATTAGTTAGAAAAAGAGCACTATGACACAATTCACTTTGCCAGATATTTGGAAATGGCATTGTTGTACTGCTTGGCATTTGTACAAACATTTCAGTACAAACATTTCAGTGTGTTTGGATGTCAACTAATAAAACAATCATTATCACAATAATGATACTACTAATAATGAAATATTTACTATAGAAGTAATAATACTAATAATAAAATACTTATCTTTGTAGTAATAATGATGCTGTTACTAATAAAACAAATTATCATAGTGATAATATTACTACGAATAATAAAACACTAGAAATAGGGAAAAGATTTGAAAAAAATATTGTATCTTAGAGTGGTGTGTTTATACAGGACTGCTATTAAAACTGTGTCATCTGTATATCTTGCATTGCTTTTATTGTGTCCACCAATGACAAATCCTGTTAGAACTTGTAGTTCTCTTAGGATTATCTCGCTTGTAATGGTTGAATATGTCTGGGGAGAAGAATTAGATTAATTTAACACAAGGCCAATATTATGGAGTACTCCATAAATTAACAGTACTATATGGCCTCTAAGATACTTGTTAATCATTGCTCTATGGAAATACAATCTTCTTTATAAGTTTAACTGAATTTAGCAGCCAGTATACAGGATGTGATAAGTAAAATGCCTCTGTTTTATATTTTAACTTTTGTGCATCATGTTTGTTTTTATATTTGTTAACTGCATAGTATAGCAGGGTCAGTTGGGTACCACCCGTGAGAAAAAGAACACCATGATGCAATTCACTCTGCAAGAAATTTGGAAACAGCATGCTGTTCTACTTGGCATTCATGCCAGAAGCTCTAAAATAAACATTTCAGAGTGTTTGGCTGTTTATCTGAGGACAGTGCAAAGGATTCAGAAAGAGTTGGATGAGTTGAATGGTGATTACAAATGTGTTTAGAGTGAACATAAGTGATGGCGACATTATGTCGCCATACATTTTCCCACAGGGCCTCACACTCAATGTGGAGGCCTACATCAAGTGCCTTGGCGATGTAGTACTGGGTCAAGTGGGTGGCTGCTGGAAGACCCTATATCTAGCTACATCACTCTGCATCATACCACACAAGCAAGAGAACCCAGTCATAGCCGTCAGACACTTTCTGCAACCATATCACCCCTTACGTCTGGCCAACAAAACTCTCCAGACTGCAACCTCATTGGTTATCATATGTGGAGTGCAGTTGAGTGAGAGACCAACAAAACTCTTTGTAGCACTAAAGATGAACTGAAGGCAAGGATTATGGCAGCATTCATCACCTTAAATAAGGAGACCGTTCAGAAGAGATGCAAGCGATTGTGAAGTTTTCTGAAGGTTCTGGTTGAAGCCAATGGTGATTTTATTGAATAAATTTGTTCTTTAGTATTTCAAGATATTTTTGTGTAATTTTGGTAGTATATCTGTTAAAATGAGATGTCAGCATTATTTTCATTTTAGCATTAGACAACAATTCATTCATTGTACCCTGTACACACACACACACACACACACATATATATATATATATATATATTTTGTTTGATGGGTTTTGTTCTTTAGTACTTGTATTTACTTGTCACAAAATAAAATCTTTACGTCTGTCTTGATAAAGTCTCTCAAAACATGTCAATTTAGATAAATTTTCCCTTTGTTTTTATTTATATTGTTCTCTTACAGATATACTCTATCTAAAATTTTTACACACATATATATACATATGCATGTATTGTTAAAATTTGTTATATTTTTAAGAGATGCAAAAATGCTTGGCAAGGTATGTCACAAAGAAATATTTGAAGTGCTAGGTTAGCTTGATCTATTTGGAAAAGATATTAGTAAAATCCAGAACTTATACTGCCTTCAAACAGATAGAAAAAAAATCCATTAATTCACAAAAATAGAAAAAGGTATAAAACAAAGATGTTTCTTCTCCTCGGACATATTCAACCTTCACAAGTGAAGTAATCCTAAGAGAACTAAAAGTTCTAACAGGATTTGTCATTGGTGGACACAATAAAAGCAATGCAAGATATACAGATGACACAGTTTTAATAGCAGATACAGAAAGGAAACTACAGGAAGAAAAAGATAGGGAAGAGTGCTCAATATCAGAGAGAGTGTAAAAGGTTTATGAAGAAATAGTTTAAAAATCTGTATAAATTAAGATTTGAGAAAATGAACAAATTAGATTCAAATTTCAGCAGACACATTATTAGAACATATTCTACTATTTACTCAGTTTCAAACAAAATAAAGAAAAACCATAAAAATCTCTATAAATTAAGATTTGATAAAATAAACAAATTAGACAGATTCAAATTAGTGGACACATTATTAAAACACTAGCAGTATAGCCTGGTGTTGCTCAGGTGTAATGAAAGCTTTTGTATACATATATTATTGATTTTCTGCACTATTGTAAGACCTGCAACCTTGAAACTTCTGAATATTGTTTCTTATGTCTTTGTCTATGTGTGTATCAAATTTGATTAAAATCGGACCACTTCTTCTATAACCCAATTTTTTTGATTATCGATTTTAGATATTTATCGGAGGTACCTTGACACAAAACCTAAGAACACTCGCAGACACTTATAGTACAACTGTGTAAATTTTCAAGAAAATTGGTTCAGCCATTTTGGAGTCTGTAGGTAATGAACACACACAGAGACAAAGTTCCATTTATAAATAAATTTAGATATTCTATTAATTAATTTCACACAAAATAAAACTTCAGTTTATCGAAAAATATAAACCCCTAAGACCCCCAACAATAGAACAAGTAGATGCTGATTACAACAGATCTCAATGGTTGAACCAGTAGACGAAGAAGTCTACACATGACAGATATGCTACAGAAAGTGCTACTCAAAATTATGACAGAGTCAGTGGCAGTCCGTTGCAGATTCATAACAGGGACTGCGCAAGTATACAAATACAAATATTATACAAATGAATAAGAACAAAGAAAATGCTTGTAACATTCAAAACATTAATTTAAAACTGTGCTCAATATAAAAATAGAGCAATGAATATTTATTAATTGTTACATTAGAACATGTGCAAACTACAAATTACTACAAAATTATACATTTTGTTTCGACACTGGAAGGTAGTTAACAATGATAGCAATAAGCGTTTCTTTTAAGAACAACATTTCCCTTTATTTTTTGAATTTTTTTTTCAATATGAAAACAAAAATCAAAACAAAATGTCCAATTTTGTAGTAGTTTGTAGTTTGCACATTTTCTAACATAATAATTAATAATATATATATATATATATATATATATATATATATATACAGCCTTTGAGATTTGAAAAAGAAATCACTTGACTGATGGTCAAGAGAGGGGGAAAAATTACTCGCCTCAAAATCATTTTACTTGACAGACTATTTTCTTAATAGTCACCTTACGTAAACATAGCATGAATCGCTGACGGAAAACAAAAAATGAAATTTTAATTAAAATTTCAAACATGTTAGAAAGGATTTAAAAATTTTTTTAAAATAATAACAACAAAATTTGATCTTTCCTCTTAATAATAGCATAAACATATTGATGATAAAACTTTGTTTTTATTAAGTTTGAGCCCTTTTAAAATCATGATATGCTGTTTTTTTTGACAATTGAGTGGAGGTACCTAAATTTGTAGTTTTTTTTCTTGTTTGACTAGAACCTCCATAAAAAAATAAATCTGATTTTCTAAATGATTTTTTATAAAAATATTACTTGTATAATTTGTTTTTCGGTGCGTGTTTGAAAGAAGTATGCATTTTTGTTCTTTCTTTCAAATGTTCGGTTTTACTTTTTGTAAGCAGGGAGGAAATATAGATGTTGAGTCAAGGATAATATTTTTCTTTTTCCAAATGAGTTTCTAAAAATCTGTGAGCATCTTTAAACTGGATGACAGAGATATTTTGGCTCCACTCTGGAAGTGTTAATTAAACGAATGTTTACACTGACCAGGTTGATAAAAGTGAAACAGGAGGTTGTCAATCTAAATTCCATTTGTCACATTTTTGCTTTGATGATTGTGGGATGTCACTGTCTTTTGTTTAACCACACATTTCGACGTAAATCAAGCACCATGCATAAGACCAAAGAGTTCAATAATGTCATTGTAGGTCATTCTAAGTAACTTGTGAATCTTCAATGGCATACTTTTGGGTTGTAAAAGGAATCAAATTTCTTTATTTGAAGAGACACATTTCAGGTGAAGAGACACATTTCAAACTTTAATTGCCTAATTAAGTTTTTTTAAGTCAAAAGCTTATAATATAAATTAAACTAAGTAATAAATGTCAAAGTTGACAGAACCTGAATAAAATACAATATTATTAATTCAGTTACATCAAAATTCAGCAGCATTGCCTCTGATCAGGAAATTGGAGGTCTTGAGGAGCGTGGAACCACCTCTTAATTCCTATTGTTCCCAGCTCCACTTTGATCTGGGGTGGTAGTACCTGTTAGGGTCCCAGCTATGGACAATTAGTGAACCTACAAACAAAACACTATGAAAGTATAAAAATACATTTATATAGTAAAAATACTAGCAATTGTTTTTTTTTATATAAAAAAGACCAACAATACATATTTATAGTAAAATGACCAACAATACATACTTATGGTTAAATGAATAACAATACATTTTTATAGCAAGACTAGCAGTATAGCTCGGCATTGCTCGGATGTAATGAAAGCTTTAAAATTAATCCATGGTCTTTGGACGTTGGCATGAAAGACTAAAAAGCAATAGTTGTTTCCAGTTAAAGCGAAACAGTAGACTGAAAGAAAAATGAATGGATGTAAATCAAATTTTGATTTCCTAGTATCAATATCAAATAAGTTTTTTCTTCGTAAACTGAATTTTGAAGGCTAAATAAGACTTCTGAGTAAATGGTATCATGGCTGAGACTAAGAACTACAATTATACCTACTTAGAGCTAAACCCGAAGCAAAAACTAAAATAAAAGGGCTGAAAAAAATACAGACATACAGGCAGATAAACAGACACACACACAAACATCTTGCCTTTTATATATATATATATATATATATTGATTTTCTGCACCATTATAAGAACTGCAACCTTGAAACTTCTAAATATCGATTCTTATGTCATTGTCTATGAGTTTATCAAATTTGATTAAAATCGGACCACTCCTTCTATAACCCAATTTTTTCGATTATCAATTTTCAATATTTATTGGGGGTACTTCGACACAAAACCTAGCTAAGAACACTTGCAGATGCTTATAGTACAACTGTGTAAATTTTCAAGAAAATCGGTTCAGCCGTTTTGGAGTCTATAGGTAACGGACACACACACACACAGAGATAAAGTTCCAGTTATAAATAAGTTTAGTGTTTAGATTACCAACAATACATTTTTATAGCAAAATTACCAATATATATATATATATATATATATATATATATATATATATATATATATATATATATATATATATATATATATATATATATATATATTGGTAATATATATATATATAAAATGACCAACAATAGATTTTTAAAGCAAAATGACCAGCGATATATTTTCTCTGCAGTTGAAGGCATACAACAGCATTCAAAATATATTGAAGTCATACAAATGTGTTTAAATTTAGATTTTGGCATTAAATGACCCATAGAGGTCAATATGCTGATAAACAAAATCAACCAACCAAACAACCAACATGAAAGAATATTTTCATGACATTAATCCTTATAATATCCAATAATTTCTTAAATCAAACTGTATTCCAAAATATAACTTCAACAAAACTACAACATAAAACAAACATATCACCACCTCTAGTAATCATGTCCACACAAACATTTGAGTTTGAGTTTCGAGTGTTGTTTAACGGCATATCAACCTCTGTGGGTTATTTAATGCCAAAAAGGTGGGGTTTTAAGGTATTTTTTTAATGTTTGCTTATTGTGAGAAGTTTGATTTAGCCAGGTTTTAATGAAAATGTTTTTGTTTTTATTCTTTTTTATTTTAGAAAATTGAAAACGTCTTCTAGTTTTGTATTCAAAAATGTATTGTTGGTAATATTTTTCCTTTAAAAATCTATATTTTTCTATGACAGTCTATTTTTTTGTATATATTACAATAAAAGTGTATACTTATACTTTCATAGTGTTTTATTAGGCATTAACTATTTGCCCATAGCTCTGACCCTAATGAATGCTACCACTCCAGGTCAGGGTGGACCTGGGAACAACAGCAATTAAGAGGTGGTTCCATGCTTCTCACAACCTCCCAATCAGAGGCCTTGTTGCTGGATGCAGTTTACCGTCATGCCCAGGACCCCACACAAACATGTATATGCACAAAAACTGAGTATCATCTACCATGTATTCAAATGTGAAAGCAGAATAATGTATATCACAGTTTTATTACTTCAAAGCTCCCAAGAAAATATAATTTTGGCATTAAATGAGTTATAAGGAGTTGATATGGCATTAAACATGTAAATCAATCAAAACTGACAACAAAATCTACTACTCAGTTTCATGTGATAATAATAATTGGGTAGATACAATCTACCCGATAATTGTTAATGAAACACTGAGTACAGATTTTTGATGTTATCGAATTATTATATATACAGTAGCAGCCATAATATAAGGAACAGAAACAACAAAGACATAACTATGTGTATTACTTAAAAAGTAATGCATGATTAGCAATGAAATTTTTACTGAATAAAAATTAGGGTGTAATGCATAAATATTATACAAAGTTACAAAAATTTACATAATAGTTTTTTTTTAAATAAGGATTAAATGGAACAAAGGAAATAAGCTACTGGACAAAAGTTAAGGAAGGCTGTTAATAATTTGCATAAACTTTTAATTTACATTGTTAAAAAAACTCGATGGAGCTTTCCAAAATAAGTAAAAGTTCATTTATCATTAGGACTTTATTTTTAAGCAATATGGCAAATTCTACATGCAAAAAAAACTCATTATCACTATCAAGAAAAAAAGTCAATTTCAGAAATTTCTGATATTGTTCATAGGTCTAAATGTGTCATTCATCGTGTAATTAGCAGGTATAAAACCGATAAAATGTTAGATGCAAAACCAAAAACCGG
The DNA here is from genome assembly GCA_037127315.1 of Ascarosepion bandense. Lineage (NCBI taxonomy): Eukaryota > Metazoa > Mollusca > Cephalopoda > Sepiida > Sepiidae > Ascarosepion > Ascarosepion bandense. The sequence continues at coordinate 2,579,149 of JBBBDQ010000151.1, forward strand.
CAGACCTCCAAAAACATTTACTTAAGAAGATCAAAGAATCGTTAGAATATCTACAAAAAAACATTTTGAAACTGCTACATCAACTGCCCGTAAATTTAATGAAGAGATAGATAATAAGATCTCAAGGAAAACGGTTGCTCGCAGGTTAAAAAATGCAGAATTGCATACCCGTATTTGAAGCCACTCATTTCAAAACGAAACTAAAGGGCATGCCTGAAGTATGTGAGAGAACATGTTGTTTGGACTGATGAACAATGGGATAGAGTTTATTTCAGGGACGAGTCCAAGTTTACTATATTTGGTTCTGAGGGCAAAACTTACATACGCAGTAGAACAGGTGAAAGACTGTCTTCTCAATGTGTCAAGAAAACCGTTAAGTTTGATGGCGGCAGTGTGATGGTATAGAGAATGATTTCATCTGCAAGAGTTGGCCCTATCATCCGCGTACATGGCAATATCAATGCTGAGATTTAAAAAAGGCTTCTTCAGCAGTATGTAGTACCAAGATTACACCATAATCTTTATGAATCTCCTATTTTCATGCAGGACAATGCACCTTGCCACAAGACTCAGAAGATTATGGCTTTATTTGAAGAAGGAATCACCTTAATGAAGTGGCCAGCCCAGAGCCCCGACCTGAATCCAATAGAAAATGTTTGGAAGATAATTGGAAAAAGGGCTTAGAAAATAAACCTGAAAAACCAGGACCACCTATGGGAGTTATTGAAAGACAAATGGGAGGGAATTACTGTTGATTTTTGCAAGAAATTAATTAGATCATGTGGTTGACAATGCAGAGAATTCATTGAAAATAAGAGGATGTTTACCAAATATTAAATTTTGTTGGAATTTTGTTCACAATCAAATATTAACAAGATCCTTCCTTAACTTTTGTCCAGTAGCTTATTTCCTTTGTTCCATTTAATCTTTACTTAAAAAAAACTATTATGTAAATTTTTGTAACTTTGTATAATCTTTACTTGGTAAAAATTTCATTGCTAATTATGCATTACTTTTTAAGTAATACACATTTATGTCTTTGTTGTTTCTGTTCCTTATATTATGGCTGCTACTGTATATATATATATATATACTACAGGGAGCTCCCCCATATTCACAGGATTTAAGGATCAGAAACGGCTGCAATTAGAATTCATGAATACTTCTACCCCCACCAAAAGTGCTTATAAGTATCTATTTTGATTGTTACCTCCACCCACCATGCCTTAAACTTTTATCCTAAACCCTTTAAAAACATTTCATACCCTTTTTAAAACATTTCTGGAAAATAGTACTGTATTGGTGGCCATACACTTAGTGTAAATTTTCTCTCATATGTACAATAATCATTTTTAATCACACAAATTGATACACCCATTGAAAATACTGTATAAAATAAGTGTAACAAGATATAAAATACTGTATAAAGTTTAAAACATTTTCTTAAGACAGAACTGTGATAGTGTCCCCAGACTTAGCATAAATTTTCTTCCATTTGTACAATAACCATTTTCTTTTATGCATACATAGGTACAACTATTGAAAATATTAAAATATGTACATGTACAGTAGTAATAGACAAAAACAAAAATACTAAATAATAATTCTGCTGCATAGACTTCTTGCTGAAAGCCTTAGAAAAAGTTGGGCATTTAGGTAGCATCTTAGAGCACATGTAAAAGCAAAAACACAAAAGTGAATTCACAAAGATTAATAGAACACAACACTAGTGAACTAATAAGGTCTACAGTTTCCGCAAAAGTAGCTGAGCATTTTGTATATCAACTAATAGGTGCCAGTCTTGTACCACCATCTGATCACCAGCCAATAGCATTCAAGTATCAAAGCAAGCATATGCATGCATACACTAACTGTTTTGCCACTTTTAAGATGACAGCTGTAGATATCTTCTAGAAAAAATTCTGCAAATGTGCGAAGTTGTGAATGCTGAATGTGAATAGGTATGGCCTTATTATATATATATATATATATATATATATATATATATATGAGTTGAATATATGGATTGGAACCTGACATGATAAAATAAAAAATAGGAAACGTATCTCAATTTAACATTTCTCTTATATATACATATATATATGCATGCATATACTGTTTCACTTATAAAAAGTAGAGAAGATATACTAGCAGCATAGCCCGGTGTTGCTCGGGTGTAATGAAAGCTTTCAAACTAATCCATGGTCCTGGAGCTCAGACTCTCTGGACATTGGCATGAAAGACTAAAAAGCAATAGTTGTTTCCAGTTAAAGCGAAACCGTAGACTGAAAGAAAAATGAATGGATTTAAGTCGAATTTTGATTTCCTGGTATCGATATCAAATAAGTTTTTTCGTTGTAAACTGAATTTTGAAGGCTAAATAAGACCTCTGAGTAAATGGTATCATGGCTGAGACTAAGAACTACTACTTAGAGCCAAACCCGAAGAAATAATCTAAAATAAAAGGGCTGAAAAAAAATAGACATACAGGCAGATAAACAGACACACACACAAACATCTTGCCTTTTATATATATATATTATCGATTTTCTGCACTATTGTAAGAACTGCAACCTTGAAACTTCTGAATATCATTTCTTATGTCTTTGTCTATGAGTGTATCAAATTTGATTAAAATCGGACCACTCCTTCTATAACATAATTTTTTTGATTATCGATATTTATTGGGGGTACCTTGACACAAAACCTAGCTAAGAACACTTGCAGACGCTTATAGTACAACTGTATAAATTTTCAAGAAAATCGGTTCAGCCGTTTCAGAGTCTATAGGTAACGGACACACACACACACAGACAAAGTTCTATTTATAAATAAGTTTAGATTTCTAGTTGATACCATATACACAAGCATACATACACACTCGTACACACAAACATAAAATGAGAAAAAAATCAACGTTACAGAAATAAATTATTTTTTAACCTAGTATAAAAATAACATTGTATAAAAATAACAAAAAATAAGAAAATTGGCAGTCAATTGATGAGCGGACCAAGCAATTACAGAAAAATTTGTCTACAAAATTCTGGAGTCAGGGTGATGAATATAACATCAATCAACTACGTGACAAATTTTACATTTGTAGTAATCCAATATATATGAATGATTTGCATATATTGATCAGCTGTAAAAAATGGGGGAAATTATTTTTGTACATTAGCATTCTTTAGACATTTTTTGGGTCGCAACACTTGCCAGAATTGAAAAATATTGATTTTTTAATCATTTTAATCATAATATTGATATAGTGTAAAATCGATACCTAACTTTTGCAGTTATTGGAAATATGCCTGATAACCATTATTTACAATGTCAAGTTTGAAGGTACGGTAACATTATTGATATCTATATGGTTTCAATGTTCTGAATTTTTAATGTACCGTAAGAGATTTTTCAGAAGCACAAAAACAAGTGTTTCAGGTTAATAGTATTTATTTTGGGGATGCATGTTTTGATGCAATGGATATTGGCTTGGAATGAGAAACTGAAGAGCCGAATTCAAATTCTAGTTGAATTCATTTATGCACTAATACCCTTGAAAATGGTCTAACTCTTCTCCCTCAAGTTATGGGTTGAATAGGACAGATCGAGTTCTATAGCCTTGGTTGGCAACCAGTCAACTGCAGAAAAAAAAGGCAATCTACTGCAGGAAAATCTTCTGCTCAGTCAAACATATCTCAAAAAACATTGCCCAATCATGTATCATGTATGGCACTTGACTGAATATTTATCTTAAAGGAAGAATAAACATACATATATTTATTAATCTATAATTCCAAGTATATATATCCAATTTTTATCTTTATTTAAAATAGGCCTTTTTTTTTAACCTCCTCTAAAAGTCTATTTTCATTCGTAAGGCAACCGAGTTCAATAACTCTAGAAAAGTCAAGGATTGATTTGATATTGTATTGATATTATAAACAGAATACCCCTTATAAATCGATAAAAATCAATGTTGTTTGTTGGTTTGTTTAGCAGCATATCAACTTCTTATGGGAAATTTAATTTTCTTGGGAGCATTAGTAATTTCTTTTGCAAAATTATAATGTTGATAAATAGTTTGATTCCATTTGAATTCATTGCATTCACTTACGCACAAATACCCTTGGGAAAGGTGTTAATTCATCTCTTCTTTCAGATATGGGTTAAATAGAAGAACAGGTTGGGTTCTATAGCCTTGGTTGGCAACCAGTCTACAGCAGAAAGTAATAGCAACCTACTGTGGGAAAATCTTCTGCCCAGTCAGTCATGTCTTTTTTGAGATATGATTGCTCAAGCATGTATCACGTATAGCCCTTAACTGATTGTCGACAACCTGTTCTTTTTCAAAAAGGTATATATATTTGCAGCATATCAGCTCCTTATGGGTAATTTAAGGCCGAAATTTAATTTTCTTGGGAGAATTAGTAAATTCTTTTACAAAAATGTATTGCTTGTATTTTTACAACAAAAATATAATTTTATACTTTCATAATGTTTTGACATCAGTTTGGAGGTCATCTATTTGCCCATAGATGGGCCTCTAACAAGTGATACCACCCAGGGTCAGGGTGGATCTAGGAAGAACAATTAAGAGTTCCATGCACCTGAAAGCCAGCAGATCCAAATCCTTGTTGCCAGATGTAGCTTATCATCCTATCGAGGATGATAAAAATCATTATTTTTCAATTCTGATAAGTGCAGTGACTCAAGGAAAATTTAAATAATGCTAACATTCAAAATTTATTTCCCAAACATTTTTTCCTATTTGTATGTAGGAGTAGACCAATCAATTTCTTTTATACTAATGTTCATCCAATACAAGGCTCAAGAGTCACTCAAGGTAGAAGGTTACTGTGAAGTGTTGTATGAGCATATGGAGGAGCAAGAAATGAACTTCATAAGTCTATATATGAAAGATAACGGTTAACTCTTCAGTCAGTTAAGTGCCATATGTGATACACGTTTGGGCAATCATGTCTCGAAAGAGACATGACTGACTGGGCAGAAGATTATCCCGCAGTAGGTTGCCATTGCTTTCTGCGGTAGACTGGTTGCCGACCAAGGCTATAGAACCCAATCTGTCCTGTTATTTAACCCATAACTGGAAGGAATAGACGGATTAATACCTTTCCCAAGGGTATTTGCGCGTAAGCGGATGCAATGAATTCGGCTGGAATTCAAACTCGGCTCTCCGATTTCTAACGCACTACAACGCACATCCAGTTAACTCTTAGAGATGTCAATATTGTAGAGAATATGAAGACATCTTGCTGGGAGTCAGTTCCACAAAGCAACAGTTCGTGGGAAGAAGCTGTCCAAATGGAACTTGCTCCTTACTATTGGAATACAAAGAGAATGGGGGTGTTTCATGCTTGTGTATGTGGCATGGTGAGCCCCAGTGGTAAAGGTCAGGGGTAGCGGGACTAAGGAATTAATTCATTAAAACAAGTCACAGAAATAGTGATAGAGCAGTGAGAGATAAGGTTTCATTTGTGGGAAAAGGTTTATAAGGGGAAAAATAATCCACCATTTTCAAGACAACATAGATGCTTTTGAACCTATCAAGACAGATTGGGCAGCAATAATCTATTTTAAGTTTGATCTGGCTCTCATAAAGATAGAGATAGTTCCATACATACATACATGCATATTTTGTATTGTAATATAAGCTAATAGTCTAATAATAAATATCAAATTATTGAACTGTAATTCCAATCTGTAATCTAAAAATGGTGGAGTAATGGATAGTAATTTAAATTAAGGAAAGATTGGGTCTTTATAACTGAGAGGGTTAGCACTGAATTCAAAACCTCCAACACTTGGCCAATTGTGGTTGTGGTGAGTACAAATACACCTCTGAAGACGTGGTCACTCAATGAGTGGTTTTTCTAAGGAGTGAGAAGGCCCTGGGTGGGTCTGTTCCAAGGAACTTTCATTCTTGGTGCCTTTTTTAAAATCCTTAAAATTTAATCTGTATTTAATAACCTACAAGTTTAGACTGTTTATACCTGGTAAAACCAAAAAGTATTTTTTAAAAAATCATAAATACACCCCTCACCGTAATAATTCATATCATATGGCTGTCCATTGCAAAAATGGCGGTTTATTTAAAGATAATTTTTTTTATCAGTAACATAATAACTTTTGTTGTATTGAAATTTTATATCTTTTTGGCCAGGAATAAAACAGGGAATGAATACTCATTCTTAATTTTAATGTAAATTTTATATTTTTTCTAAATTTGCATTTACCGCGAGATTAAAAACGCGTGATTTTTACCAAAATATTTATTTTATATTTCATCATGATTTTTTTGTGACGACGAGACATCGTAAATGAATAAGAATTGCGTGATAAAACTCGTTACTAACAGTAACGATGAATAAAAAGTTATATTTTTATTTTTTTATATACGATTTTTTGTGTAAACGCATTCATTGTCATTCATGTTTTATGACGTTCCAGGCCATGTGATACAAATATCGCTAGAAAAGTGAATCCGAACCAGTTCATTTTTAAAAGACGTGTAAAAACACGTTTTTTGTCTTATTTTTTCCTGTCTCACGTAAAAAAACAACAACAAACCAACCAGACAACGAACAGTTTTATTCCCAAGACAAGATCTTCCCGAAATTCTACAACTGTCACTGAATGATCTCACGCAAGAACAGAGGTTTATTGTTTTTTATATTTAATTTGACATTATAATGAATGGAAACACAATTTAGAAAAAAAAAAATCAAAAAGTGGGTGAAAAATTAAGGCGCCTGCTGTAGTGTAATATAGTTCATTCATTGGTTACCCCCCCTTTTTTTTAAATAGCAATTTTGTTTCACAAACCATTGCGAGTGAGTCCGATTTTCACAAGATAAAGTCACCGTTGTAGCCTTAAGTTAAGAATCTGTTAAGGAAGAATAACTATCTTTTCTTTTTTCTTAATAAAGAATCTCTCAAGGCATATATTTTCAATTTGTTACCGAACTAAATGTCACACTGTAAGTGTAAATTGTAGTTAAGAAATCTTTCACAGCTGGAATTTAACTAAAACACCACTATAGACTGGAGTTCGAGTCCAGGTTAAAGTCCGGATAGAGTATGCTGGTTTTTGAAGGTATAGGCAGGCAGGCCTTTCTCAAAAAGTAAAAAACACAACACTATGTACAAGTCCTCAAGTCTTTGGTTTTTTTTATTTATTTTAGCAAAATCTAAATAAGGACTTTTTATAAAAATACCTTAAGGAAAAAAGTTTATATATGTACTGAAACAGTGAAAAAAACCTGATTCTTCATTACTATATTTTGAAAAACTATTTAATTTCTCCTGTCAAAAAAAAAAAAAAAAGTGGAGTAAACTGAAAAATGAAGAAAACAAACTCCAGAACGAATTTCATTTTTTTTTTTTGTAAATCACGTGATGTAAAAACTTATTTTGTTTTGGCTTTCGTGGTGGTGAGTCAATAATACATTACAATTAATGAATTTACATAGCAATCTGAATCCCACTTTATTAACTTAAAAAAAAAAAAAAAAAAAAAAGGAAGATATTTGTAAATTTAAAAATAGCAGAATATGAAAAAAATTAAATACCTTCAATTTTTTCTTCCTGGTTGATTGTAATGTAGTGCTACTTACTGTCTAGTAAATTTAATAAACAAATCTACCAAAATAAATAGTAAAATTAAAAACAAAGTATCGACTTTTTATTTTATTTTTACGTTGAGCACTAAGAATACTTTGAATTTTAAATACTGGACAATATAATACAAATAAAAAAAAATGGTGCAGGAAAACTGCTGTGTTAATTTCGATGTTTTGCCTTGAAAAATCACCATTCGAAATCCTGTCTCTCGACTAGATTTGAACACCTATGCTAGATATTTAGAAATAAGCGCACGACCAATTCAGCCATGAGGCAGGTCAGACATTGTCAATTTATTTAGATTTTTTTAATCCAAAAATAAATGGTTGACGTCGGAATTTTACTTTAGCTAGTTAAGGGTTCGAGCTGCTAAGCAGGAGAAATACATTTTTTTTTTCTTCTTCAGAGTTGCCTGTTTGTTTTTGTTTTTTTTTTAACTAAAAACAATTTAACCACCTGCTTAAAGTTACGAACTAGGCGAACAAAACATTTTTATAACCCACCCATCAAATTCAAACTTAAAACTTGTTATGAATGTACTTAAAGTTTTAAAATAAAAAATATTTAGTTTATAAGTTTTTGTACGTTATTATTGATATGGGCTTGATTTTAGTTTAATTCGTATTAAAGTTTGTTAAAAAAAAAAAAAATAGTAATTTTATTTCCTAATGGGAACATATTTTTAAAATCTAGATTAAAGTAAATTTAGGACAATTAGAGAAATGAAGCAATAATTGATTTGACAATATACATTTTATTAGAAAATAAGTTTTCTGGATTCCTTAGTCTTTTTTAATTAAACTTGACAGATTTCTCTTCATTGGATTAATTAAAAATACTAAGTCTTTTTCTTGTCCCGAATTCGCCGTAGAAGACTTAAGAAATATTAACCTTCTTAAAAAAAGAAAAAAATGGAATGAAATAACTGATAATTAATTGTTAAGTGCTTTCGACAAGGTGGTCATTCGATAATGGACCCAACAAGCCCTCTGCTTCCTTAAAAGATTTTTGTTTTAGTGTCATGTCGTATTACGGTAAAATGAAAAATGTTCTTTAGATCACTTAATTTTTTTTTGACAATTTTTTTTCTAGACACACAAAATTATTTTTAAAGACGTTGTCGCAATATGAGATATAGAAAAAAGTATTCGATTTTGTTTTCGTTTATTTGGGGAGTGGCTTTTTTTGTTTATCCCTAAACTTTGTTTTTCTCCACTTATGCAGTACTCCTCAAATAACTCAATACAGAGATCTGAAACAAAAATTATGCATTTACTTTCAATTAGTCCCATCGAAATGAAATGTTTTTTTTTCTCTCTCCGAAGTTAGCATTTTAAAAAATCCTAATTTTAATCACGCAGTAAATATGATCTCTTAATTTAAACAAAATTATTTTAAGAGTTCTAGATTCTTTAGACATCTGGTACAAAGTACAAACATTTATTTAGTAAGCCAAAAAAAAAAAAAATGAAAAAAAAAAAAAAAAAGTGTCCCAGATCAGCCTTTAACTCCAACCCTAATAAACAGCCGGCGTCCATTGCAATAATGGCGGGTAACTAAAGATCACGCAAAAACTACTCTTTTTTCTTTAACGGATATTAAAATAACTGAATTTCAACAAAATTATCAAATATGCAATTGTAAAGACTCTGGAATACTGCAGTTAAAATTCAGTTACTTTTAAATTCATTTTAAAAGTATAAAGCTGAGAATAAGGTAAGAATTGCTGCGTGAGTAAGCCGGGATATTACATTTTTAGGTTTACATGGCACAAAATTAGGTCAGCTGTACTAAATTTGCTCTTCTGATTAAAAAAGATAATTAACAAAAATATATATAAATTCCCTTTTTTTTTGTGTGTATATATATATATATATATATAAAAACAAAAACTCTTCTTCCTTATCTCCAATGGCACGTTACTTTGTTTGAAGCCATCATATAGCCTTGAGTAGGTAAAAGAATTTTAATAGTAGTAGATCTTTTTTTTTTTCTTATTCTCTGGTTGTATTACTTTGAATTAAAAGTTGTTCGTCTGTCGCCTTTTCTCCTTTTCTTCCATAACCTCCTGTCTGTTTGTCTCCATCGTTCCTCCTGTGTGGGTCTCCTAATTTGTCTTCCTTTCTCCCTCAGAACTTTTCTTATTTTGGCCTTCAATCTCCTCCTCCTACTTGCGTTTACGTTTACCTCTTACACCTCCTTTCATTTTCCCTTTAACAACCTTCTCTCTATCTATTTTTTCCTCCTTCAATAATTTTGTCTTTTTCTTTCTCTCTAGCGTTGAAGCTGTTGTTGTTACATACACACCTTTTTCTTTCATCGTCTCATCTGTTTCAGTCGAGCTTTTTATTAAACAACCCCTGCCTGTTTAGTTAATTATTTCTCCTTTTCTTTTCCCTTCTCGCACCCACTGAATTATTTCATTACTGTCAACTCAAAGCTTTTTCTTTCATCTATTACTTTATTTGCTCTTCTGTCATTCTTTTTCACATTTTCTTCTCTCGTTCGTTCTTTCTTCCACACTTCATCGTTTTTTTTTTCTACTACCTGCTTTGGGTCACATTTCCATTTATTTAATATCTCTCTACCAGTGCAACCTCAGGTGTTTTTCACCCTGCCCACCTACATTCACTTTTTTTTCACCTGTCTTTTTCTTACTTAAATTGTCTTCACACCTTTTCTTGGCTTTTTTTAATTTCTTTCTTAGTTCATTTTCTTCAGTCTTCCGCTCCTTTGCTAGTAGCATTTATTTTTGATTTCGAATTGTTAAAAAAAAAAAAAACAAACCCTGCTTTCTAATTAAAAAAAAAATCTTCTCGTTTTTCTATTTCCCATTCATTATCATTATATATTTTTTCTTTTGCTTGTTTCTTTTCTTAGCTGTTTTCTTTCTTATTCTTTTCTCACGTTCAAATCCGATTTTCATTTTCGAACTTCATTATGTTCACCTATCTCTCTCACCAATATTTTCCATCTTCCTTTTCTTGTTCATAGTCCGTTATTTTGTTTTAAATGATTGTAACTCTTCTTAAATTTATTTAGTTGGTTTTTTTCTTCGCTCCAGGTGGTAAATGCGTTCTTTTTCCTATTGTTCTATCAATTTTCTCAGCTGTCTTTTATATATCAGCATTTCATTGACTTTACGAGGCATAATATCAGAGTGACTATATAGCTTAAAAAAATTCATTAGTATTAAAAAAAAATCATTCTTTCATTACTTATTTTCCCTTTGTTTTCTTCCTCCTTTTCCCTGACACTTGCAATGGTTTGTTTTGCTTTTACTTTCTTTGATTCTCCCCTTTCTTTTTCCTTCAATGTATATTCATATTCTCACTTAAATCTTATTTTATCTAATTTTCCTTATTACATTACTACGGCTTCTTTTTGAAAATATATTTCTGTAAGTGTAAATACATTTTTATAACTTCACTTTTTTGTTTGACGTTCATCCGGAAATGACAGTCAAGCCTCGTTCTGGATCAGGAAGAAAGAGAAAGATAAAGAAAATGGAAAGAGAGAGAAAAAAAGCCCCAAAGATTCAAAGACAGGGGTGGAGAAAACGAGAAAAGAAAGCAAGAAAAAATAAACTAAGGTAGGAGGCGCGGACGTGAAGAGAAGTTATAAGTTACTAACGTAGGCGGAGGCAAACGATGAGGAGCGGTGTTAGTAGTCGAATGAATCTGTTGCACGGGAGCGGCGGGGAAAGGAGTGATGAGGGTAGGAGGAAAGGGTGTGAACGAAGTAGGAACAGTCTGGGGCAAATCACACCAACCCATCACAATACACATACATATAGATACATAAGCATATAAACATAAGAGATAACTTACATTTCATATATACATACACATTTCCGTCCACAATAATCATTCATTGCAGTTTTTCTGTAAATTTTGATGGAAGAATCGAGTAGCAGTGAGCCGCCTAGATGCCCTTGTGGATTTTGGGGGTAAGAGCTTGGCCTCTGTCTTTATTACCACTATTTTCCTTAAGGTTTATATATTTATTTATCCTGGAACGGAAAAAAATATCGAGCCAAGTCATCGAACCTTTTTCTTTTTTTTTTTTTTTTAAACCAGTGACAAACACGCACAGACCCATAAAAAATGGGTGGACCTGTGCGTGTTTTATTTATTTAAAAAAAAAATATGGAAGTCTTGCTGTATCACAATTTATATTGCCTACAATTTTCGTGCTTTTTTTTTTTTTTTTTTTTTTTGTGTGTGTGTGTGTCTGTCTAATTGGTGTGTGTGTGTGTGGGGGGGGGACTGCTCTTTCCAAGTGAAAGAAACCAGTCCGTTCTCTACCGGCATTTATCAGAGGGTGGTGGTGAAGGCAGCTCCGTGGGTTGAGAGTTAAAAGTCCTGAATTTGTTGCAGCTTAAAAAAGAAAGAAAAAAAGGTCCCTTAAGAATAAGATCATTGTGTTTTTTTTTTTTTTTTTTTATTATTTTTGTTTTTATTCGCCATGCTAGTTGCTGCTGCTTCTTGGCCAGTTTTATACCAAAAAGGAGATAGAGAGATGGAGAGTTAGTGTGTATTATATATAAATATAAAACAAGGACGGGAGACATTTTTTCATTCTTTAAAATTCTTAACAGCAACTGTCCCCCTCCCCAATATTCATATACATTATGATTTGTGTATCCGTACTGTTTGAATGCTTTTATAGTTTTATTTATTACCGTTTCTAGTTGATCTTTCTGTATTATATATATATATATATATATATATATATATAATTAGTGATTTAGTGTAGCTGAGAAAGTAAGAGTGAGGGTGTTGCTGTTTCTGGGTAGGGAGATGGCGGGGTTGAGATATCACCGACTAAAAGACTTGTATAATTTTTATATTAAAAAAACAAAACAAAACTTTATCATCCAGGTATCTCATTGATGCTAGATGCCAAATAGGTGTCCAGAGGTTAGATTAGTAGTAAACTTCATTTTTTTTTTTTTTTTTTTTGTTACCTTCAGGGTTCGACACTTACAGTTTTATTGACCAAGCTAACATCCGTGCACCCCTCCCTTTGGTAGGCTCCCCCCTCTTCGATAATTCAATTTACAAAGCCAAGAGACAAGGGAAGCTTTTCATCGAAGAAAACCTACAGAAAACAAAACTACTGAGGTGTATATTTGTTTCTTTGGTATAATCATTTGTTTGTCATCGATGTTGTTTTAAATTCACTTGCTTGACCACACCTAAAAAATTAAGTCATTCATCACCTGTGTACGTCATGGATTGCCTATCGGTGTGTATGTATGTATATATATATATATATATATATATATATTACGTGATGTGGGAAATGATGGGTCGTGTGAATATTTTCTCTCTATGAAAGGAAATCGTGACAGCTCAAAAATGAGTATTAAAAATAATAGTTTTAAACAGGAGTCCGTATCAAAATAGTTAAGTAGAATTATTTGTATTAAATTTTATTTTAAAGATATGTTTTAAATTCACGACTGTATGTATTGAAATTGAATTGTATATGTTATCTTAGAATTTAATTTATCAAATAAGAACGTGATCAATTTTTAACCACATTTTAAGACAAAAACGGATAAAAATTGTTTTTTTTTTTGTCTTTCTATTCTCACGCGGATTAGGTGTACAAAATGGCTTGTAAAGTTAACGTAGAGAAAAAAAATGTTAAATAATCAATGTAGGGAAGATATTTAACAGCAATCTCTTTAAAAAATTATCTTTTTGTTGAAAAATAACTTTAGCTTACGTTAAAAAAAAGTTCAGAATTTAAATTAAAAAGAAATGATTATCAAAGCCAATGTTTTTTTTATTTTTTTCTTTAATCCAGTTATTTAAAGTCTACTCTGGTTAGTTATTTTTATATAATTCTTTCCTAATATTAAAATGGATAAACAAAATCCCCCTTTCTCACATATATACGCTGTTCTTTGTGAATAATGTAACCATCTTGTTTTGTAACAGAATGCATTGTCTGTCTGTCTGTTTGTCTTTCTCCTGTCTTTTTTTCCTCTCTAATTGTTCTTTTCTTTGTTAACTCTAATAATTCCATTATTCTCTTCATTACAATTTTCCTTTCCCAACTGCTAAAAGATTTTTTAGACAAACCGCATTATACAATATTTTTCAGGTCTCCCAAAACCCTTGGGCTCTGCTCTAAGTGTTACAAGGGTAAGTACACACATGACTGGCATTGTGACATGGATAAATCGTTCGGTATTCCTTTTTAGAAGGCGACCAGAGCCGCCGTCTGTTCAGGATTTTTCTGTTTACGGATGCTCAATAGTGTCATAATTATCGATTCTCTTGTTATATTCCTTACATCTCTCCTCTTTTTTCTTTATTATAGTTTAGTTTAAAGAGTGTAAAAAATGTTGTTACGGGTGGTTTTTAACAATGTATTATCCTGACTTGAGGTGAGGTGTTGATAATGACATTGCTACGAACCGCCCCACCCTCTTATCAGTGCAGTTGCTCTATAAATAAGTAAATAAAACTACACACAGACTAAGTACGTCGATGTTTTTATTGGTCAACTCAAGGAATGCATTTTATTATCTTAAAAATATAAATGATTTGCATAATTTGTTATTCGTAAAAAGCACAAATTCAGTGGCGTCCCATAAAAAGATGTTTATTGATTTTAAAACGGTTTGCTTGTAATTATTATATTATTCTTTTCATAAAATTATTCACGACATTTTTCTTTTTCTGTAAGAGCTGTATGAAAAGAAAAAATGACTTTACTATGCATCCGTAAATATAATAAACCAACTAGGCAGTATCTCCGATCGACAACTTTAAAGGAATATCGTCCAATCTCGTCTCTTGGCTCTCTATGTGGAATGCTTACATTTAGAATATTTAGGACACTAACCATTCACTTATCTCAGATCCAAAGATACCCTATATTTCCTCCCTATTATTTTCTGAGATCATCTTTTCACGACTGGCACTTTCTTGGATAGAAAAAAAAGCAACCCTTCCTTTTTATATGGCCTCTCAATTAGTAGTAGCTGCTGAACAGACGATGTCTTAAGCATCTTAGGTTGTTAAAAGAAAAAAATATCTTCATTCGAAAATTCCTGTTAAGGGAATGTTTATGTTGTTATAATGATGTACATACCCTCAGGCAGAATGATACCCACATACTTATGTGTGTATTTTTGTTTCTAAAATTCCCGACACTCTCTCTTCTTGTGACATGTTAGGACAGTTTTTTTTTCTTCTCCCTCCACCCCAATTGACTGCTATAACCTCTTTCTTTACTTTGTATGCGTAAATTAAAAAAAAATGTAGTTCTTACAGTATCATACTCTGGTCTGTCTTTTTTTAATCCTTTTTATTATAGTTTTGTTTTTAAGGAAAGAAAATAAGTTCTAAAAATGCGTAACTGAAAGAGGTGTGTCTGTGTGTCATGAAGTGGAGTGAGAGAATGAAGTAAAAGAAAAAGGTCTGCAAAACAATCAAGGGGAGATAATTTTTCTTTCAAGTCTAAAAATCACCCCACCTCACCCCGATTTATAACGCTTAATAATTGTTTTTAAATTTATGGCATATTTAAATCAACCGTTTTATTTATCTATTAAAATTAGCTTTATTTTATTTCCCGTTTCTATTTGATCTCTTTTGTTCTCTCCACAAAATAAAATAAAAATATTGATAAAAATTGCACCTTTCTTAACTAACAATACAATACTTGACGACCTCTTGCTTTGGGTTACTTGCAATTGCAAAGTTACATTTTTTTTAATTTTTAATTTTTTAAAAATCATTTTTGGGTAGGATTATTATCATTAAAACGTGGTAAAAATGATTGATTTCACCTATGTCAATTTAAATGTCATATAACCTCTGTTTTTTTTTTTTTTTTTTTATGATTGCCTTATGATTTTTTAGTTAATTTTTTAATGGTAGAGACTGGTTAATTTAATTTTTGGTTTATTTTCAAAAAGTTTGTTTCTCTAGTTATTTACAAAGAAGTGTATGTTTTTTGTGTATGTTATATCTCGCACATTAAAACACCAGTAATGAGTTTTGAAATGTGTCCTAGTTTTGGTACATATGTCTTCATAGTAGGCTAACAATTTTGTACCCCCACCTCAATTTTTTTTTCTTTTTTTCTTAGACGTTGTGCTACTAGAAAGTCCTTTTAATTACCCTTTAAAAATATTTCTTGTGAGATGTAAATTTTATTTTTTACCTATCGTTTTAGTTAAAATAATTGTATAATCGGGCTAAAAAGAAGCGGAAGTGAAACGAAAGATAATTTTTACGATTTTGTTACTTTTTAATTACGATCAATTTTTTTTTTTTCACTAAATATAATTTAGTGTCAGCATTTAATCGCTTAAATGTAAATTATCTTTTCAAAATAGATTTGAAATTTCGAAAAATTATATTACAACTTCTTATTTTTTTTAATTTTTAGTGTTTATGAATGTTAAGTTTAATTTATGAATCCTTAAAAAATATTCGTTTATCATATGCTATGAAATGTCAGATTAAATTGCATGAAATATTGAGTAACCTTTTGTTTTTAGCTTATCAACATTAATTTTCTTTTCTTTGGGTTTAAATATAAACCTACCAAACTTTTAGCCTTTTTGTCAAACATTGATATGTTCATTCTTTTCAATTTTTGGGAAGTTGACATGTCAGGTTATGAACTAATTACAAGAAAATGAATTGCTAATCCCCTATCGTTTTATACCATTGACGAGATGACTAACAAAACAGAACCTGAAACAAAAAGATTGAATAGAATTTGTTTTCTCGGGTACCACTACACATTACAAAAATGGAGGTCAGCTGTAAAGTGTAGTGAAAGATTTGTTGAACTTTCGCCTTTTCTTGGATATTATTTTCTTTTCACGGATGCTAGTGATTCAGAAAATTGTTTGCTAATGTATAATTTCAGTATTTATTTGTTTAGATCAGGGTTATAGTGTTTATATATCAATGCATTCATTAAAATATGTGTGGGGTGCTTGGAGCTTTTTCGTTAGTTCCAAACGAATGTTTAACGTTCAAAGTACGAGATTCAACTCTCTCTGTCACTCAAGAGAGTTGACTGAAAACTGCATAGCATGATGAAAAAAAGGCCTCAATGAAAAAAAGTTTTATCATAATGTTAGTTATTATTAATATATGATATACCAAAGTGTTTTTTTAATCCTTTCTAGCATATTCTTATGGTTAGCCCCCCCCCCCCCCCCCGTCAGCGTGGGACCAGAGAGTTTAGAAATTTTAGCCCCTTTGTTTCCAGTGGAAAAAAAAATATATTAATTTTGAAATTCTTGCAAAAATCAAATCAGATTTTAATGAAACTTTTAGGACTTATTCAATTAATAAATATATATATTAATTTAAAAAAAAATTTTTTTTTACTGTGTATGTTTACAACTTAATTTCTAGAAATTTAATGAAATTAAAATAAAATCTGTTGGCAAACTCTTTTAAACGCAGGGCTACTTGGATAATGTATTGTAAATTTTTTTTTTTTCAAACTACTATTCCTATCCTGAAAATCTGCTCTGAATAGTAAAATAAAAAATTCAATAAAACTTATTTGATAAGCTTTTAATTGCTTTGAAGGGACATTATTTTCTGGATAATGGATCTTTTTATTAGTTTAAAAAAATCTCTTAAAAATTCTTCAAAACTGTTATAATAAATTTAAAGTCAACATTCCTAAAATTAAATCACAGAATATTTCTAACATTTTTAACATTACTGAGTACTTAGAAAAAATATATAAAAAGTGTTCAGTGGTTTTTCTTAAATTATGTAATAGTCTCTGTATGATAACAAGAAACATGTAAATAGCTTATCAGTACTTCGCAAGTGCCTGTTTTGTGTTTTAAAGATACTTGTTGAAATCACTACTACTGTTCATCGTAAAATTAATGTAAATAATACTTGTTTCAAATCAGATTAATTTCACTTTAAATATTCCTCAA
This sequence comes from Ascarosepion bandense, assembly GCA_037127315.1. Taxonomy (NCBI): domain Eukaryota; kingdom Metazoa; phylum Mollusca; class Cephalopoda; order Sepiida; family Sepiidae; genus Ascarosepion; species Ascarosepion bandense. The sequence goes on from JBBBDQ010000151.1 coordinate 2,596,742, forward strand.
ACTTTCAGAAAAGTATATTTTGTTTTGGAATATTTTTTAATAAAGAAAATTACATTGTTATAAAAGACTAAAAGAGTGCGAATCAGCTATTTTAGAAAAAAAAAATTGATTCCAATCACTATAATTTTTTTTTTTTTTTTTTTTTTTTTAAATGCTAAGTGTATTTTGCTTAATAGAAATGCTAAATTTAATCTTTTCACTTTCAATTTTTCAAAAAAGCTTATAACAGTCATTTTAAAACTTAGGTATTGCAAATTTTTAACAAAAACGTGGAGGTACCTAGACTTTTTTGAGAATAAAAAACTTTTCTCTTGATAGGTCAGTCATCTTTTTTAAGATAGACCACATATCAATCAGGTTCATAAATATTTGCCCCAAAAATCTAATACTGATTCCCAAGCTGACAAGAAAAAACTTTAGTGGCTTTTTTTTCTTTTTTTTTCTTTCTTAATTCCTCTGCACAGAATTAGTACTTTCGTGGTGAGAACTAAAGGAAAAAACTAGTCATTTGGGTATTTTTCAATGAGAAAAAGAAAATATAGCTAATCTATTTTAGGTTTCCATATTTTAAAATTATGAATGTAAGTTTTTGTTTGAACTAAAAAAAAAATGATACAAATATTAGCATTTGGATTTGTAATGAAGAGTTCATATTAGCAAAATTGATTTTAAATTTAAATTGCTCTTAATTTATTAAGGAATATTTCACAATAGTATAGGTAAATTAAGAAAAAAGTTTATTGTAAGAAGCAGTAGCCTACAACTTCTTCCAGTTTAGTTTATTTAAACTTTTTTTTAATCTTCTGAACAAGAGAAATGGAAATAATTTTTTTTCTCACTGCTTTTACACTTGAATGCAACTAAACACAATATAACAGTCTGTTGGACAACTATTAAACAATTACTAAGAATATGACAAAATTTCCAAGTCCTAAATGTGAAATCACCTGTTATGTGTTGTTGATTCTGTTGATCTGACATGTATATTTGTAATCCAGTCCTTTCAACAGAACTAAATGCAACTAGTTTAGACTCCCAAGTAATTTTACATGTCTGACTATTATTAACAAATAATTTAACAAATGATACAACCTTTGTGCAAGATTATTTTTCAAACAATCATAGCTGAATTACTTTCTTATTGGTTTAAAAATAAAAGTTCACTTCTATTTACATTACAGTAGGATCTTGACATCTGTAAAATATTTCACCAACACTTGTATTAAGCTAAAACTTTTGGAAAATATATTTCAAAGACATAAAATATAGCACATAAAATGGACTGGCAAGTCTAATAATGTTAGTGGGGTTGTTGTATTAGCTCTGTCATACAACTATATGACTGTAAAACATGTCCAATTAAAGTAAATATTGACTTTATAATGGCTGTAGTGTATTCTTTTAAAATTAAATATTTTAGAAAACAATTTAGGATTTTTTGTTTTTTTTCTATTAAAAACAAAAATATTTTCTTAAATAGGGTGTTGATTTCCTGGTAAACTTTTTTGGGTATGATCAATTATACATATCTGGTTTGTTATTTAAAGATTTTATGTGCATTGTGTTGCAGTGGATATCGGCTCAGAATGAGAAATTGTAGAGCCGAGTTGGAATTCCTTGCATTCACTTACGCTCAAATACCCTTGGGAAAGGTATTAGTCCATCTCTTCCCTCCAGTTATGGATTAAATAACAGGACAGATTGGGTTCTATAGCTTTGGCTGGCAACCAGTCTAGCACAGAAAGTAAACCTACTGTGGGAAAATCTTCTGCCCAGTTAGTCATGTTTCTCTCGAGACATGATTGCCCAAGTGTGTATTAGAAATGGCATTTAACGAACTGACCATCGGTCAATGAACTTTGAATCTATCTATCAAGAATGAGGAATTTCTTGACACTTAGTATTTCAACCTTTATTCACATTAAACAAAATCATTTATAACTTAAGTGTGTGTGTGTGTGTGTGTGTGTGTGTTTTCCATTTTCTTTTTTTACCATCATGCTTTGTTTTAAAATTATTTTATAGATTTAAAAATGTTGTGATTGTTATAACTTCCTTATGATCCTATTTCAATCAGGCTGACAGAAATGGTATTTGTTAATATTGCATTTGATGTATAGCTGCCTGTTATTTTTTCAACATTGGAGGTGGGTTAGAAAACATAGCTGACTTATCATGCAAAATCTCAGAGGTACAACTCCATATTATTTATATGGAGGGTGTATGTATGTATGTGTATCCATTACAGATACAAAGCCTACTTGGTGGCTGAAGTAGTTGTATATTTTAATCTGATGTCATTGGTTGATGTTTAAGAGATTTTTTTTTTTTTTTAAATAGGATGATTGTATGAAGCACGTTTATCCATGTTTGTCATGAATTTGTCATTTAATTTTAACTTAACGGAATGTGACGTTTTCATAATAATACTCTGTAATTTTCATTGTTTTAAAAAAATTAGCTATTTTTAGAATTTTAATTATGCCATAACATGAAATTGAACTTATACATTTTTATCTCTTGACCTATTTACTGAATTTGGAATGAATCATTTGATTAGGCTTGAACTTATATGTGATCTACGTCACTTTGGCTACTGCAATGAAGTGGCAGTAATAAAGGATTATGGTTAACATGATTCTCAAGAACAATGAAAATATCATAACAATTTTGCATTATTTACATTATATGGACTATTGTCTTCATATTTATTGTCATATATACAATGTTTCAGCCATTTTTATGCTCTGGCTTTTGTCAGATGTTCTATGTTGAAATTTTAAACTGAACAGTCCAAAGTTAGATTGTTCTAGTTCCACATATCATATCTATTTTGGATATCTATCTCACTTTCGGTTAATTTCCTTTAGTAACTCAACTCTGAGTTTTTGTTCACCTCTGCTGTGGCCAGGTATGGAACTCATAACTCTTTGTCAAGTCGCTGGATTACTTCAACCAACACTTTTATCTACTCATATAAAAAAAAGCAGACAAAGCAACCATTGTTGTTGCTTTGCCTACTTTTCCCTTGCATATATTGTTTGCTTAATATTATTTTTGCTCTGTTCTTTTCTTTAAAATTGTTATTGTGTATTGCAAACTTTGTTGGACATTGTTAGATTTTTCTGCCAGTTATATTTATCCATGGCCAATTACTCTGCAAGATAAATTATTATTAGTATAATATTTTAGCCTTGTTATTTTACATCAAGGATTGTTTTATCTCCACCAACACTCCCAGTTCACACTCCACCCACGTCTATTGAACAGGTGAAGAGGCTCATCCCTTGTTCCCTGTTTAGGATGTGGTTTCCGGTTTTCTCTTTTCCAATCTTCTTGCTCTTTTCCATTCTTCTACTTTTTTTTTTCAATTGGAGTAGATAAACTATCGCCCGGTTCACACTCCACCCACGTCTATTGAACAGGTGAAGAGGCTCATCCCTTGTTCCCTGTTTAAGATGTGGTTTCCGTTTTTTTTCTTTCCAATCTTCTTACTCTTACATAGTCCCCTGCACATCAGTGGCATTACCGCCTTGCTTGGGGTGATATGATTTAAAAAAAAAAATACTAAGCTGAATGTGGCTCCATTCTTTGGACACTTATTCACTCAAGTTGACTCCAGACATCAAGTGGTACTCCTATGTGGTCATCCACTAAAGATGTTGGAAATTTTTTCTTTATAAAATTTAGATAAAACCAAAAAAGGAGTACCAGCTGCTATGCTGGAGCTACCCAAGTTTTCACTTTTTTGACCTGGAGTTCAATCATTTATCTAGTTTTTAGGGAATGACTTGCAGCCTCTTAGACTTAACACTGCAAGCTTGGCTAATGATGCTATTGATATTTGTATGTTCAAATGAGTGCCACTTTTTATCTCTGACAGTTCAGACTTTTACAGCCATGTTATGTTCAGTCAAATTGCCCACATTTCCTCTCTATTCCATTTGTAAGAAGTAGGCTTATCGGCCACCTTGAAATCTACATTGTGGAACAAACTCCTGCCTGGATCTTTTCCTCAACACCACAAATTTAACCTTTTCAAGAAGGTTAATTGTTATCTTCATTTCCTTCTGTCTTTTGTGTTCATATCACACACCTCATTTAGTAACCTATAATGAGTGGCTTTTGTGTCCAGTATTGGGTAAACTTGTTTGTTTGTTTGTGTGTGCATATATATATATATATATATCTTTCGGTCAATTGCTGTATGTGATAAACACTTGAGCGATCATGTCTCTTTCCAGACATGACTGACTAGGCAGATTTTCCTGCAGTAGGTTGCCATTGCTTTCTGCAGTAGACTGGTTCCCAACCAAGGCTATAGAACCAAATCTGTCCTGCTATTCAACCCGTAACTGGAGTGAGAAGAGATGGATCCATGCCTTTCCTGTGGGTATTTGTAAGTGAATGTAATGAATTTAACTGGAATTTGAACTTGGCTCTCTGATTTCTTGTTCCAAGTCGATATCCATTGCATTCACAAGGCATGTACACACACACACACACACACACACACACACACACACACACAAACAAACATTTTAGCTGATGTGTGTTGTCCAGAAGGCTGAAACATGTCGGCTAAGATCAGTTTTTCTCTTCTGTAGAGTGGGTGTGTTCTTGGTCTAGCTCCAAACTTGACCAGACATCAGATTATTGTTTGTTATTATTTTTTAATTTTTTTTCTTGGTTGGTCTGAGAACTTTGCAGCATACTTTTGTATATGTATCTGTGCATAGGCCTTTCTAAAAATACACTTTTTGATTTATTGTTGGGCAAGTGTCAGCTTTTAAGAACAGTCTGTAACATTACACGATTTTTATCTGAAGCCAATCAAAACCAAACAAGAATGAATTGAAAGATCAATGAAGACTGGGCTTGAAAATCATTCCTGGTAATTATTATATCCTGAGGATTTATTCATACAATCTCTAGTAAAATATTTTGTGTCTAATATAACAAAAATGATGCAGAGTGATCTTTATAAACTGTGCAAGAATAGCGAAGACAGACATGTTGAACCCCATTCTTGATAACTTTTACATTTACAAGATTTTACAAATATGTGAATATTTGAATTGATTGGCAATTAGCCAATGTTTTTCATATTTATTTCTTTATAAAATGGTAAATAACTATTGCATTGTAATTGTTTCACATAACTTTATAATTTTATAAATAATGTGACAACTAGATAGTGTAACATTGTTATTAAAATTCTAAACATAGCTTTTTAAAAATGATAAACATTGCCAGGGAATTATACAGTAATAGTGCTGTCACTTTTTTATTTATTTAAATTTTTTTTTTTTTTTTTTTTCTTTCTGGGTGTGAAAGTTAAACTTTGTCAAATTTTCTAAACTGTAATGATGTTCATACTTGTTTCATAAAATGAAATATTAGCAAATATTGTGAATGATAGTTTGTCTGGTTTGTAACATTTGTGTTGCTTGTGAAGTTCTTTAGTAATTATATTTGTATGTTGCAAGAAATGGTTTATCTAAAAAATATCAATTGCTATTAAGATCTGTTATAAATGCTACAGGAGAAATTTGGAGAGAAGTTTACAAGTTTCTGTTTTTCAAAGGTGATTTTTGTTTTTTGTCTATGGAACATGCAAAAAATAGTTGGGATACTTAAAAGGAATTTTTTTTTTTTTTTTATAACATGGTCATCATTGATCTTGAATATACAGGGTGCTATGAGTAAATTGTTGCCATTTTATATTTTTAATTTTGCGCCTGCACAGTACAACAGGGTCAGTTGGGTACCATTTGTGAGAAAAGCACCATGATGCAATCTACTGTCAAAAATTTAGAAATGTCATGCTGTACTGCTGGCCATCCACACTAAAAGCTCCAGTATGGACATTTCAGAGGATTTGGAAAAGGTTGGATGGTATATCCAGACAATATCATGGTGTTTGGAGTGATCACTAGTGATGGTGACATTATGCCTCCATTCATCTTCCTACATGGCCTCAGACTCAACACAGAGGCTGACATCAAGTGGCTTGAGAAGATAGTGCTGCCATCTTGGGTCAAGAGTGTAGCTGTTGGAAGACCTTATGTCACACAAGCAGAAGAATCAGGTCATGACTGTTAGACAAGTTCTGCAACCACATCCCCCCCCCACATCTAGCCACTTCACTCCCCCAAACTGCAATCCCCTTGATTATTGTGTGTGGGGTGCAGTTAAGTGAGAGACCAACAAAGCTCGTAAAGATGAACTGAAAACGGGTATCATGACAGCATTCAACTTCAGGAATCTGTCCACAAGAGTTTCAGGATATTCTAGAGTTTGTGGTTGAAACCAATGGGAATACTCTTTAGTATTTCAAGATATATTTACCAAAACGACACAAAAATATGTTAAAATGTGATGTCAGTGTTATTTTTCATTTTTGCATAATTTATAAAATTTATCCCTCACATCCTGTATATTGTGTATGCGTTGATGTTTTTATTTTTTTATTTTTTTTTCATCTCAAATTCAAAAGTAAATTTCAAATTTTGTTTTGACTGCTTGAAAATGTGCTGTAACCTTGGATAGGGTGGGTGTTATAATGGTTTGGGATTGTTAATTGGACAGCTGAGTTACAATTTCCGTTATGTTTGTCATTTTAAATTTACCTGCAAAATATCCTTGGAAAAGCAATGATCCCACTTCTTGTTCCTCCTAACTATAGGTTAATTAAAGACTTATCACTAAATCATTATCTAAAAAAAAAAAAAACTCTTACAATCAAAAAAAAATTTTTTCTGGCTTTAAATAACCTGCATTGATAAGCTGTAGAAAATATATCGATTAAATTATATTTGCTACAATTCTTAATAAATAAATTAAAAAAGAATTTTTCTTAAACTTTTTTCCAGTGGACAAAAAAGCAAAAGATTTTATCTTCCATAATGAAACTCATCGCCTATTTAAAATGTTAATATTAGCGTTAAGTTACAAAATTAAGAAAACGTTGTACTTAATTATTGTTTTGTATGAAGGAACAATTGATTATTATTTTTTATGGTTTATCAATCCTTTGTAGGTTATTTAAAGCTGCAACATATTTTGAATTGTAAGAGCTTGTTTATGTTCCCAAGCAGCTCTCCCATTCATGTACTGACCAGGCTTGATGGTGCTTAACTATGATGATCACATCTGATTGTAAATGTTAATTTCCTTGTGAAATTAAGCTGAAAGCCAAATGGGCTGCATGTGGCCTGTGAATCACATGACTGAGAGAAACTAAACTTTAGTTAACAAACCAAACTAAATAAGTTAGCAAAAATAAAAAAAAAAACTTATGAGAAATAATAAAATGAGTATATTAAAAAATAATTTTAGTCAAAAGTTAAATATTAACTATTAACAAAAAATCTTGTTAAAAGCTAATTTTCAAATAATACTTTTTTCATTAAAAGAGTATCTGGTTAATTTGTTATCATATTGAATAAGTTTTGCATGAGTTATGTATTTAAATGTATGTTTGTTACCTCCACGTAAACTCATGAAATTTTAAGAAATTAAATTTTGTTGGGAAAATTGGTTTTATTAGTTAAACACAGGACTCATTGGGGAATGTAAATCAATTTTTTTTTTTTTTTTAACATTTTGCCATTAAACTATGACATTATTTAATTTGATAAACTTTTGTTTTAATAGATAATATAAGTTAAGGACATTATAATCTGAAGAAAAATTTTTTTTTAATTTTAATGAAATTTTAAAATTGTTCTAATATTTTTTTTAATCTTTTTAATTATAATCACTTATAAAGTTTCAAAAATATTTTAAAAATACTTCAGATTTGTTGTGATTAGTTTATAAACTTATTACATGAAGATTACATTTAATCAAAAATAAAAAAGTTTAATACAAATCGTGCTTTTGTATTAAAGATTTAAAAAATTTTTAAATTCAGAAATATTCTAAATTTCATGCTATAAATAATATTTGTGTAAATCAGATTAATTTAATATTAAATTTACTAATTTTCCAAAAATGTGTAACAAATGTATATTTTATTTTTTCAAGAGTTTTAAAACTGAGAATTAACTTTTGTTGGCAAATCTGTCAATTGCTTAAAAATGGACAAAAAATTGAAAGATTAAAAACATTGAAAAATTTTAAATTCCAATCAATATAATTTCTGTTTGAAATACACTAGAGTATTTTGCTTACTGGAAATAGTAAATTTAATCATCTAGTTTTAAGAAAACTTTTTAAAAATTCAAAGTTATCGAAAAATGAGTGGAGGTACCTAAATAGCCTTGCTTGTGGTGAATTAATAAAACAAATCATCCAAAATTTACTGTAACAGAAAGTATGAAAATATTTTCTTTAATTTTACATTTTGCATAACTTTAAATTGTAGAATTTTATTTATAAGCATGAATAACCAATATTTTTGTTCATGATTCTTTTTTTTTTCGTTAATCAGAAAAATGCTATCGTTTGAGATCACTTGTAAATGACTTACTTCCAAATTCAAACATTTTTATTATTGCCCAAAACCTGTTTATAATAACATGTATGGGAACAATAGTCTAAATAAGTGAAAATATATTGGTAATTCCTCATCTCAAAGTAATAGGCACCTGATGATGGTTGGAAGATACTTGGCTGAAATATTGGATCTGTAATGTTTATAACAATCAAAGATAAGTTCAAATGTAGTAAAAGATTTTGATGCACCAATTTTCTAAGAGAGGAAGGGCCTGCTTGCTTAGAAAATGATAAGTATAATACGCAACTCTCTAACCTTCTATAGCAAGAACTTCCAAATATTCTTTCACACTTCTGTGGCATTTATGTATAAATATTTATTCTACCATAAATCATGGTGTTCTGTTTTCCTGTGCAGCTGGTTTGTATTTAATGTCTTCATTATTAATAAAAATAAATATTTCCTTGTGTGTGTAAATAAAAGGAAATTTAGGTGACATGTCCTCTGAAATCAAGACAAATGCAGGGATCTTATTTTTAAGAGCAACTTTTTTTTTTTTTTTTTTTTTGCAAAATTAAGTTTAAAAATTTTGGAAAGCAATGACATTTTTGTTCTTTATATAAATGCTTGTTACAAAATAAAATCCTTGCATTTGCCTTGATAGTCCCTCAGGGAATGAAACACATCAGTTAAGATAAGTTTTTCTTTTGTCTTTATTCATATTATTCTTTATTAGATAGAGTATATCCGAAATTTATACACACACACACACACACACATATATATATATATATATATATATATATATATATATAATGAAAATAACTTTCTTTCTTCACTGTTAAAAAAAAAAATCCTTACTAGGCTTCTTGCTTTCTTGTTATAATCTCATAAGAAAATTTGACATTGTCATGTATAACTAATGCTATCCTAGGCTAATGGAGAGCAAGGTGACCCAATACTGCAGTCAGCCTAACTGGTTAATCTTTCATAAATTCCAATGAAGAATCTGCTTAATAAATAAATCTTGACTTCACTTTTGTACAAGAAAAAAATACTTTACTATTCAGAAGAGTTTCTCCCCATATATATATATATATATATATATATATATATATATATTATAACCTTTTCTGCAAGGTGACATGCTGCATAAGACAATAAGTTTGTTGTGTTTTTTTTTTTGTTTTTTTTTTATAGTTAATGTCAGCCAAGTCATCTTAATTTATGTTTGTTGTTCCTTCAGTTTTACTATTAGTTATAAACCTTTTTTTTAAAACTCATGGTTTACAGTTGAAACACTGATCAAATGCAAACCAAAGTTAAGCAATGTTGAACTCGTTCAGTACCTAGACGGATAACTGCTTGGGCCAGAATGGCTCAAAATGAGAAATCGGATTTCCAATTCCAGTCTGGTTTGTTATATTCACTTATTTTTTTTCCTGTTTTCTTGTATAGGAGTTTTTGTTTTTTGCTATATTTGTAGTTAATATTTTCTTTTCTTTTTTGGTTACCTGGCAGGTTTTCTGTTGGTTGTAACAACACTTTGGATTTTTTTTTTGTCTTCTCAGCTTTTTATGAAATTGTTTAGGTTCCGAATTACATGATGGCCTGTTTCATAACTGAAGTAGCTGTATATTTCTTTCTGGTGTTTTGATTAAAGTTAAAAAGTCAGAATTTTGAACATTTGTTTTTTGCTTTCTATAAATGAGACTAGAATACACTCCCCATTTGAAGGATTGGTGCAATAGTCTTTTTTTAACTCTTAGTTCTATCCAGCACCTAGTCAAATCAAAGGACTATCTTAGTGAATATGAAATAAAAGAATGAAAATATATTGTCAGCCATCATCTTTGATGGCATTAAAGTCCCCTCCCTCCTCCATTTGTATTTGATAGTATCCTGTAGTTAGGTACAAGTATTAATATACCATGGTGTTTGGGTAAACATTAGCCTACCAGATGTATTAAATTATAAGACCTGGATGATTATTTTTTTCTTGGTGAGGGAGGAATTTTGGTCTCATGTCATCAAATATGATCATGATTTCTTTAAACTGAAACATACACTCTGCTAAGGCTATAACTGGAATATGTGCTCCAGTTTTCATAAACTAATTTTTTCTTTTTTTAAGTTTTTTAGCCTTATGTTTAAAGACAGGTTTTTGTATGATTACTGGAGTTAAGCAATGTCAAATTTGGTCAGTACTAATTAGAATCTACAAAGATTCTTATAATTAAAAAAAAGAATCTGGCTTTAAATAACTTGTAAAAGGTTATTTTATAAAAAAAAAATAATCACAAATTAGTCATTATACAATCATAGAACTGTATTGTGGTTGAACACTCCTCATTTATGAAGTGGATGTGCATGCATTGTAATGGATATATCCTTATGGAATTAGAAAGCTGAGTTCAGTTTCAGGACAAGTCTGGTTGTGTTCACTTCTATGCAAATACCCTTGGGAAAGGCATGAATTCATCTTTCCTCTTTCTAGCTAAGGGTTAACAGAATAAATTGGACTCTAATTTTAGGTGGTAACCAGTCTAATAAGGAAAACTGTAAATAAGGCAACGGGGGAAATTACTCTGCAGTTTAAAAAAAATATACATGTCAATTCACATAGAAAATGTGGAGTGTCATGATTGATTTTGTCCTAAGAAATATGACATTAAAAAAAAATATCATGTAGTATGTTCTTAGTTTTAACTTTTGGTACTTTTACAATTTATAACAATGGGTGATAACATGGTGTAGAATAATATTCAAACACAAAGTAAAAAAGTTATTCAAATGTGTTTCACCTCTATTTTCTCTTTTAATCAGACATTTATTAGGCCTAAATACATCTGACCACAACTTTTACTTACATGCCAGTCGGATTACAAGAGAAAAGAATTCACCAAAAAATACATTGAAATTGCACTAATCTCTCAGTTCTCGACATTCAACTTCAGACCAGGCTCATATGACTATCACTGTCCATTTCAGAAGCATTAGTAGCACAGTGTGGTAAAGAGCGGGTACAAAAACAGATAGTGGGCTAATTTAAAATCCAGCAGATATTAATATCTTCAGTATGCGAAGAAAGGAAACATCTTTTTACAGTATTATGTGGTAAGGTTATTTATTACCTGCTCTCAAAAATTCCAGTGTACTTTTCCTTACAAATATTTTTTTGTTTCTCATTCTGACCTAAAGACAACTGTCATAACATAAAATGCATTGTCTGAACTAACTTTTCCACTTTGTTATTTTGCACATTTCTCTAGACAAGCTGCCATCTTTACTTGAAATGGCAAGGGGCAGATATGTAAGAGTTACCAGAGTTGATTTCATGTTTGCTGCAGCTGCTAGTTTTTGAAGATTGTAAGACTAAGTGAATTTGTTTAGTAATGTCTATTTCTCTTGATCTGGGAATGCAAAAACTTGTCATTTTGGGATTTTGCTGCTTACAAATATTTTAATTCAGATTAAGCTATCAACTATTATAAAATGAAATAGATTATAAAACTTGATCAAGTCAGGCTATAACTATTTACAGAAAATAACCCCTTCAGATTAAGCAGTAATATATATATATTTATATATATATATATATATATAAATAAACTAGAATCCGTAAGTTTACACCAATCAAAATAAACATAAATATTCGAAAAAATGCCAACAAACAGAACCTAAATCCGTCAAAATCAGATGAGAAATATGTCATCGGATATTGGGGATGAAAAAAAAAGAAACCAACGGAACAAGAACAAACAGTCAAGCATCCGCAGGAAAGAAAAAAGAACCCCAAGACGGAACCTAAGCACCAGAAAAAGTGCTCGATACGAAAGTATGGAAGTAAAACAAGAACACGAAAAATCTATAAGTGAGCCACAACCTACCGCGGTTTCACCCTACGGATCGTCAGGGAAAGAGGCTCACTTGTAGATTTTTTCGTATATATATATATATATATATATATATATATATATAAACAAATGTTCTTAGAAAGTGTCATTTAAATAGTCTTAAAGTTTTTCTTCAGATTTCTCAGGAGACCTGAAATATCAACTACAGTTTAGAAATGTAGGCAGAGCTTAGGTTTGGAAAGAAAAATGATTTTCATTATTTTTCTTTCATTCTAATGAAACTTTTTTTAAGAAATTTAATGATTTCAGCACTTTCATGCCTACTCAAATGGAAATATTGAAATAACTATACATAAGTGTATCAATGTGAGTAGAATTTCAGTGAAAAAAAAAAAGTTCTTGGCTATTTTTGTCTATGGATATTCATTTTTATTTACTTTTGCTTGGAGTAATGGATAGTGGCTTGGATTGAGAATTGGAGTCATGTTCCATACATTTACTTATATGATAATACTTTTTCTAAAAAGTATTATGAATCCCCCCTCCAAGCTATGGGTAAATAGGACAAACTGGGTTCTGTAGCCCTGGGTGACAACCAGTCTTGAAGGAAAACTCTCGAACTTAAAATCCACCCAGAGAAGGTTTGGCTCTGTCAGCCGATCTTGCCTAAGATACACCACTTCTACTGCAGCTGCATCATTGTGATACCCTTATGACTGAGGAGATTTGTGATATATGTATTTAATATCAGTTTGTTTGAAACTCAAATAAAAGTTCAATTAACTCATCTTTTGACTGACTTAACACACATTCTTCACATGGAATGCTTCAATTGTTCAAGAACAAATTTTTTGTGGTAAACATTTCGCTTAGAATACAATATTACTGAATTTAGTACACCTTTTCTTACATGCACAAAATGTAAGTCTATTCAATATAACCACCATCAGCTTGGATTATAGCCTGAGTGCAACTTTGAAAATCATTACGTATGTTGATCATGTGCCCTTTAGTCATGTTGGCCATGATGTTCCTATTATCAGTTTTCAGAGTCTTTAGTATTGTGAACATGATTGTTGGTCCTCCTCTCACTGACACTGCAGATATAATTGTCCATAGTTTAAATCAGGACACCTAAAGAGTCAAGTGTTAGGGATTAACGTGATTGTGAAAATGTTTGGTCAGCCATTCCTGGGTCTTTCTGGCTGTGTGAAAGGAAGCAGTCTTGCTGGTATGTGTAGACTCTCTTTTGTGCAACTTCCTTGAACCAGTACTTGAAAATGGTGCTTCACATATTTTATTGTAGACTCCCTCACATGGAGCTAATTAACAATGGATCTCATTGATTTTCTGGATTTCTTGTTAGATATCCTGGACTTGCAGAATGAACTCTACATTCCTAATGTCTGACCAATGAGAAAATTTTTCTTTCTTTGTCCACTGAAGACGCATTCTTGTCAAAGGCCTGAAACTTTTTTTCTTTTAAACACACAACCTGATGGCATTTTATGAAGGTTGTAATCTCCAAATATGTATGATTGGCAGCTAAACCATTGAGAAAAGTGCTTTTTTTTCATCTGTTGTTGAAGCTTCCATGGGTAGGCTGTAAAGAAATAAGATTTTTTTTTTAGTAGAAAGTTAGTAACTTTTTGTTATCAATTCACCCCAAAGCAAGGTAATAATGCCACTAAGATGCAAGGGGCTTTTGAAAGAATAAAACTTTAGAAGAAACCAGAAAACCAATTCTAAACTGATGTACCTAGATATGTGGGTATCCTAATGGATAGGTGCTCAGAATGAGAAATCAAAGAAGTTTTAATTTCTGTCAGCTTAGTTACATTCATGCAAATACCCTTGACAAAGGTATGACATTTCCCCCACTATCTGTTAAATTAGACCTGTATAGAAAAAATATCATTATCTCCACAAAATTGTTAATGCAATATTCACTTTCTAAAAAGTGTTCTTACAATCCCAAATGTTTCTTTTTACAAAGGTTTAAGCTGGCGGGGGGATCAAATACCTACACACCCTTTCTGTGTGCAATATGTTTTGTGAGCAATTAATGGCTTTATTTTAATTACTTTATGCAATGTTTAGTAAATACCTGTGTTTGAGTAGACACCCTGATTTTTTTTTTTTTTTTTATATCAGTGTTCATTACATTTATTAGTTCACACATCCAAGAAAATGTGCTCTCCTACACTGTTTGAAAGTGCATTTCCCTTTGTAGGAGAAACCAGTCTGATCTGATATGATTTAGACTGCTTAGCCACATACAATTTAAAAAAATGAGACATCTAATCAAACATGGATATCAACGAAAAAAATGTTTTGAACTATTAAGATGTAAGATTACAAAATAATTCTTTTAGAAATTGTTGTTTACATTTTAGATATGAAATAAAGTAGATATGGGCCTTAGGGAAAATCTTAAACAGGAGATGTGTATTTCTTATGAGGGTAAATACAACCTTGTTGAGCTGTGATGCTCTTGAGTTTTAACTGGTAAATGTAATACAAAATTTAAAAAATGGAGTTCTTTATCCATTTTCATTGTGGGTTTTCTGTTTGTCAGAAGGAAAAGTTACATTTTTCAGAATTATGAAAATTTAATTTGTGAAATGGGTTTGCTTTATGTGTAGCGCACAAGATATCCAAATGAGTCTGAAGCTTGCAATTAATATGGCCAAAGTATTTAGCTATAAAAGAAATGACAGGATTATTTATAGATGAAATATCACTTCTACATAAGATCAGTGCCACTCAACTCTTGATTAGTGGTAGTATCTGTGCATTCTGTTTCTCTTTTTTTTACTCTGGACACCTTCACTTCAAGATGGCTTCCCACTCTTTCTGGGTGGTTATATATACATACACAGTTAGCTCAATGATTCGACAATAATAATCTTATAACTTAGCAGTGTCAGCTGTGTAGATCTACCTCTTCCAAACTGCCATTTTGTCTAGGAGAATTAACTCAATAGGTTAAATTTGATCTGCAGCCATTAGATCCAGTTGCTCAAATGGTAGAGCAGCTGTTATACATTGACAGGCTTCCTGTGATAAAAAGAATGCAAGTTAACTTTGCCTCAATCTTTCCAATCTGTGCTGTTTACCTATGGCTGTAGATTGATTCTGGGTAGTCATACATTATTGGCAAATAAAATTAACATGAAAGAAATACTCATCAAAAATTAATACTAAAAAATATCCCTTATTAAAAAAAGTGCAAATCAAATTTTTCAATAACAGGATATGTAGAAATTGTTTCCCCTTTTTTTTTTTTTTTTTTTTTTTTTTTTTTTTTTTTCCTTAGAAAGTGACTTATTTTTTGTTTTGTAAAGTTTTAGGTTTTAATTATCAATTTAAGTTCTGATAAAACTACATCTGACGACAAGGCCTCTGAATGGGAGATGGGTTTTGAGGAGGCATTCGAACCATCTCTTTCTGTTGACCTGTATTAGCACCTGTTTTGGTTCACTATGGGCATAGGGAACCATCAAATAAAACACTGAAAATATGAAACTTTTTTTTCTTTTTAAGTAAAAGAACCAGCAATAGAATTTTAAAAAAGCCAATAGATTTTATCTAGTTGAAGGAATATAACTGCATTCAAAATATGAGGTTGATACATCGCTAAACAAAATCAACCAACCAACATGAAAAACTTTCATGACATTGATCCATATATCATACAATTTCTTAATGAAATAAAACTATTCAAAATATATAACTTTAGCAAAGCTACAACATAAAAACACGCCTATCACTGACTTTGGTAATTATGTCTACACAAACATGTATATTCACAAGTTGAGTATCAACTATCATGTATTCAATTGTGGAATCAGAATAACATATATCTTATTTTACTCATAAGGAGTTCGTCATTTAACAAACAACTTAATTGTTGACTTGCAATTTTTAATATTTGAAACCCCCCTCCCCCACCTCGGAAATGCTTGCTCTTCTAAAGATTTGTTCTAATAGTTTGTCAAGTTCCTTCAGTTTTTTCAGAACATTAATTCTTTGAAACTAATATTTTGCTTATAGAGCTTAAGTACTGTCTGCTTCAAAGGGGATTATCTTGTTTCAGACATTTTTCTCCGCCCCACCTGTTTTCCTGATTACTGTTCCACTGCAGTCACGTAATATTTCAGTCTGCTCTGAAATGCTAATGTGTGTTATATGTCTAATTGGGATAAGGTTTCTGAAACAAAAGTACACGTAATAATCTTCACTGAATTATTGAGTTTTGTCCCCCCCCCCCCCCACACACACTTTTTTTTTTTTTTTTTTTTTTGAAAGGATTTCTTTATAGGATTATTTTTCCCTTCATTTTGTCATTGCCACTATTAATCTGATATAGAGAAGGAAAACTCTAAATTTCCAAATTTGGCTAGATGGAACTTTTGTTTGAGAACATGAGGGTTATCTAAGGGAAGGAAAAGCCTGACAGAAAACCAACCCCCTGTTCAACATACAGTGGTTGGGTTTGAAGATAACCAGCTATCCATTGCAGAAACCATACCAAAAATTTTTATGTATCACAATCCACCAGGCTGATAGCATGCAAATTTGATATAAAGAGTTAATATATGTAATATCATCCAATTCTTATATATTGTGTGTGTGAGAAAATTTGAATTTTTTTTTTTTTTTTTTTCAATACTGGGATATAACTTTGTTTAACCCTTTAGAATTCAACATGCTCAAACCTGCTCTGTAAATATCAGCTCTCAATGTCTCACGATTTTGTGGTCAGTCTCGCTGTTTGTGTGACTTACAACTTGTTCAGCCCATCATAATCCACACCATGTATAGCAAAGTATACATAATGTTGGTTATAATGGGTTGAACATTGAGAGCAGATATTTACAGGGCAAGTTTAGGTGGGTTGAATGCTAAAGGATGAAATTCAGTTTGTGAAAAGAAATAAACTGGAGGAAATTTATTTATTTATTTTTTTTTTTTTATCAATTTGAAATAATATATGTGACTCCCTTGCATATAAAGCATGAAAGTCCTTCATATTTAATTTTTTAAAAATTTCAATGATGTCAATATCTAGGGGAAAAAAAAATGAATTTATTCATCTTTTGGTAAGTGGTGACAAAAGAACAGACTTATTTCTAAACAACAATTCTGTAATAAGTATCTTATTGAGGTTAGTTTCAAAATTCTATTCAAAATAGTCATTGAAGTCTAAAAATAAATTCTTGTAGAAAAATTTTTATGTCTGTTATGAAATTTCTTTTTATTAAATCCTAAAGATTATATTAATACCTAGCAGCCATTTCTTTGGCTTACAAGGGGAAGATTTCTTGAATTTAATATACAGAGGCTGAAGCATTTTCACATGGTAGTCTGAATGTACCTTGCTGACAACTGAGAAAAATGTTAAGACAAGTCACAAATTGGATAACTAGTCAAGTGTTCTGAATTTGCAGAATTCAGTTTATTTGTTTCTGCAATTGCAAAAAAAAACCCCAAAAAACTAAGTAATCTGATTTTTACCTTGTCTTTTGCCAGAGATTTTTTTGTAACTCATCAGCAGGGCACATTCAGATTACCATTCGAATGTTTGAGACCTTGTATATTAAATCAAAACAGCCTACTCTCTGTAAGCAGAAAGAATGTTTGCTGAGTTTTAATTTAATCTGTTACACACATACACACTCTATAGGCCAAAAGTTTGGAGCCATCCCCTGGACTTTAAATAATGGCTAAAAATTGAAGATTGCATGCATTTTCAAAACTAATTTACTAACTCACTTTGGGTCATAGTAACTTCCTTTTCATGAAGAGTTTTATATGTTCATTAATAACAAAATAACATTACTGTATAATGTTTCTTAAAATTTTAGTTCTTTTTGATAAATCTACTTTGCTAGTTAAGGGTAATCTTATAGTTAGTGGATTTTAAATTTTAGGTAACCTCTTTAAAAAAAACAATGAATTCCATGCACTAATAAATTAAATAGTTTAAGCATCCTAGCTTAGGAGTTAAGCCAGAGAAGATAGGAAACTTATTCCAATGGTTGTCCCACACATTTAGCCTATAGTATATGTAAAATACAGCATACATATTTGCTATTGCTATTTACTAAGCTTAGCTGAGTATATCACAAAGCTAAATAGGATTAGAAGAGTATGTTGTGGCCTTTAAAGTATGAAGGCTAGCAAGCATTTAAAACCTTTGCTCTTATCTGGATTTGATCATCAACCATGGTACTGTGCAACACTTGAAACTATTACAGTAAGGATATAAATCCACTGTTTTAATTTCATCTCATCTATACCTTGGATTAACATAGGCTTTTATTTATTTATTAGGCTTTAATTAATATATTGGTGGCAAATAAAACCATTCTCATCCCATCCTGCAAAATATTAAGATCTCCTGGCCTTTATATGCAATTTTGAGGCATTTAATAGGTTAATGTTTACCCAGACACTGTAAACTACCAATATTTGTATGTCGCCCAACTTTATAATGCTATAGGATTATGGCCATATCATGTTGAAATGCTGGTTCTCATATGATCCTTGGCGGTAGGCAATGTCATGCCTGGTCAGCACATAGATGGGTGACCACTTTGAAATACCAGGTGCTATATACTTGGATAAAAGATAGTAAAGGATGATGGCTTTGAATTTGAAATTGGAGAACCTAGTTTGAATTCCACTCAGTTCAATATATATATTAATATACAAATAGTTTTTGGAAAAGGTATAAATCCATTTCTTCTAAACCCCCCCCCCCACACACACACACACTTTGGGTTGATTATTAGGACTTGTATTGGTAAAGAATTATCTCCAAAATATTCTTACAATCTAAAACTATTTTCTGGCTTTAAATAGCCTGCAAAAAGTGAAGGTATAAAAGAACGACCAATCCATAATACTATTAGTTATTGCAATAAAAACCTGTCTTAAACAAAAATAGTTTTAACAAAACAGACCAAAAAAATATTAGTGTGTGTGCACACACACAGTTTCTATTTTTTAGTTGTCAGATTTTATAGGTAATTTATGGTCCCTTGTATTCTCAAAAACCCTGAAAAAATCCTTAGTTTGTCTTTCATTTTGACCTGAAGCTGAAACCAACAGATATTATGAAAACTCATTGTTTATATCTTTACTACTTTTATTACAGATAGAATTTTATACACATACAATGTGTGCATGGTTGTAAAATACACATGAACTTTCCTGATGCCTTTGATGTAAGGGTTAATGATTCACTGTTTTCTTCAGCTTAAGCTCATTATGTGACACCAAACATACAGGTCTCTTGTAAAATAAGCTATGTCCTTTCATGTGTATTATCCATTCATAGCAAGGTCAATCATGCTTCTACACAATTTCCTGCCTTTTGTAGCTCTTAGTAAAGTTTTTTTTTTTTTTCAATGCCTCTTAATCCCAGTTTTGTCAACAGCGTTATTTGCTGCTTTTCTGTCCCTCTTGCCTTCAAGCCATATTTATTGCAAATCCATGGAACTTGTTTTGAATCTTAATTTACATGATCATACCTCAATTCACTTAAGTGCTACATTCTAGACTTCCAATAATGATTGATTTCAGCATTGTAGGATTGTCTCCAATTATGATTTTTGGACATAGCCCCAAGTTTTTGGGCTACATTCCAGTTGACATTATCTTTGAGCTTTATATCGCAGAAGAGGTCTTTCAGCATTATGTAGATTGTCATGAAGCTGACTGTACATTAAATTTCATTATATAAGTCATAGACTATGCATCCTAATTGAAAATGCTGTTTTAACATGGCTTCTATACATTGTATCTAACATTTGTAATTCCTCATTTTAAATTTAGCTTTTTTCCATGTGTACCTACATATACTCTGAAAACAACTTATTTGAAACAGGTTCATCTAATGTGCATTCTGTATGAAGTCTGACACATACAATGTTTTCCAAAATCATCTGTCACCTTAGCTTATTCTATTTAATTTTTATTGACTAGCAAAACTCTTCAATTTATTTTTCTAACAAAATATCTAAAGGATTTAACATATTTCAATTGTTTGGTATTGATTTGGGTTGATTAAATTACTTTTTTATTCACAATTATTTTTTTTTACAATAATGTTCACTTTGTACAAGGCCCAAGAGACATGGCTTTGGGGAAAATTAACACCAGACTTGAACAGGTCAAGACTGTAAAGATATTGGCAGTTAGTTTGTAGGAAGAAGCTGCTCGAGTGGAAATTAAATCTCATCAATTGTAGACCATAAACTTTTGCATCTAAAGAGAACTGATTAAGTGCTGCATCCTGAACAAATAAGAACTCCAAGATCATTTTGGTTTGGGCAAGATTTTTGGCTTTGTATGATTGAAGAAACTACCATTTATTCTGGATTAAAACTGTACACTCCCTTATTGCCATCTCAAGAAGTACTTGAAAATGATAGAAGTATAGTATAAACAGGACAGGAGCCATGGCACTCCCCTTTCTCTCTAACTAAGATTCAGATAAATTTCAGTCTGATCTTACATAGGCTTGCATGTCTTCATGAAAAAAAAAGATGTGATAACTGATATTGTGTTTATAATCTTTAATACCTTCCAACGGCCACTCCTATTTACTGAGTTAAGGGCCTTAGTCAACTCTATAAAAACAATGTTTAATTATTTTTCTCAAATATTTGCAGCCACATGCCTCAAACAATATGAGCAGTTCCACTTTCTGATCTGTTACCACATTGGTATTCAGAGTATATTTTATTCACAAGATTAGTCATAATGCTTTTTAGAATAACAATTCTCCCAACAATAAAGTAAAGATATTCCATGGTGATTGTCACGAGTATTAAATAAAATTAAAAAAAAAAAAAAAGTAACTAATTTATTTTGAATTCTTGTGGGTCACTTCCTTTCTTTCAAATACTTCCTAATAGTCATGATATTTAGCATGTTAAATCTGAAGTGTTTTCCTTTTTATTATGCAGCATGTGGCAAACTGTCCATGGTCAATTCTTTTAGCATTTACCTATAGGCTGGTAGCAACATTATGATACTAATTAATTTTATTATAATCCTTGAACTTTTGCTTCTGTAGTAATTTTTTAGTTTATATATATATATATATATATATATATATATATATATAGATATATATATATAGTAATTCGCAGACAGATCTGTTTCACTGTATCACAGCTCATCAGTTGGTTAGACATCCGATTACTTTAGCCAGGATTGAAGCCTGACAGAATTGATGTCAGTTGGCAATTCTACCTCTGAGCTATGGGCATTTTTTTTTTTTTTTTTTTAAAAGAGTTATATAACGCAACCCAGGTTTCTGCCATCTGGTGTCTTCAGGCAATTTATAATAACTGAGTCTAGTGTTTTTTAGAATGCTCACGTGTGTGTATATTTATTTTAATCTTTTGATTGAAAACATTTTCTACACAGTAAAATGTTTTAATTTTGAAAACAATTTTCTTGTATTGTAGGATTGGCTTTTTTTTTTAATTTTGTAAAATGTTATTTCCTTGAAGTATAATATTCTGAAAACAAACACTTGAAGATACAGATGCTTGTATAATTCAGATATAATATGCCAATTGTATTTTGTCTGTAATTTGTTACTCTACTAGTTCTGTTACACTCTTGACACCAGGTGGCAGTGTCTTTTGTTAGACTATCCTATAAACTGGAGAGATGAAGATTTACTCTAAAAAAGATTACTGTAAAGTACAGCAATAATAATAGAAAAAATATTTAAAGATTTGCATATGAAAACCTAATAACATGAATCTCATTTTGACAGCTTGATAGAGCTAGTGTGAATATAAGATTCTACTGAACATAAAACAGGGAATTAGTTTTCAGTTATTATTAAGTAATAAACTGATTCCCCCAAAATGTCTACATATTAATAATTGGAAAAAAATATTTAAAAACTTGCATATGAAAACCTAATCATAGTAAGGTCCTCAAATATTTGACAACATGGATAAATTAGTAGGAATATAAGATTTTACTGGGCATGATGTTAAGTAATAAACTGTCTCCCCCAAATTATGAAAATGGTGGAATGTTGGAAAATGTTTGAGGAGCATAGAACCACCTCATAATTGCTGCTACCAGGTTCACTCAGACCTGGGGTTGTAGCACCTATTAGGGTTCCAGATATTAGCAAATAGTGTCCCCCCACCCAACAAATAGAAGCAATACTCTTTTGTAGTGAAATTACCAGCAACACATTTTATGACCTACAAACTATATATTAAAAAAAAAACAAAAAACATTTTATCCTAAAAAGTATAAAATTATGTACAAAATATTTAGATTCTGGCATTAAATAACCCATAGAGGTTGATATGCCATTAAAAAAGAAATAAATCAACAAATCTGAGGGGTGAAAAGACTGAAAGATAATAGTGAAAAATATATTTAGTTATATGTATAAATCTTGTAATAAGGATTTAACAAAATTTGACAGAAGTAACTATACATATATGCATAAAAAGTGTATGTAGAGATTGTTTCCTTGTGTGTGTGTATATATATATATATATATATATATATATATATATATAGCAGTATAGCCCGTCATTGCTTGGGTGTAATGAAAGCTTTAAAATTAATCCATGGTCCTGGAGCTCATTCTTTGGACGTTGGCACGAAAGACTAAAAAGCAATACTTGTTTCCAGTTAAAGCGAAACTGTAGACTGAAAGAAAAATGAATGGATGTAAGTGAAATTTTGATTTCCTGGTATCGATATCAAATAAGTTTTTTTCATCGTAAACTGAATTTTGAAGTCTAAATAAGTCCTCTGAGTAAATGGTATCATGGCTGAGACTAAGAACTACAATTATACCTACTTAGTCAAACCGAAGCAAAAACTAAAATAAAAGGCCTGAAAAACTGATTTTGATCAGACCTGGTAGGATATCGGGGCATCAATTTCCAATATCGGAGTCAAATAAATCATCCAAGGATAGAACTGCAACTTTGAAACTTCTGAATATTGTTTCTTATGTCTTTGTCTATGAGTGTATCAAATTTGATTAAAATCAGACCACTCCTTCTATAACCCAATTTTTTTTTTTTTTATATTTATTGGGGGTACCTCGACACAAAACCTAGCTAAGAACACTTGCAGACGCTTATAGTACAACTATGTAAATTTTCAAGAAAATCGGTTCAGCCGTTTCGGAGTCTATAGGTAACGGACACACACACACACACACACACACACACACACAGAGTCCCATTTATAAATAAGTTTAGATTAGATAGATTTAGATTTAAATTCAAAAGGATGAGCAAATCAGTAAATTCCAAAAACCTAATCCTATTAATATTAATTTCGTTAATATTAAAATTGATCAAGGTGGAGGGCTCAATGTAAATAGTATGTTGTTTTTTACAGAGCCATATATATATATATATATATATATATATATATATAATTGTTTAATCCTAATTTTTTTAAAAAATAAATCCTGGTTCTCAAGTGTCAAAGTAAATCACCACTGAATTTTATTGCCAATTGTTTTCTAAAAACAGCCATGATTGATTCTCCTTTTAAGGCTTTTGGTTTTAATATTTTTCTCTTAGTGAAAGAAATTGGTTAAATGCCAAATTTTGCAATTTTAAAAAATGTGATTAATATTTGCAGTGGTTAGAAAAGAATTTTAAATGCTTATGCTTTTTTTTTTTTTTTTTTTTTTTAATGCTGTAAACACCCCCCTCATCATTCATATTGATGTATATTTTTCCTTGAAAATTGGGTAGGACTGGATTGTCAAGAACTAAGGCAAATATATACATGATATACAAAATCTTTTCTTTGTAAAAATGTTGCTGTTATTTAAGTTATGGCGTATATATTATAATATGCACATATTGGATCTTTATTCTTTTCTATATTAGTACATATATGGATTATTTTTCTAAAGTTAGCAAATTAGAAATTGTTGATTGATTTTTAAACCTAAATACATATACAATAATTTATTTTAATTCATAAATAATTAAACTGAAGCATACTTCTGTAAACAGAAAGTTCAATAACTGATTTAAGTAAACTAACATTAATTCTAGTTAGATAGCTGTCTACTTTTCAGGTAGACCTAATATTTTCATATTAGAAAACATCAACTCATGTTTATATCCCTTTAGGAAATGGGAAATCATGGCTCTTCCCAAATTCCTATCCTTTGTAGCTACCATTTCTAATCTCTGTTCTTCTATCCATTTGCACAAGCTCATAAGCTGCCTGTAATATTATTTTGCCAATGAAACTTATCTTATTCAGTATTATTTATAAGATTTGACTTTCTCATTTTATAACTGAGGTCTTAGAATTGAGATGGGTGACAACTTGGTGTTCTAGGTGCTTTAAGCTTGAACATGTAGGTGGTACTTGAAATTGTTAATCAGAGAGCAGTTCCAATTCTAATTGTGTTTATTTGCTTACACATAAAATACCCTTGGGAAAGGTATGACTTCATCGCTTCTTCCTCAGCCATGGTTTAATTAGTAAGGCTTGTATCACTAAATTATCCCCCCACCAAAAAAAAATTTACATACAAAATACTTAGATTTTGGTATTAAATAACTCATAGGTGGTGTTATGCTGCTAAACAACCAAACTGTTTACACATACACAGTAACATTCCCTCTCAGTAGTTGCCAAGTTACACCAAGGCCCCATAACTGATTTATAAAAATATTCATAATGGCTAAATAGGTTTCATAGCTACCTTTTTATTTTGCAATGTTTTTACTGATACCCACAATGATCTAGATCAGTGGTTCCAATACCTTTTCTAGCTACTGCCCTTGTTGGCTTCCAGACTACATCACTAGTGTCTTCCCACTTCTCCATGCCCATTCAAAGACACTTTCTTGGTATTAGGTATACTGTAAGTTCAAAATAAGTAATCTAGTTCCAGACAAATATCTGTAGCCATAGTGCTGCGCTTACAAACCTCTAGCATTAGCCCCTGTAGCTGTTTCTCTGATCTGGCTGGCATGTTCGGCCTGTCCAGATGACGCCAGAAAGATTAATGTTATTAACTTCAAACATAAAATATAATAAAATGATGTCATGTATGTTAATTTCCTTTGTTAAGCATACATGTAACTTAAATTTTATGGCATAGATTTTGTAAAAAAAAAAAATAAAAAAAAATGGTTAATATTAATCTTCTGCCTTCTTCCCCATCTTGTACTACTCTCAAGAAAGCAGTACCACCCACTCTGTGAATCTTAGATCTAGAACCTGCGATCAACTAGACATTTAACTGTCATTAGGTAATGAATTAAAAATAACAGCTGAAAAACGTCTGAAAGACCAAAATCTCTGGAATGGAGTTATTATTCACTTTAGATTCTGACTATTATCCTCATCTTTCTTGTTATAGATTAAATAAAGATTCAATTCAGAATTCTCTAGGTTACCTAGATCAATATGCACCTGAAGAAAGATGGAGGGTACAATGACTGAAACACATGAGGACAAGTCTGAATGTAAATGGTGTAAATAAGGGGTTACCAATAAGCTGTAAAATGCTAGTGATATCTGATAATCAACCTTGGAGATGGGACAAAAGCACTCAGTGATTATTTGACAAACTAGCCAAAAAAAAAAAAAAGTTAAATGCTTGTCTTGTGTACTTAATTTTTGGTAAGTATCTACCAGGTCACGGCACTATTTGACATGTGACCAAATATGAGGATAAGAAGAGGATATCATCAGTATTACTTCCTTTCCTCAGTTCACAATTGCATTATGTTATTAATGTGAATTTATCTCTAATGATAGCCCTATCAGTAAGTGTTTCACTGATAAGTTTTTTGCTGATTGGCTATAAGCTGTCATGTGATATGTTATGCTTGCTGCTTGCTAGTAATTTGGAGGGATAAAACTATTGGCATCCCTACTCTTTCATATATTAAACTAGTACACGTCTAATTAAGCAAGGCTTTTAATTTTTATATATAAAGTTTTGTCTCTGGAAATTAGATTTTAAAATAATGTCTTATAATTTAGATTGAAAAGAAAATTAGAATATATTGAATGTTCCTTATATGATTATTGAAAAAATCAATTTTTTTTTTTTTTTTTTTTAATGATGCAAATACTAACACATTTTACAAGCTATTTCTGTATCTTTTTGACATGGATTTATTAAACAAGTACATCACTTCTCAGTCATTGTTATCATTACACATTGTGAAACAGGTTTTGGTTGCATGTGAGAAACAAGAAATGAAACTCAGTGTGCGCGCACACACACACACACACACACATCTCAGCAATCCTTTTAGGCATTTTTGTTGACTGTTGGAGCCCCCCCCCCCCCCGGTAAGGCACACTAATATGCACTGCTCCTATACAATACACTATAGCATGCAAATAGTGAAGTTACCCCCCCCCCCCCAAAAAAAAAAAAAGTATTGGCTAAAGTAGCTGAAAGAGTTTAGGACAATAATTATGGCAGTTTTTGCATACTTAGTGCTCATGACAAAAAAAACGTTTTGAGAAAACCAAATAATAAAAAAAAAATTTACAAAATTCATCTTGTCACATTAACACACACACACACACACACTATATTACTGCAATATTTCAGACATTATATGCTTAGGATAATATGAAAAATGACTTTGCAATTTTCTGTCATTTTTCAGCTCTTATTTTCAAAATGCTTTTTTCATTTATTTTTGACATTTGATTTTTTCATGACCTCCAAAAAGACTTAAAAAAAAAAATATATATAACATCATTACTCTGATAGGTGAAGATAAAATTTAGAAGGCCTATAAAATTTGTTTTCTAGCTAAGATTCCTGTTCTGTTTAGATATAACTGACCTGATCTTATGGCTTCAACTACTTACAAAATTTGATTTGTGTCTAGGGATTGTGCAATTAGGATATTAGGCATTTTTTTTCTTTTACTCATGCAGCCTTATTAGTAAAAATGTTCACAAATTTCCTAACTCTAGTTATTAGGTATTTTAGGATAATTATGTGAACAAATCTTTGTTACTTGTCTGGTATGTTTTTTAAGTATTAATATCATTGGAAAGTAGACAAGTGTTTTTAAATTTTGATTCATCTCTTTAATAATGTGTATACTCATAGCATCAATTTTGCAATTATAATTAGTTATGCTGATAGATTTTTAATGTAGTGAGTCTCTACAACCCATGTGTAGTGACTTGGGTGTGTCCCTAGGAAATTTAATGGGTCCCAAATAAAGTTTCATAATTTTTTAATTTTTTTTTTTGCTAAGCTGCACCAAGTTTTATTTTATTTATTGTCTCCCAAAAATAATTATAATTCAAAATATAAGCAGTATTTACATTTAATCATAGTTCAGTTACATGGAAAAATGTGCATGAAAAGTAATCTTAAGATTAAATCAAACCTGGAAAAGAACAGGACAAGATATTCTAGTGAAGTAAAAGATAAGAAATTTCTTACTTAAAATATTGCAGCTAAAAATAATTTGAATTTTATTTTCAGCTGCAACATTTTAAGAAATTATTTTTTACTTCACTAGAATATCTAGTTCTGTTCTTTTCCAGGTTTAATATAATCTTAATAATATTACTTTTCATACATGCATTTTTCCATGTAAGCCATGATTTTTCCAGGCATTGCTATTAATTTAACATAAATCTAATGCTGAAAACTGCATTCAAAAGTATTAAAAAGAAAAAAAACATTATGTGCAATTGATTTAAAAAAAAAAAAGAAAAAATTGATTATTTATAATTCTGATGATAATCAATCCTGATAAAATAAGTGATAAGCAAAGTTTGATTGACAAAAATAAGATATCAGAATTTAAATGTTGAAAACCATGAAAAATATTAAACAGGAAAAGTTAAAAAGAATAAGATTTATTAATAGAAGTGTTAGTTACTTACTTATGTAGTTAAGTCTCCCTTTTTGGACTTCACATTTTAATGTAACTTTTTTCTACTGAACCAAAATTCAGATTTTTTTTTCTTTTTTTCTTAAAATGTAGCTAAGGTGTTCTATCTAACTCTGTAAACTGTTTGAAATTTGGTTGAGAATTGAATTAGTGGTGAAGCTTGAAAGCTACCTAGATTTACTCAATGTTGGACTTAATCAATATATTAAGAAAATGTTTTTGAGAATTAGGATAAAACAAATATTTGTGTGTTATATATGCAATGCATCAGAAACATAGGATACACACTTATCAGCATCTTGTAGAATGTCAAAAATGCACCCCCCCATGGTTTATTAACCCATTGCAGGTTATTAAAAGCCAGAAAATATTTTTAGATTGTAACTTTTTTAGTGATACAAATCTCACTAATTAACCCTTAGCTGGGGAGAAGACATGGATTCACACATTTCCTATGGATATTTGCAAGTAAGTGAATATAATGAACTCAATGGGAATTAGAACTTTGTTTTTTCAATTAATAATTCTGAGCCATTATCCATTACACCATGCACAGATCTAATTTTACATCAACTGCCCAAGTGGTCACTCATCTAGGTACTGACCAGACTCTACATTGCTGGACTTTGATGATTGTATGGGAACCAATGTTTTAATCTGATGTGGCTGTAAGCCTCTATTGAATATTTGAGATTTAATTTATTTTAATATTAGATTCCACAATGGCAACAAGAGAAAGTACAGAAAATAGATGGACAATTCATCTGTCATATATAGGAGACTCTTTGTAACATAAAAACTTGAGCAATGTTTAACTTTCATGTCTGCTACAAAACTGATAGTTATTCCCTTGACACCCCCTATTACTATATATGTTTTTCACTCCCTTGGTAGTATTTGTTTTTTTTAAAAAAACTATTAAAATTTTAACAAAACTGACATCCACGAAAGTGGATTTATACATTTTTATTCTTGAGAATTGCCAGAAAAGCTATTGAACATTATTAAATAGCTTATTTACAAGAGGATGTGTGTCGTAGTGCAGTGAATATTGGCTCAGAAAGAAATTGGAGAGCTGAATTCAAATTCCAGTCGAATTTGTTGCTATCACTTATGCACAAATAACCTTAGGAAAGATATAAATCCATCTCTTCTCTCTCTAGCTATGGGATAAATAGTAGGATAGATTGGGTTCTATAGACTTGGTTGGCAACCATTTGCCATATGAAAAAATGCAACTTACTGTGGGAAAATCTGCCTTGTCAGTCATGGATCAAGAGACATGATCACCCAAGCATGTATCACACTTGACTATTTATAATTTTATATTTACAAGATTATATAATGTGAACCAACTATAATAAAATATTTATCATTTTATAGTTTAAAAAAAAAAATTCTTATTTATAAAAATGTATGAAAACAAAATTCAAAACATATAATGAGTAACTAATTATAAGTGTTGAATAAAAATGCGTTTTCTGAGCATTTGTTTCATTTGCTTGTCATATAAATTCACAAAAATACATTAAGAACTTATCTTCTGTACTAAATGTTCTTTTAATTTATGTTTATTCAAATTTTCTTGTTCTATAGTTAGTTCCCTCACATATCCATATAAATTGTGGCTCCTGAGTCTTGTACAGGGTGAACATCACTGTTTTATAACCCCCCCCTTCCCCTCAAAAAAACATTGCTGAGGGAGTCGATAGTGTATACAGTAATAGCAGTGTCAAGGGAATAAAGCTTCTTTTGACATGAAAGTTACTGAAACTGGTTTTTCTCACACACACACACACTGCATTTTAATATCTGGTTGATATATAGGTTTAGAAATTGCCTTGGTTTATTTGGTATTACTTATGGGAACAGCTTTTCTAAGATATCGTCTAATCTGTGGAATTTGTTTCTAAAATGCAGCTGTTGCCATTAGATGTGCTGGCTTAAAGAATCCTTTGTTTGGTTATTATTGACTTTTTTCCAACAGTATGATCTGTGTGTGTGTGTCTGTAAATTTTTTTTTCTTTTGTGGCATCTCAACATCTCTATAGGTTATTTAATGCCAAAATCTATTTTTTTTTATATGTAACTTTGTTTTTGAGGTAATGGTTGTACTGATACAAGTCTTATTAATTAACTGATAGATGGGAGAAGAGGTGGATTAATTAATATCTTCCCGAGAGTATCTCTGCATAAGTGAATATAACAAACCCAACTGGAATTGGAACTTGGCTCTTCAATTAACAATTCCAAGTCATTATCCATTGCACCTAGCATTCCCAAACAGTTACCCATATGATCTTCTGTATCTGCCATATTTAAAAAAAAAAAAAAGATACTAGTATATTATAATGAAAGCTCTTTTTTCTCTTGATTTGTTTGGTTTACTTTGTTTTATGGTATATCAGCCTCAATGGGTTAGATTTTTAGGATGGGTTTGTCTGAATAGAACATGTATTCTTTGTAAGAAATCAGTTTGTAGATCGAGTTTCATGGATATATTTTTCTAAAGATGGTTTTTGTTGAGTCAAAATGTATTGCTGGGATTTTTGCAATAAAAAAAACTCTTTTATACTTTCATAGTGTTTTGACCCCATTTTGGGATTAACTATAGTCCCATAGCTGGGACTCTAACAGGTGCTACCATCCTAGCTAAAGGTGAACCTGGGAACAACAACAATTCTTTCACAAATGACACTTTTTTTTCCCTCCTCATTCTCTAGCTCTCTCTCTTTCTTTTTGGTATAGTTCCAAGTACTCTAGTTATTATAGGTATGACTGTAATCCTCATTTTATAACTTCTATCAGGTGCTGGGAGAAAGTTCTAATATTTTTTCTGTTTCTATTATCTTCACTTTGTGATTTATTAGATTTTAAATTCTCTTCTGAAAAAGATTGGGATGGTTCATTTGGATGTCAAAATTCTAGTTTGTTTTCATTTTATTTTGTAGAACAATTTTGTAATCATACTAGTCAGTTTCCCCCCCACCCCACCCCAACCCTAATACTGGGTTGAACCCAATAATTATGACCATTATGGTAATAATCACCATAATCTTGATAGAAAATTAGATGGTCATTGACATGTGTGGTCTTTCATTCATCCCTGACTGTTAAAACTGAATTTTTGAAAATATTTAAAAACAATTTTTTAAAAATTTTGCTACAAAATCTGTTCTTTCCTATAATGTTTCACACATATTAACTGGAGTTATTCTGAGGTTTTACAGACTTGCTTGCTGCTGTTGCCTGTTGGTCACTGTTAAAACTAATGATAGTAAGTGACTTTCTGTATTCCAGATGCTGAAGTGGAAATTAGCGTTTTCTTAGCTTATCTTATATCTAATACTCTCTTTCCTATCATAATCTGGTTAGCTTTAACATTGTGATCTAATATAATCTGATAATGTAAAAAAAAATAAAATTAAATATTTAATTCTAAATGCTTTAAAATCAGATTATCCTGTTTTAGCAAACCTTTTTACTATAATTTGATTAGTGCATAGAAATTCTTTTAAATTTAGTTTCAATAAATTTTTGGGGGAGATATATATATATATATATATATATATAGCAATTTGACCACATAGACTTGTATGAAGCCGTCAGAATTCTTAATTTCTTACTGTTAGACATTAGAATGGAAGTTCTAGTAACTATGTCTGGTTTTAACTTGATGTATTTAGACCAGTTTGTAATGAACTTGACGGGTACATCATTTCCATTCGTTTGGTATGGCTAAGTCACTAGTCATCATCAGGTGACATTATGTAAATGGTTTTCTCAAATGCTCACATCTGTATCCAGTTAATGGATTTCAGTTTTTATTTATTAGTATGCAAAGTAGTATTAAATTATAAGTGTGTGCATGTAGGTTAGATCATTACAGGAAATTCGTGGTAGAAAACTGTGTGGGAGGATCAGAAGCAATTCCTAAAATATTAATTTTGTAATCATGAAAATATAGTTTCCTTAGTAAGTAACCGAATATATATATATATATATATATATATATTTATTTCTCTAGTGGTAATGAGCAGATCTTGCAGAGTAACTTTCCCATTTCCAATGGACTAAAACTGGGCACTAACACCTGACACCACATGATTCATCTCCCTTAAAGAACTGCCTTATTAGTAAGAAGAGCAACCTTAGGATTATATCCTGAAACCTGCTACAATGGTGAAAAGGAGCTGAATTATTTTTCAGTAACCCACCATATATCACAACTTGCTATATCAAAAGGGTATACATATTATTCAGGGTTTTTTTTTTTTTTTTTTTTTTTGTGTCCATTTATGATGTAATGATTATGGGATTATGGCTCTTTACAACTTCCTTTCCTTTTTAGCTACCTCTTACAGTCCATTCTGCTATCCATTTACATGAGGTTATTTCACTCTACTCATTTTGCCTTTAATATCTCTCTTGTTAGTGTCAAGTTCTATAAACCTTTTTGTTCCTATTTTCCTTAATACTTTGTTCACGTTTTGTCCATAGTATTTATAACTCTTAGTAAATTTTGTACTTTTATTCTCTCTTAAACCATTTTCTGCCATCAATTTATGAAAATTTATTAGGTAGGTTACGTGCTGTTTTTCTCATGTCTTGCTTGCTTTCAAGATATCCTGTGAATATCAACATTTCCAAGCTCCCGTTCTTCTTTATGTGCCATAGAAATTTCAGCTGTCTTTCTGATAAGTATAAGTGTCCTTTGTTTCCATTTTCTCTTTTGTTGTTCACATATTCAATTCATGGTATTCTCAGTATCCTTCTGTAGAACAAGATTTCTGTTGCTTCAAGACTCTTCATCAGTGAGAATTGATTGTCCAGCATTCACTGCCATATAGGAGGACTGATGTTACATAACAGTTCAGTACTCTTTTTTTTATTTGTCTCTAACAAAATTTTCTTGTTTCTTAATCCTTTAGCTTTTTGGATGGTACCAATCATTATCTCAATGCACCTTCGAATTTCAGCGTTGCACTTTTTCTCTTCTGTTAAGAAAAACTTTCCAGATATTTAAATGGTTGTACTTGATTTTTAGTATCTCCAATTTGTGATTTGCATATCAGGCTGTTTCTTTTTTCTGAAAATTAAGCATTCTGTCTTCCAGTTGAAGCTTGGTTCTTTCTTTTAACTTTAATTTACTACTCTGTAAGAGTTGTTTTCTTTTCTGTTTCATCTGTATATCTAATGTTAAGTGTGGCCACCAATAATGAATCCTGGTATAACTTCTAATTCTCACAGAATTGCCTCCCTGTACATGTTGAATAAGGCTGGTGAAGAGACACCTCCTTGTCTTACACCCATTTCTATTTTTGTATACTTAATGAATTTATTTTCTGTCTGTATGCAGGGTGTTTGCTTCCAATATGGGTTCTGGATTATTCTAATACAAGTGTACCCCTGCTGTCAAAAATGGCAGCAAAATATTTGAGAGAATTATATATAAACACCATTTTGTGAGTGTTAAAAAAAAAAAAAAATTGGTAAAATCAGTTATTACAAATCGCCTGAAGACACCACTCATGGTAGAAACCTAGATTGCGTAATAATTCGTTTACAAATGGAAAATATACACACACACACACACACACACACACACGCGCGCGCGCGAAATGGTCTTTATTATAATAGTGTATGTGCACAATATATTCACTATTTGATGGCATAATTATTTAAAAAAAAAATGAAATAATATAAGGCACTGTTAAAGAGCAAACATGCAGCAATAGATTTCATAACTGGTAGTAAAAAGAATGGACTGAGCTTACACTGCCTTTTTTTTACCGTTTCATCCCAAGCATGGCAGTACTGGTGCACATGGGTTTACAATGCATTGAGAGGAAAGAAGACAAAAGAGAAAATACAGGTGATGTTTTAGAAATGGTAAGATAGAGCTGAGTCATGGAGATAGATGTCAATTGATGTTGCATTTAAACTTTGAGATTGTTGCTGTCAGGGAAGGAAGCATGAGGGAAGAGTTTCACTAGTGGGATGTGCAAGGAAGGAAACTGCTAGAGTAAAGTTGGCGGTTGCATTTACCTATTTTGACAGTAAAAGAGTAAGACCTAGTTGCCAATCAAGTTGCATGGGTAAATTCCAGAGGGAGGGGTACCAGGAAATTAAGCTCATCAGAGCAGAAGCTGTGAAAGTACTTGTAGAAAAGACAGAGGGCAGCTAGATCTGGACCAATTACATTGCAGATCCTCCTGGATTTTGTCAAGAACCCAGAGATGAACAACAGAAGCACCTGACCAGATATGGTAATAGCATTCAATGCATGGATAAATGGTAGATTTATAAATGTGCCAGATGGTTTCTGATGAAAAACTTCCTGGCTCGGCAACAACCTTCTTAGCCATGAATTCAATGTATTCCCTACACTTGAGGTCAGCTGAGATAATGCGGCTGAGGAGGTGCAGTATAACATATCACTCCATAAATCCTGGGCCTTACTAATAAAACAACAATTTAGGCAAAATTCAACTTGATTTATCAACATAGTCTCCTGCTAGGGTGATACACTGATTCCAATGCTTCTCTAACAAATTTTTTTTTTTTTTTTTGTAGAATTTGTCTTTTGCCTCAAAATATGCCTCAGTTTCCGATATCACTTCTTCATTGGAGCCAAACCCTCTTTCCCTGGAGCATTCTTTGAGGTTTGCAAACAGCCAGTATTCATTGGGGGCCAGATCTGAAGAATAGGCTGGATGTAGAAGCCATTTGAAGTGCAATTCTTATAATTTTGCCATCGTTGTGATCAACTTGTAACACAGTGCGTTGTCTTAGTGAAAGATTAATTTTTCTTTTGTGGCCGTTTTCTGGTGATTTCTTCCTTCAAGTGCACTAATAATGGTATATAATATTCTCTATTGATGGCTCTTCTTTTCTCAAGGTAATTGATGAACAAGATACCTTGCACATTCAAAAATACAAAGACCAAAACCTTACCTGCTAATGTTTGTGTCTTTGGTTGCTTTAGATGGTTTTCACCTGCTGCCGTCCACTCAGCTGACTGCCGATTTGACTCTGGAGTGAAGTGGTGGATCCGTTTCATCCATTGTCACATTTACGCATAAACTCCTTGTTGCATTGAAACACTTGCAAACGACTCTCTGAATCATAACGCGTTGTTTTTGATTGAATGTGAGCAAACACTGCACCCACTTTGAATACAGCTTTCTCAATGACAAATGTTCATGCAAAATGGCTGAATACACTGTCTTCTGATATGTTAAACACTTCTGTCTCGCACAACTTCAATTTATGATTGGTCAAAATGAGTTTGAACTTTTTTGGTGTTTTCCGGAACAACTGCCGATTTTGGGCGACCTGAACATTCAACATCATTTGTGTCTGTACGACCATTTAAAGTCAGTATGCCACATTTTAACCGTTGTTTTCAATGAAGCAGTCTGAATAACTTATGCCATTGCTTTGCTTGAACAGTATTATTTTCCTCATCAGAAAGCAATGCTTTATCTATAAACAAAATTCAGATTTTTCTGTTTTGAAAATTTGCAACAGTAGCTTCACTTAAATAACTGTAATTTGTAAACTAATAATCCAATTGGGTCCAAATTTTGTCATGTGCCATTTGAAGGTTAGTATTTCATAAAAATCATATGAATTTTTTATTAGTGATGCCATCTATATGTCGGGCTCAGGACTTATTGAGTGATTTGTTATTGCTTTTGTGGAGACTAGTGTCGTCCATATTAATAGAAATTAGGAAAGCTTCTCTATGGTGGTCAAAAGAGAGCAGCTTCATTTTGGAAGCATTAAAATTTATGAACCATTTATCCCAATCCATCACATCAGCAGTAGACTTGGTGAAGTGGAACCCATACTGCTTATCAGAAAATAATTTGTTGGATGTGATATGCTGAATCATTTCAGCATTGATAATAGCCTCACTTTGCCAAAAATTGGTAAGAGGCTGATAGGTCAATAGTTAGAAGAGTCGGAGGGCTCTTCAGAGTTTTTAAAGACAGGAACTACAGAGGAGGACTTCCAACAAGCAAGGTATTGTCTCTCTCGCTCCATGAGCATGAGAAGCAGGAAATTATATTTATATATATATATATATATATATATATATATATAAAAAAACACATGCACAAAAGTTTTTATTACAGTGGGGATGATCTTTCCAAAATATGTCTAGTAGTTCCAACAGTTATTACACACACACACACACACACACACACACACAAAAAAAAAAAAAAAAATAACTCGGTGACTGATATTTTTTCTTTTTTTTCTTTTGTTGTGAAAAGGAACACAATACTTGCATAATGATAAAATAGAAGACTGTAGAATGAACCTGTACTAATAGACTCTTCTGTTGCATACATTGGCAGGTTTATTAATAACCAAAATGGTGGTTAACTTTGAGGATGGGATCACTAGAGTAAAACTAACTACCACGTACTTGGTGTCATGATTTATTACGAAGGGCTAACCAGATGTAGTCAAAAGGATGACCACATCTAAAAAGTGTCTAAGCTAAAAAAAAGGGGGACAAAGGGGGAAATAAAATGTTTCTATACTGATGTTTTAACAGAATATCCATGGTTCATTTAGAATGAAATTGTTAGTCCAAAAAACTATTGGAATTATAATGACTTGCATACATAAGTTACCTCTTATAATTTTTATTTATCTCTATAGTTAAGATTAGAAACCTAGTAAGCTTGATTAAAATCTGCGGATTTTTTTATTTTTATTTTTTTATAATCATTGCCCCAAGCAAGGCATTTTACTGCCACTGTTTTGCAGGGGGTTACATAGGAGGAAAATTATGAGAAAGTGACAGGTTATAGGGGGTGTCAGGAAGTGGATAAGAGAAGGATGAAAATACTGATGAGAGTAGAGTGGACGGAGAAAGGAGCATGAGAGAGGATGCAGGTTAGTGACCTAGGAGATGACTATTGACTTTTACATTTAAAGTTGCTGGAGTAGAATTTGCATTTACAATTTTTTGGACCTAGTTGCTAATCTTGTGGTCCAAGTAAATTTATATATAGGGGGCACCAGTGAGCTAAGTTCATCGGAGCAGAAGCTATGAAAGTATTTGTAGAAGAGACACAGGGAAGCCACATTGCGCTGGTGAGAAAGTGACTGTATCCGAGCTGCCAATTTGGGATCAATCACATTAGAGTAGTAGAAAGAAAATTGTTTTGGGCCAGAAGGTTGGCTTTGAAGAATACCAGATAAAGCTAGAGTTGATATATTTGAGAAATGTTTGTTTTTCTCACTTTAATTGTTGCTGAAATTGACATTTGCTCAGATGTTAACACTTCTATATGTTTATAGATGAGTAAGATTGGAATTTTTAAGATTTTTTTGTTTGCGTGCATGTATATATTTAAAGTTAGATATAAATTCTTTTTTACTTCTTTTTATTTCTGGATATGTAGGTCAGTCTCTTGTTTACTTTGCTTGTTGACAGAACAGTAAGTGACTGTGGAATATTTTAGGGAGATGAATGTCCTGGTTGGGGAGAATTTAAGAGTTTGTGCATCTGTATTTCAATCTAAAATGTCAGTTGCTAGAATTCAACATTGGTAATAATTTTAAAACCTTTTATGTTATTTTATAAGTGGTACTATAATCATTTGGCATTGTATAAAATATATTAATTGATTCTAAGAAAAATATAGGTACCTCCACCCATACCTAAATTGAATTTTTCAAAATAAGTTTTTTTGAAGTTTTAATTTTAGTTTAATTGAAAGCCAAGAGATTAAATTTACTAATTCCAGTAAGAAAAATACTCTGCAAAATTATAGTGGTTGGAATCCAAAATTTTTCAAATTTAAAAAAAAAATTTTAATTTTTTTCAGCCATTTTTCATCGTTCGACACATTTGTAAACAGAAGCCAATTCTCGGTTTTAAAAAAAACTTGCAAAAATAAGATACCACACTGACACATTATTTTATTCAAATTCGCAAATTTAAACTTACCTTAAACTAAAATTCTATAAAATATTAGATAATTGCTGAAAATGTTGTTACATTTTTAATTTTACTATATAGTTAAAAACCAAAACAACAAAGTGTATGATTAAGCTACATAAAATTGTCAAATTTGTCTTCCATACTTAGCATTTCTTGATGGCTTCCATCTGTCATGTCAATTATCGCCTCTGATAACAAGGCTACCAAATTAAATACTTTCATAGTACATTTCAGGCAATAAGCAAGTAATCAGATTAAGGTAAGTTTAAATTTTTATCACGTACGACCACCTGAAAAGAGAAAATATGGGTCATCAGTACGTACACTATTAGAATGTTTTATTTTAAAAATCGAATGACTTTTAAATTTTCAATTAGTAAATATGGGTTTTATGTATTAACTTAAAAAAAACCTAGCGTGGATGATGGAGGAAATTTTAAGATTTTTTTTGAAACTTTATAAATTATAATAAAAAAAAAAATTAATTATTCATTGAAAATTTGTTTTTCTTTTCAGACTATGATGTCCTTAATATATATTGTTTATAAAACTAATTAAGTTTATCTAAATAAAAATTGCATAGTTCTATTGTATTTTTGTTTTCACAATTTGGAGCAAATTTTTTGAAAAAGGGCTAATTTAGAAAAAAAAACAGTTGATTATCATTCTCAAATGACTCTTGAATTTAATATTAGGTATATGGGTAAACTCTTGTAAATTTCTAGACATTTCAAGAAATTAATTGGAGGAAGGTAATATATGTATAAGAAAATTTTTTTTTTTTTTAACTAAGATTTTCTAAAAATAATTACTTCAAAAATGATTTCAGTCATTTATAAGTCCTGAAATTTTAATCAAAATCTGACCATTATTTGATTTTTGCAAGAATTTTCAAATTAATGTTTTTCACTGGCAAAAAAAAGTGACTTGCGTAACATTACGTTTGCTGTAATTGTTGTAAAAAAGATTCTTACTCAGAGAGAAAAACAAGATTTTATACCAAAATTTCAGATGTGTTAGAATTACAAAGTTTTAAAAATAATTAAATACTTTGGATCCTTTTATTAATAATAATAATATGAACATTTTGTTGATAAAACTTTTTTTTATTTTTTATTTATTTAGTTTGGGGGGCCTTTTTTCTTCATATGCTGTTTTTTCAGTGAATTTGTGGAGGTGCATAGAGAAATATATTACTTGTTATTGCCTTGTGAATTACATCATCAGGTACAAATATGACACTACTAAGTTAATTTTTATTTATTAATTTATTTTTATTTTTTACAGACTATTATCTAGAATCAATGTTTGTCCTTAGCCATTAAAATTTTAGACTAGATATACTGTAAATGCTTGATTTAGTGCACCTCTTCCCCCACTACTTCAAAAGGCTTATGAGCACATCATGTTGAAATAATGGTGATAATACTGGTTCCCATATGGTTACCAAAATTAAGCAATGTCAAAACTGGTTAATACCAAGATGGGTGACTTCTTGGGAATACCAGGTGCTGTAAGCATGGATGTTCAGTTAGTGCAATAGATAATGGACCTGAATTGTTAATCAGAGAACTGTGTTCAAATTCCCATTGGGTTTGTTATATTCACATGGGCTGTAATAAAAGGTATAAATAAGTTGTGGTTAAATTAGTAAGACATGTATCACTAAACCATTATCCTCTCACTGGAAAATTATTACAATCTAAAAATTTTTTCTGTCTTTAAATCACCAGCAAAGAATTAGTAAGCTATAGAAAGCAAATTAACCTTTTAAAATATGTGCACCAGGGTGACTCAGAAAAATATATTTGCGACTTGAACAGGTTGCTTATTTGAATTTGGGAGTTTAAAAACAAAAAGTTGATTTATTCAAAAATATGCTCTTTTCTAAATTTTTTACATAAGCACCTTGGGTGTTCAACTAAGCATTTACAGTAACCAAATTTAAAATGTGTCATTCACACACACACACACACACACACGATATTTTCCCCTAAGACAATGCTAGTCACTTAAAAATTAATCAACATCTGACATCAAAAATTTTATTTAGATTTAGAGAGACTAAAGTTAAAAGCATTATTTTATTCATTTTGTACTGATACAATTTCCTAAACTTTAACTTATTTTTATTTTTATAAGGACTTTATTCCTGTTGAAATAAGTGTGTGTGTGTGTATATATATATATATATATATATATATATATGGTGATTGAAAAGTACGTTTTTGTATGACGAACTCTATCTATAATTTTTGTAAGCTGCGAGAGTCCATACACAAAATAGGGAGCTAATTCTCAATCACCCCATATAGTGAATAAATCTTTTATAAAACTTTATTGCTAGATTAGAACATTCCAGTCAAAAATCAGTTACTCTTGTTAGCCACTTTTAATAGGTGATAAAACTGGTCTTTGTTAATCATAAGAGAGCTTGTTTTTTGTACTTAATCCTTATAAAAGACCATCTACCAGGTCAGCTTTTTGAATGTTTAAAATATTCTGATTTTTGTAAGGTTGGTTGGGCATGTCATAAAAAAGGCATACTTTTTTTTATTTTTCTTAAACTTATCAATTGAAAATTTTAGATTTAAAATTTACTTTATTTTATATTACTGATTTTATTTTTTTTATTTTTATTAAAGTTAATATCTATTTTTATTTTACTTTTTATACCATTTAACTATTTTGAACTTTTTTACACACATTGGCATTAGAAAATGACTCTTCATGAATTTAATTTTCTAAATCCAAACCGACACCATAACAAATCTTAGATTTTTGAAAATAAATTCTGAGCTGAGTAAAGTTATAAGATATAGAAACAGTATGAATGAAGTGGAATGTTCTTTTCTATCTAGGATTGTTTCATGGCATAGAAAAAGATATTAAAGCCGCCAAGTATGTTGAACTTGAGTCTGTTCAGCAAGTAGTCTTAATTGGATCACACAGGTTTCTCAGGTCTTATTGGACATTAACCGCATTCTTTTCACATGGCAACCTTGTGCACAACACATCTGTCAATGAATTCCACCATCTTGAGCTACTTTGTGATCTTCATCAACTTGTTGATATCTCAAACCTTGTTAGGTTAACATTATTACACTCATGACATCTAAATTAAAATGTTACTTTTGGTTTGGCACAGATATTGTCCTCACCTGAAGCCTGTAGCTTGTTGCTAACTTTGAACTTTTTTCAAGAAGCTAGCTGTCTGAGAATTGCTGTGGCTGGAAAATCATGCCATGAATATAGCGTTCCCCCCCCACCTCCCTTCTTTTTCATATCTTGTCAGATTGAAAGCTGTCATGTTAATGCTCTTAATACATCTGGAAAAAAGAGTGAATGTTAACTTGGTTCATGCTATGTATATATTCTTCCACTGATTTCTTGCTAAAGGTGTTTTTTTTTTAAATACCTGGCATATCCTGTAATATCTCCAGAAGCTGTCATATCCTTTCATTACTTTTATCATTTTCATCAGCTTGTTAGATTTCTAATCTAACTTGCCGGCTCAAATTTGACAATTAGTTATTGCCTTTCCCTCTTGTGCCAGACACTTATTTTTCCTCCTCTTTCTCCTCCTTGACCAATTCTCATTGGCTTGCCTGGTATAATTATTGATTTGGTTTGCTACAGTTGTTTCAAGAGAAAACAATGTGAAATGAATGTCGGTTTGTGTCTGTCCTTTTGTATCATTTCAGTCTTTCTGACACCATGGTTGCTTGACTGGCTAACAAGGCTGTTTTTTTTTTTGTTTTTTTTTTCTTCTTCTTCTTCTTCACATGAGTAGTAGGGAGCCAGATTGACAAGTGAAGCCTAAATGTAATCTGTATTCAGTATACTAATTAGTAATCACAATTCTTAAAACATTTTTTTAAAAAAATATTAATAACAATTAAAATACCTCGATCCAAATAATTATAAAAGATTGGATTGACATGAAGTCAGGATCTCAACATTTTATGGTTTGCAAAAGGTTGACTGTTTCTGGCCAAAAGGTAAGGCAACATCTATGTGGGTGGTGGGGTGGGGAAATGAGCAGCTGATTGATTGGTTTGTGGATACAAATCTTAACACTGGCTACTATACTGTATTTGAATATTTTTCTGTATGTAGAATTGAGGCAGTCAAGTTGGAGTAGAATAATTTCCCTGGTTATTTCATATAATTGGGTCAGGTTTTGATTTATCTGTTGGTATCATTTTATTTATATTAAAATATTACTATATTCTAGAAAAATTTTAAATATGCAATAAGTGTAACCTTTATTTTATTTTTTTGCAATAGCATAAAAAAAAAAACTTACAATTACTGTATTTTATGACCTACAATTATGCATGTATAATTTATTGCCCCAAACATTGTTAAAGTGGGCACTCCTATTTGTCACCACCCCACATTTCTGACAGTGTATTAATATTTATTGTGTACAGTCAATAAATCTTGAAGGAAATGTATTCTTGTAGGGATCAAACCTGCATGCCTCTTTGTAGGAGAAACGATATATTAAGTCATTTGCCTAATATATCTGCAGCTCCACCCTCTATTTTTTTTTTTTCTTTCATTAATCTCAAGGAGTGAAAACTAGTAGTAGTAATAGTAGAAAAATAGAGGTGCATTTCTTATTGTTTGGTGTTCTACCGATGCCAATGAAAACCGGTTTGTTAAAGAACAAGAATAAACTAGAATCTCAAATCTTTTGAACTTCTAAGTGACAAAAATAGATCAAAACAAAAGTAATGTATTAGATTCAGGCATGACTTTGTCACATTTCTTTCATGCATAACAATTTTCTGCTGTCACATTCACTTGGGGGGGGAATGTTTGAATTATTTGGGGACAAATCTAGGTTCTGTATATGTTCTTGGGCAACTTCATTAAAAAAAAAATTACAGTAGAGGAAAAGTCACCTGGTAATTAACTATTGATTTAGGTAGTGATTTAGAATGAGTCAAAAATCTTTAATGATAGTAATCTTATTTTTTACATGTATAGGTCAACATGCATTGTAATATCTAAGACTGCTTACATTTATAATATATATATATATATATATATATATATATATATATATATATATATTGTGTGTATTTAAGCAGTGAATGTTATTGATGATAATTGACATTTTGTGTTGATTAATTTTAATAATTGACTTTTCAATATGATGACTAATCCTTCTTGGATAATGAAGAAATTCCATCAGAAATTGTCCAAAGTT
Source organism: Ascarosepion bandense (assembly GCA_037127315.1). Taxonomy (NCBI): domain Eukaryota; kingdom Metazoa; phylum Mollusca; class Cephalopoda; order Sepiida; family Sepiidae; genus Ascarosepion; species Ascarosepion bandense. Next base: position 2,640,171 of record JBBBDQ010000151.1, read on the forward strand.
CATTTTAGAAAAGATATGGTTCAATTTTTTGACTTTAAGTCATCATCAGAGACAAATGGTGAGTTTCATAGAACTGGTAAGTGTTATGAAATAGGCATTATTATATATATTGTGATAATTCATGTTTAATTGTTCAATTTTATTATTTTAAATATTAATTTTACTCAATATCTGTATTTGAAATAAGCAACCCATTTTTGTTTTAAATTGTGTATTACATCTATCGGCAGGCCTGTCTGCACATACTGAGAAATCTTTTAAAAAAAAAAAAATGTACTCTCTGTCAGTTTAAATTTGCATCCCTCTATGTAAAAGAGTAAAATAGAACCTATTTGGGTTGTTCGCTTTTTGTGGGTAAACAGTTTGAAGCCCATCAGATCTAACTCTAGCTTCTCCTACTACAAAAGGAAGATGCATGTTCGAACTCTGCCATTTTCTTTATAACAATTTCTCGAGAGTGTGCAGACCAATTGATGTAATACACATCATTTAAAAACGGGGCATCTATTTCAAGTACAGGTATCTAGCAATATTTGAAGTAATAGCTATTTCATGCTTCTGTGATCTTCAGAAGATTACAGTAGCAGCCTGAACTTTGTCTCTTGGCACTGAAGTGTAATTGCTGTCTTGGTAGCATAGAGCACTCTTTGTTACTGTTTAGGTAGGTCTTTTGAATTTTTTTTTTTTTTTTTTTAAATCCCTTCTCAGTTTTTGTTTTAATGGCTGCCAAAGTTTTTCTTTGGCCACCAGGCAGAAATTCTGTTGGTGTTCTCTTTTTTTTTTTTTTTTTTTTTTTTTTTTCAAAATGTATTTATGTATGCATAATGCAACAATGAGAATTTTAAAGTTATATATATTTTATTTTATTTTTTTTTGTGTCTGTGATTTGAGTATTAATTTAGCTAATTTCATTTAAATTGTTTTTTTTTTTTTTCTTTTTTCACCATCTTTGTATTAAATATCCCACATTGTTATTACAGAAGATCAGACAAGAATGGTGAAATGTAAGAACTTGGATGCAAGTTTGTTGTAGATGAACTAGTAATTAAAGTACTTTCTAAACATGCCATATGAGGATATTTTCTATCAACATAGTCATTAGTACAGCACAGCCCTAAAAAAACAGCAGCTATAAATGCAATGTTATTAAATATCATAAACAAATTATTCATAATCAAAATAGGAAAATAATCTGGTACACACCACCATTTTAACCAAATGGTTAGTACCAAGTTAGGCAATAAATTCTTTAACCTAGTTCAAAAACACTTCCCAAATAATAATCCCCTTAGCAAAATTTTTAATAGAAATACACCGAAACTTAATTATAGCTGTGCTGATAATCTTGCTATGATAATTAAATAAAAAAAAAAATCTTAAAACATTATAATTACCATAAATAACACAATTTCCTACAATTGTCATAACCCTAACATGTCCTTTGCAAAATAAATATTTTACAGATTCAATAGTATACCATGCTATCATTTCCACTATTGAAAATCCTAATATTGCCAAACATATCGGATGTACTAAGAATAATTTTAAGTTTCAATAATACCTGCATAACTTATCTTTCAATCATAAAAGATATAATAATTCTCTCTCTCAATATTACTGGCAAATGAAAGATGCAAATAAAACATCTACAGTTAAATGGAAAATTATTAACTAAAGCTAGAGCATGTAAATCATTACATGAAATGTTTCCTTTGCTTACAAGAAAAATATCCATATAATAAAATTCCCTGAAACTGACTTATTGAACCAACTTAATGACATCACTAATTTTTTGCCACCACAGAATTTTCCATACTCTTAAATATATCTGAAAGTATCTCAATTTTATCTCAATATTTTTACTATTTGCTCTTTTTATTTTATTTCTTAAAATTTAGCCTATTTAACTGGTAGTTTTTTTCACATCACTTTCTTTTATTTGTGAACAAATCTCCTTGGTCCTGGGTATGACTGTAAACTGTATCTGGCAGCAAGGCCTCTGATTAGGAGGTTGTGAGGAGCATGGCACCACCTCTTAATTGCTGTTGTTCCCAGGTCCACCCTGACCTGGAGTGGTAGCACCTGCTAGGGTCCCAGCTATGGGTAAATAGTTAACCCCCAAACCAGGGTCAAAATGCTATAAAGGTATTTGAATGAAAAGAATAACTGTGATTTAAAATAAAAATACGTTTCCGGCCTTAAATGACCCCTTAGGAGTTGATAGGCCGTTAAGCAGGACCAAACTAAACCAAACAAATCCCCTTAAAATATTTTTATGAACAAATCGCCTTAAAATATTATATTTTAATTTTATTTTTTATATTATTCTTATCCTTTGTTGTTTTTTATTTTATATTAACTTTATTCTTTTCCAACATTTCGATTTTTCTATCACCTTAGTTTTTCTCTCTTTTCCTGTTTTCTTTTTTTCGATTTAAAATTTTTGATATGTCTGGCTTTCTGTGGTAAAATATTGGAGCACTACTGTCTATGAGTCAGTCACACACACACACACACACACACACACACACACTTCTTTAAAATGTCATAGCCTCCCAACCCCACTTTATTCATCTCATTGGATGACCTCTTTATTCTTATATTTTTATTAGTTTATTTACTTTATTTTTTAAATATCCTTACTATATAAAATTAACCACATTTTAACTGCCTGACTATGTTTTAACACCAAAACTTTATATCTATTGAGATGCAGTATGCTTTTATTATTATAAAAATAATTACCATATATCTATCTCTACTCTATTTTTGTATTGAGCACTTTTTAAAAGTAAATATCTGTGGAATTTACTTCCATTAATGAGCATTACTTATATATAATGAAATTTATTATTATTAATTGTTATTTTTAGTAGTTACTCATATTTTAGTAGACGCTCTATTAAACAGTGTATTTATTTATTTTCATTTCCTGGCCTGAATATTTGAAAAATCTTATTAAAGAAATATCCTGCTCGAGAGTGTATATTTTTCTTTTAATGAGATTTCTTGAATTTTCAGACCAGTAGACAAAAATACTGTTTAATAAATAAACAGGGAGTCTACTCAAATACAGGTATCCACTAAAAATAATATCTAAGTAAATCTGTTGGATTAATAAAATCTATTATTTTTTTTTTTTTTTACAATTGGCTAAGATTACATTGGGCTTTGCCATTTTTGTAGGGTATTATGGATTTGGATTAATATTTCCAGGTTTGTGAAGCTAAATGCAGCAAATTTTACAGTTTTAAAAAATTCTTTTCTCATATTTACAAAACTGTAATTACTTAATTTTATTTTTTAAAATGCTTCAAATACCATGAATGTATTTACATCTTTGTGAAACTGATATTGCTGTCTATTGACATGTTTTTACACAACATAAAATGTTGTTCTCTACCATTATGTGTTATCAATTAAATATAAGTGCTTTTTTCAAACCGGCATAAACATATAATAGGGTACAATGCAACCTGGTTTGACATTTTTATTCTGTTTCATTTAACTTAATCTGTACTAGAGCATCCAAACCAAAAGAACAGCACCCCTTGAGAAGGTTACATGTTTCCTGGTTTCACTTTTTTTTTTTTTTTTTTTTTTTTATAAGGCACAAAGGCCTAAGAGTGTTAAATATTGTTCAGGTAATTTATCTCCTTACACAAAAAATTAAAATTATTTCTCCCCAATAACAAACAAATCGCTGAAGTATTAAATGAGAGCACTTGGAACAATTGCTATAGTTTCTATAGACTCTTAATTCTCAAAAAAAAATAAAGTCAAAATTTTCTAGAGTTCTAGTAATAGAAATAGTAGATATGCAAGATATTCCTTGTTTGTCCTATTAAATCAGTTTTGCAGCTCAAATATACAGTATTAATATATTGCTATTAATACAATATTTCTGCTCGTTGGCTCTTATCTAGTATATTGTAGAAAAAAAAAATGATACTAAGTGGGCAAATAACTTTGAACATTGCCATTTTTTTTTTTTTTTTTTTTTTTTTTTTTTTTATCTAAAGGGATTAATTTGAGAATGGATTGACCAAAATATCCTTGCCAGTGTTAGTGTTTGTGTAGTTTTGTGAGTAATGAATTGATTTTTTTTTTTTTTTCTCTCTTTGTAGTCCTTTTCTCCCGGATGAAATGGTGCTAGACTCTTGCTACTTTATTGCTATTTTTAAGGGCTGATGTTGAGTGAGCTACAATCCTTGGGTTCACCAGTCCAGATGTTTACATCTGCGATGTTCCATGCTACATTCTGATTTGACTCCTCTTTCTATTCATATTCTATTGATAAGGAGGAAGTTCTACTTAGACAGCTTCTTTCTCGGAACTGTTACACTGCAGGACAAGCTATGGAGAGGATGTTTCCTCCCAATCATTACAATCTTAAACTCAAGTCTAGGGTCAACAGTTATCTATCATTCATATCCTGCTAATAGGTCTCTCTCTGTCTCTTTAAATAATTAGTTAAACCATAAAAAACAAATCCAACAATTATCTATCCTACATATCCTCATGCTTTATCATTGTACAGCAAACAACCTCATTTAGTCACTCTACCTTGAGTGTTTCTTGGGCCTTGTATTGGTTGAAAAGTAGTAAAAAAAAAAAATATTCATTTGCCTGAATAATATTTTTTATATTAAGTCTTTTTTTTTTAATACTATAAACAACAATCTCTATTGGTTTCTTATTTTTTGCTTTCTTTTTTACTTTCAGCTTCTCCTTCCTGTTTTTCATATAATATTGGTTTATTCATTTGCAAGTGTCTGACCTGGGTCCAACAAACTTTCTCAAAAATCATTGGATCAGGTGTGCCATTCTTTTGATTTCCTTTGGCATTCTTTTATTAAGCAACCTCTTTGCTTGTCCAAACTAAAAAAAAAATTTAAAAAAAAATTGTATTTTTTTTTTTTAGTCTTCATAGATACATTTTTATGGATGGTTAGTTGTCAAATGTTTCATAGGATATTGTCAAATTTAATGCATTGTTATATAATTTATCCTTCAGTCAAAAAACATGTAGCAACTTTTCTAAACTGCTGCTTTTTTTTTTTTTTTTTTTTTTTCATTTATCTCTTCAGATAATATTTATACACACATCTCTCTCTCTCTCTCTCTCTATATATATATATATATATATATATATATATATATATACACACACAGCAGTTCTGTTAACTTAATTTCAGCATTGTTTCCTTTGACATGTTTTTAGCACTTTTCTATATACCATAGTGGCATACCAGTGATAATACTTTAAAAATATCAACCAGTCCTATAGAGATTCTGTTTGACACTTGCTACATTGTAAGCATTCATTAAATGCCCATAGTCATATACTATCACATAATGATTTTTCTAATGTTTTTACGACTTCTATTTCCTATTATAGCAGGACCCACAAAAATTCCATGGTTTTTGATAATTTTTATTACTGAAACTAATCTTGGCAGATTTGATATGCAATTTCACTGAAATCTGTGTTAAATGCATGAGGACGTTACCATTTCTCTTTCTAGTAATGCATATACAGCTTCACTTCACTTCAGAATAAGGTTTGCTGGAAGTTTTTAAAAAAAAAAACACTCAGATTTACTGTCTACTGCAGCTATACTAAGAATTTGTGGGCAGAGGAAAGACATGAGTAGCATTCCTAAGGAATGAAGGAACAAGCAGAATTATAATATTCTCTAAATAGAAAGGGATTTCAGTTTGCTAAAGGTAGAATTGAAGTAAAATCATATAATGAAATAGAAACTTTATTCTTTTGTATATTAATCAAAGCTGAACCTAGTCAGAACCAGTTATTGTAAACTCAATTATCCTTTCATTAGTTGTATAGTATGTGCTTTGCCAGGGTTACATACAATTTTGAATTCAGGTTTGCCATTCTCCTAGACTGGTTGCTACCCATGGTTGAAGAGCCCAGTCTGCCCTATTTAACTCACAGTGGGCGGGGGGAAGAGTCTCAGCTCTCTAATTTCTCATTCTTAGCTGTTATCCATTACACTATCCTTGAATTCCTTTTGTACAAGTTACTGAGTAAACTTTATTTATAACCGAATAAATTTATGCAGGATTATTTAATCTTAATAATTCATTGATTCATTTATTTCAACTCTTTAATTGATCTCTAAAAATCTTTCCTGCAATGTTAGCACAATAGGGATATCTTAAAAGTTTTTTTACTGTGAATAAAGATTGTTCATTTTCATCTTAATTTTAGTAATTCTGATTGTATTTGGCAAACTTTAGCAGTTTCTTTTTTCTGAGATGCTAAATGATGCTTAAATGTGTCTTCTATTAATGCTGACCTAATCTTATAAAAGCAGATACAATTTCTTCATATTTTTCTACCATCATCCTTTCAAGCTTCTAATTGTGCCTAAGACTGAGCTTTAGTCTTCAAAGATATGCGAGGTAAAGCATCTCATTGAGTACAACCATTCATCAAGATGGGAGAAAAATTTAGTCAGCTTGGTGGTCATGAAACATTGCTATCTTGGTCTTAGAACTATTGAATGATGCCAATCTTTTGTCCACTGAGCTGTCAGAGCTTGATCAGAGGAGAGATCAGCTGTCAAGCTTTGATCATCTAGATTTGGAGAGGTACACCCATAAACTGTGATAACATTTGCATATATATTTACTCATCATCTGAAAATGTTCTTGAGTAGATTAATATAAAGCAGAAAATATGCAAATGTTTTGGGTTGTCTGCATTGCTATTTTTTTAAACATTGCTTAGTCTGGCACAAGGTCACACATGAGTAGTATCCAGTGATAGAACTGAACCTTTTTACAGCCTAGCATGAGTCATATCTATTCAGTGAGACACAATAGTTTCTTCTTCCATTGAAAGTGACTCTTGATTCATCACTCTATGCTAATCAAGCACAAGTTGGGAAATGCTGTCCCTTTTTTTTTTTTTTCTGCCATAATGATGTGGGTGACACTGGAGTGACCTGGGCAGTGTTTTATAGATCAGCCAATGCCCAATACTGCTTAGCACTACTATCAACATATGAGTTGTCAGATTCTTTGAAGGGCTTAGGCTTTGGTAGTAAACCTGAGGGACAAATACAGACCCTTTCTCCTGGTTGTGTGCGGCCATAGGTTTTCTTCCAGACAAATTTAATTTATCCAAATTGATAATCTATTTGCAACAAAAATAAAAATTAATTTTGCATATATTTTTTGTTTTGAAATGTCTACAATATAAATAATGAGAAAATGATATATAAATTTTTATTTTCTGGGGGTGGTGGGAAGTTACAATTTGTGTCCCCCTTCCCTTTATGTGCACGTGTAGTTACATTAGCATAAACATCACTTTAATCTGAGGAAATCCATAAGAATGAAACATTGCACAAAAAATTCCACTTTGTCATTAATTCAGTTTTATGCTTATTTCTCCATCTTTAGTTCACCTAACGGCCAGTTTATGCTCCTTTCCACATCTTTTGAATAGTAGTTGAGGTTTAACTATTTCTCCTGTTTAGGATTGAGATTCCAGTTCCTTCTAAAGTTTTCTCATTTTCTTTCAATCCCAATGACCCCTTGCATCTTAGTAGTATTATCACCTTGCTGGGGTGAAATGATAAAAATAAGTGAACATAACGAACCCAACATGAATTGGAATTCTGCTCTCCGACTAAAAATTCTAAGTTGTTATTCATTACTCTACCTGTAAATCCAAGCTTGGTATTCCCAAGCAGTACCCGAGATGATCATACATATTAAAAAATTCCTATCATTTCTCTATATTTTAATCTTGGATAGCAATGGTCCTTTGATTGTATGATTTTATTTGGCATTAGTGTTTGTGGAATTTAAAATTCCTGACTTGAAGTATTGTTCAGTATTTAAATATTGTTTATAACTCAATATTTTGGTTGATAGACTTTGTTCTTTAGATTTGTCTTGCTTGTAAAATTGTTTATATGCTCTTTGGCTAAATTGAAAATGTTTTCTGTTACTCTTTGGAATTCATTAATTACAAATCAACTCTTTTTATTTATTTTTTTAATGTGAAATAGTTTTCAGTCAATCGATTGTTTTTTTTTTTTTAATTATTTTTTTGGTTTATTTCTTTGTGTGATAGGGACATGCGTGATTGGAGGTGGGGATGCAGCGCTTTAACTTCGATTTATATAACATAAACACAATCTACCCACTGTTTGAACTAAAAGTGGGTAAATCAGCTGTGCATATTTTGTTTATCAAACACCTCTCTCCTTCCCAATAACCTGCCACAAAATATTTTTGCGTCATACTTGCCTCTCCTTGGAAAGAATGTCTATTTCTCAGAGCCTTTTGTCTGACTCTTGGTCTTTTTTCTGCTAGTGTTGTAGATTCATAAACTTCAGTATCAGATGTGGAAATAATTAATCTTTTTTTTTTTTTTCCCCCCAGTATTTTCTACACTAGCAATCAATGCTCCTATATCATTATTTGAATTGAAGACAACTATATCAGTTTATTAGTAACACTCTTTAAAATTAACTTTTGGGGAAGGGGTGGTTTCTAAATTATTCATTTATCTTTTATTGCTCCCATTATTTTTTTCTCTCTTTTTTTTTTTCTCTCTTTTTTTTTCTCTCTTTTTTTCTCTCTCTCTCTCTCACTCTCTCTCTCTCTCTCACTCTCTCTCTCTCTCTCACTCTCTCACTCACTCACACACACACACACTTTCAAAATCTGTTTTATTCAGGTCATTAACACAGTTATATATTTTGGAGATATATATTAAACAGTAATAATAAATTCTTGATTGTTCTTGTGCTGACTTGCAATTCTGCTTGCCTATAAGTTTATTTTGCTGTTATGTACAGATAAATTGTATTTAGTAACTCAGATTGTTCAAATTTAATAGTTGATGATTTGTAGTATCATATCAGCCAATTGATCTGGTGGAAAAGTAGAGGCATTAAACTGTTGAGGAAACTTAGGTAATGAATATATTTTGATTAAATTTCCTGATAAAGTTTTTAATGGATTTTATGTTAAATATCCTATTATAATTGCACTTGTTCCTTTGTTAGCATGACTGTTAATTATGCCTCTTGAATAGTGGCATATTCTGCATTGATCATGTGGAAAGAGGGGAAAAGATAACTTCAAATTCAGTTTACGATGAAAAAAATCTTATTTGATATCGATACCAGGAAATCAAAATTTGACTTACATCCATTCATTTTTCTTTCAGTCTACGGTTTTGCTTTAACTGGAAACAACTATTGCTTTTTAGTCTTTCGTGGCAACGTCCAAAGAGTCTGAGGTCCAGGACCATGGATTAGTTTTAAAGCTTTCATTACACCCGAGCAACACCGAGCTATATACATTGAGCATTATTTTAGTATGGGATAAATTTACATATTTTATTTTTTAAATAGCAACCATTATCTTTTGAATTTAACATTATTATTATTGTTATGGGTATTTTTGGTTCTGATCATATTTGATAGTTTTGAATGTGGTTGTAATTATTTTGATATATATTGTTTTAGATCGTAGATGTGAAGGTGTTATGTGGTAGGATTATATTGCCTGTTTTTAGTCATTGTTATTAATATTATCTGTTGTGGCTGTATATTTTGTATGCCTTTTTAGCATTGTGGATAAAATGAGGATATTGAAGTTTTAAACAAGTGTTTTTATGTTTCTTCTTCAGATAAGTATTGGTGGCTGCAGATTCTTAGTGCTTTTAAATAAATTCTTAGAATTAATCCAGATTTTATCCTGTTACAGTGGTGGTAATAAAAGTTGATAGGGTCATTTTTTGTTGGTAAACCTCCAACTAAAAGTTATGAGTTCTATAGAGAATGATATCTAAGTGTTAGATTCAGATTCCAAGATATATTGTTGGTTGATTTTTGTTTAGTGACGTATCAAACTCTATGGGATATTTAATGCCAAAATCTAAAATTTTGTACGCCATTTATGGTTTTAGCTACAAATATTTTACACTATCAGGTTAAGCGTATGCCCCCCCCCCCCCCCAACTTTTTTGTAGATATTTTGTGTAAATGAAATGTATTATTCTTTTATGTATTGTTCGTAATTTTACTATAAAAATGTACTGTTTATTATTTGCCCATAGCTGGAACCCTAACAGGTTCTACCACCCTGGGTCAAGGTGGATTTGGAAACAGCAGCAATTAAGAGGTGGTTCTACACTCCTCAAAATTTTTAATCAGAGGCCTTGTTGCTAGGTGCATTTTGTCATACCTCTGACAAAAATATATTGTAGTTACATCTGAAATATTTCACGCACATGCATACACTAAGTTTATCAAGTGACAAGTCTTTCATGCTTGAATACAATTTTCATACCATAAATATAGCATACCTTAAAACTATATTTTTATCATATATAGTAGTACATTTTACAACTAGAAAATATGATTACATTTAGATGGAAAGGTGTTTAGTTATTGCTCATTTATAGTTGAAAAAAAAAAAGGCTGCTGCACTGGTATAAGACTTTTTCAATGCTGCTCCATTGACCATCTTCTGGAGACTGAAAGGGCATGCTATGACAATGTTCAAGAGCAATGTATAGAATCTGCCAGCATTGAATTTAAAGTGCAGAGAAATGATTTGTTTTATAGTTTATAAATTAATAACATAGATTTAAGGATAATCTTAATCTAGAATGGTTTCAATCCTGTCTCCAAAAAGTAAGATTACTAGTTACTGAATATAGTGTTTTAGTAACTAAAATCTCCAAGTGAGTTAATGTTCTCGTGGTTACAAAGTTTACAAAGAAATAATCTAAATACTCAAAGGTCAGTTTATTTTTGAATAGTTCTTATTTGTTTATAGAAATGTTAGTAGTTTCAGTGAATGGAAAAAAATACTTTCAAAGATCTATCATTAAAATCTGGCTCTATTTTTTTTCCTTCTTTTTTCATCTCTTTCTGATCAATTGACAAATCATTATAGTAATTCTCTTTATGGCCAATTATTGATCACTTAGCTTATTAGTCCTGATCATCCTTGTAGTTAAGAAATGTTATACTTGTCAGTATCAAGCTAATATTTGGGACCACTAGAATGCTATAAATATAATCTGTCTGCCAGGAGAAAAGTTTAATAAAGAACTTTACCTTTCCGTCATTATATTTAAAAAATCTTATTTCACCCAAGTAAGGCAATAAAGCCACTAAGACACAAGGGTTACTGACAGACAAGATAAAACAGAAGATAACGAATGAAATTGCATTTAAATTTTTCTCGATTAAAGTTGATCTGAAAGCAAACAAAAATTGTGAGAAAAGAAACTGTTAGTATAAAACTTATTTTACAGGGGAAATGGTTAGATGTAACTATGATACCTTACTGCCAATCTAATCAGTCAGTTAAGTGCCATACGTGATACACGCTTGGGCGATCATGTCTCGAAAGAGACCTGACTGACTGGGCAGAATATTATGCCGCAGTAGGTTGCCATTGCTTTCTGTGGTAGACTGGTTGCTGACCAAAGCTATAGAACCCAATCTGTCCTGCTATTTAACCCATAACTGGAAGGAATAGTAGGATTAATACCCTTTCCTAAGGGTATTTGCACATAAGTGAATGCAATGAATTCAGCTGGAATTTGAACTCGGCTCCCCGATTTCTCGTTCCGAGCCGATATCCAATGTACGACAACGCACATCCTAATACTGTACTTAAATTCATGAGGCTTAGGTACCATAGAGGAAAATTCATCAGAATAGTTACGTTAGGAATATTAATAGAAAAGGCACTGGTGAGAAAGTGCCTGAAGCTGAGATGCTAGGTTAGAACTGATAAATTGTAGTTTCTTTGTATTATATAAACTAAGTTAGCTGGGATGAAGTACAAAAAAAAAAATGTTTAAATGTACTTAGCACCCATTGAGTTTTCCTCTAGAACTGAACCATAATTGGCACATCTCATATTATAATATATCTAGTAATATTCTATATCTAAATAGTTAATGATCAGGTAGCTTAGGACCATTATGAAGCTATCAGTTTATAGTAAACTTTTTCATTATTTCTAATAAATATCCTTCACCTTTTTATATTCAGTCTTGGACAAGTTTTTGCTTCTATCAATCATTTTAGTTCCAGCAGGGAAAGCATATTTGAAGTTTGGTAATAGTTGATTATTATTTTATTTATTTATTTATTTATTTATTTTTTTTGTGTTCATAATATTTTTATTTAATACTAAATGCCATCATGACTCCTTATGGACATTTGTTATAGTTCCATCGAGTCTTTTCATATAATCTTGTGATACTGGTTTTATGTGTGAAGTTTTCTTAATATTAATAATACTGGTTTGTAAGAAAGGAAATTTTAGTTTATCATCAAGAAATAGCAGGTCTTAATGAGCCGGCTCTCAGCATACAGTAATAAAATTTTATATTGAATATTCATTTTCTGTTGATTAATTTTTAATTATCACTGCTTTTAATTATGATGTTGGCTAAATAGAGCTTGATGCTATATCCACAGATAAGGATTCTCATAAAAATCTCAAAAAAACTAGTTTTACACTAAGCACTCTACATTATTAGTATTACTTCCCTTTCTATTGCATTCTTCTTCAATGCCTCTCAATTGCAGTGTTCTTATTATTAATTTCACTCAGTTGTTTTCTGTTGCCATAGCAGGAATTGACAACACAACTATGAAATTTAAACACACTGTTGTTCAGGGATCAGTCACCTTCAGTAGCAGGATAAAATTTTTGTACAGCAAATGAAGTTATAAAGTGATAATGATTAAGCTCTTTCTTCAAATTGTTAGCCATATAAAATCTGATTTTCAATGGTTGTTCATAACTTCACTTTTTTTATTTATAGGCCCTAAAATAAAATAATTGTGACACTTATCTGAAATGAACATTTATTTATTTTACTTTAAATAAGCATATAGCAAATAAATATTTTCCATATTTGTTAGTCAAAAAGCATGAAAACAAAAATATAAAGTGATGAAAAGTTCTTAGCCTGACCAACATTTTTAAAATCTATACAAATTATCAAAATTTTTTTTTACTTCATTTTACTTGAATAATGCTATGTTTTGCCATTTACTTAGTATTATGAGCATTCTATATAGATATTCCACAGTTCTAATTCCATCAACAAAACCTCATTGTCACATCCAGGTGAGGTGGGGACTTCTACAAAAACAACACTGTAATTGAATACATGCATGACACATTTATTGTGGCAATATCACCATAAACAGTCCCTAATGACAGCATCCAGCATTGGCCAGGATGGCTTATTGTGACCTGTTAAAATAACTCACCCCCTAAGCTTATTTCCCCCACTCAACATAGACTTGACTTTGTATTGGTTAATTGAGATTTACTCACAAGAGCATTCCTAATTCTGTCCTTATGCCTCCTCCTCTTTAACTGTCTTAAAAATGGTAACAAATTATTTCAAAATTTCTATAAGAACTATTCCTGTCTGTCAATGAATATCAACCATCGCCTGACGAAGTACAATTCAAACTACTGAAACATGAAAGCTTTTGTGTGGCGATGTAAGATGATTTTTATTATAACTACTTATAATCAAAATATTACAATAATAATATTGCCCTACTTTGTATTGAGCATTTTTAAAAAGTAAACACTACAAACTGAATTTTTACTCCATTTGTTCTTTCTCTTACTAAAATATATATTGGTTGGACCAAGAACTGTTCAGTAACTCTTCATACCAACTACAGCCTTTTGCTTTTATTGTAACATCAAGTTATATTTTTCTTCTTTGATAATTTGACACTAACTCAAAACCAAATTGATATACCCACTTTTCATAGTAAAACCAATTGGTAGATGGAAGTATTCATTTAAAAAGGCTAGTCACTACAACTGTACAAATTGTTATTTAACAAATGCTTATTTTAATGGAATTTTGATATTTACAAAGCTTGGTCTGACACAGAAATGGTTTGAGAGAGAGACCTGCTATTTTGTTCTTTAATAACATATTCTGTAATTTCCGCTAATTCCAATAGAAAATATAGAATATGTTACCAAAGAATTCCAGAAATGTTTGTTTCTGGGTTTTTATAATCTGATGTGCATTTAGGGCTGAATTTTAAAAAGTGATCCTATATACATTTACCATTTCCCTTGTTTATATTTTACATAAATGTTTTTAAAATAGTGTTTTAATTTTATTCCATGAACATTTTCGGATGTTTTTATGGAAATTATTTAAATCTTAACTATTTTAAGAATTCTTCAGCTCTAAATTTTGCTCAATTATTCCAGGTCATCTATTATAATTCTGCTTGTTCCTGTATTAGTAAGATAGCATTTGAGTCTTGAAATTACTAAAGATAAATAATGGACCATTTTGTTTTGATTGCGAGGAAAGATGGCAGAAAAACCAGCAATACAGTTTATTTTTAATGAGTAAAAATAAGCATATATAAGATAGGAAGGTAAAGGTAGCAATGATGCTGTCATATTTTTCAGTAAAATAGAAAACCTTGTCAATTTTGAATCTTTTCATTTGTATCTTTTACTACTTTAAATAATAACCTGCACTCATACTTATTACAATATTTTGTATTAAAGTTAAGCTTCAATTATTGATGTGAAAGGAGAATTTCCACATATATTTTAGTCGTAAAAGTTGCATTGAGCTTATTTAATTATGAATTCTGATTCTTAGGAAAACCATGAAAATTTTCATGAGTACTGTTCGTGTGTATGTGTGTGTATATATATATATATATATATATAATGAATTAAAAGTATTACTACTACTGAGAGAGCAGCATACAAAGTCTAATAGACACATCTAGTTTGATAAAGGTATGTCAGGCACATTCATCACAGCTGGATGTGCACAATAGAGTGGCAGGTTTGGATAAGGGCAGCATCTGTCCATGTAGATGGGACTCAGAAATTTCTTAATCCTGTTTGTTCAATTTCTGATTGAGAGTATTTCCAAGTATCAAGATGTAACTCCCAAGCTGTCTTGAACACATCATTCTTCAAACTCAAAACCTCAACACCCAACCATGATGATTTCCCACTAACCTCCTGTTTATGAACAGTGCTGCAAAATGTGTAGCCCCTTAAGAATAGGTCTAGTTTTATTTATTTTTTCTTTCATTCAGTATGAGTCACTATTTGGCATGAAATGTTGAATTTGTATGCCATATTCAAATTCTGATGCTCCTTTTTATTCATTTTGCTGCTCTCTACTGATGTTTTTTTTTTTTTTTTTTTCTTCCCCTTATCCCAAGGTCTAGTTTAATTAAATAGCAGTGTAGACAAGCTCTTTAACCTTGCTAGTGCAACCAGTCTAGGAGAAAGAAAAACTTTGAATTCAAAGCTAGCCTGCAGAAGATAGACTCCATCAGGTCATTTTGCTGTAGATTTTAGATTTATCTATTGTTGCCACAGTTGTAGTACATGAAGTCCTCCAATGACTCTAATGGGTTAGGAAACTGAGTTTGTATTCATTCACACACACACATTCCAATAACTGTTTATAATCAGTCAAGGAGACTTTGCTTTTTGCTTTCAGTGTTTGGGCAAATGTTAAACATACAAGTGCCAAATGGCTGTGATATTATGAATGGCATTTCTCATCAAAATAAAACACCATAACTGGTTACTATTGCCTGATTGTAAGTCAGTCTAACCTGGTGTTGAGTTATTTAACAATTGGTCTTTCATTGAGCTACAAAACTTGTTAATTCTAGTACCTCAAACTAAACTCCATTCTTTTAACCATCTTAGAAAACTTTTTTCTTCCCTTTACCTGCCCCCTTTCCCCCTACTTTCTATTCTCTTATCAGCATGGCCAATGCTAACCTCCAAGTAATTTATGCTTTCTTGGATTAACATTTTCCACTGATATGAATTGGAATGATTACATTGACTCAATTGTTAAGTCTGCTACTTGGAAATTTGGTTCATTGTGTAATGATGGATTTTGGTAAGAAAAATCTATCTTGCACCTTTACAAGTCAATCACTTGTCTCTGTATTGAATATTGTTGCTACACCTGCTCTGGTGCCATGTATCGAGAGATTCCTGGCAAAATCCAACGTTATCAGTTCTGTCCTGGCATCTCTGCTTCAATCACTGCCATAACATAACTAACCGGTACCTCTTCTATAAATATTTTTGTGGCAGTTGTTCTGATAAGCTTTCCTCCTTGGTACCTTATTTCATGAATTTAAGTGAAACGCTAGATTGGCTGTTATATCTTATTGTTTTAAAAGCTATATGTAACTAACTCCTATTCTAATAATTTTTTTCTCTTATCACTTGCAAAACTTTCTTCCAGCTTTTTGCTTAATTATGATCTTCAAAAATTTAAATGCATTGTCAATTGTTATCTATCTTTTTGAATACTAATCATTTACTGTCCCTTCTCCTCAATAAGGTTTTGTTTCTTTCACTCTGTTTCTTAGTAGCTTTATCACCTTTTTGGGGTGTAATGATTACAATTTTATTTTATTTTATTTTTATTTATTTTTATTTTTTTTGTGTGTGATATTTGATCTGAAGATTGCATTCAAGCCTGAAACAGACTTGCTGCTCAGTGTTGACCTTGTCCACTTTTATATTTACATGTGGTCTATGTGATATTGAATACTTTTACCTATAAATATAGCATACTGTAAAACTATTCTTTCTCTCTCTCTCACACACACTTTTAGTGTGTGTGTGTGTGTGTGTGAAAGAGATAGTATTGAGTGGGAGGAAAGAGATTGAAGGTTTTAATAATCTTAAAAAAGATAAAGCTGGTACCCCTCGCCCCTGAACAGGTTTGTCAGTGATAAGTAAAAACAAATCAATTGGCCGTTTTATGATTTCTGAATTTACTGTTAGGATGAAAATTTCTTTGTTCTTGTGTGGAGTATTTTAACTAATTTATACAAAGCCGTATGTGAAGTTCATATTTTATTAAGTCCTTATGAGATTTTTAAGGGGTGAGTTTCTAAATATATTTTTAAAATCTTGTAATTGGAGTGGGAGGATCAGTTTATTATTTAATAAAAAAACTAACCCTTTGACTTAAGTTTCTGTAGAATATATATTACAGTTTACCTTTGACATTAAAAAATCTGTAATTGATATTTTAAATACTTTCATGACTGCTATTTATTGGTTTGACTATAAAGATGTTATTGGCAGGCATTGCTCAAACCATATCATATATTGTCTTTGATTGCTACAATACTATTATCCCATTTGTTTATAAACAATAATAGTATTATTGAACAGGTGAAGAGGCTCATCCATTGTTTCCTGTTTAGGATGTGGTTTCCGGTCTTCTCTTTTCTAATCTTCTCACTCTTATGTAGCCCCCTG
This sequence comes from Ascarosepion bandense, assembly GCA_037127315.1. Lineage (NCBI taxonomy): Eukaryota > Metazoa > Mollusca > Cephalopoda > Sepiida > Sepiidae > Ascarosepion > Ascarosepion bandense. The sequence continues at coordinate 2,657,523 of JBBBDQ010000151.1, forward strand.
CACATCAGTGGCATTACCGCCTTGCTTGGGGTGATATGATTAAAAAAAAAAAAAAAAAAATTTCTTAGATAAAACCTTGTTATTAACTTGTCTTTTTTTTATTTTTTTTAATGCAGCTAACACCCCTCTAGTGCCCTCAAGAATGGAATGGTCTGTGAACCAGGGTAGCTATAAAAAGACTAATAGCAATCTGGAAATTTGGAGTGTCATTGATGATCCTTATCGGACTGTGCTCTCTGCGACTCTAACGACTTTACTTCTCCTCTCTTCTATTATTTAGTTCTGTCTTTTATTGTTTGCCTTATTTGTATTTATATCCATTAGTACGAATATTGTGCTGTAGATACTTAGCACATGATCTTCTGGGTATTGTCCTGCCACCATGGCGATACAACACATATCTTATTTCTTTATTGTAACTTGAATCATTATTCTAAGACTGTCAAATAAGTGTAAATTCTATTCTAATAGTTTCTTCTCTCTCACTTCTTGCCTGTAGAACTTACTTCCAGATTTTTTGTTTTCCTGTTAACTAGTCTTTCAAAAATTTAAATTTGACATCAGTTGTCATCTTTTGTCTCTTTGAATCTGGTTCTCTTATGTTCCTCCCTCCCTCTCTCTCTCTCTTTCACTAGCCACTTGTCTTGGCGGCTTTATTACCTTGTTTGGGGTGAAAGGATTCAATTGAAAAAAAAAATGCAATACAGATTGGAAATTAACTCACAGGATTATATTTTTAATTACTTAGTTTTTGGTCATAATTAAATTAGACCAGTACACAGTTGTATTAAAGTATTCAATATAATTATATTGTAGAACCTTTTGAATTTTTTACATTTTATAAACAAGTTATTATGCAACCCAGGTTTCTACCATCTGGTGTCTTCAGGCAATTTACAATAACTATTGTATTTCCATGTATGTTAGAGCCTTGTTGTCTCTCTGTCACTTATTCCCCCTCTGCCACTTATTGCCCACCCCGCTTCAAATAAACTTTAGATATATGCAAACTTTTAATGCTATCCACCTCTAAGGAGATAAATTAATACTCTACATTTTTAATTGACACTCATTTATGAATGTTATCTCTTTGCAGAACATTTAGAAAAAAACAAAAGCCGGGCCTTACAGACTGCAGCTGCAGCAGTAATGTCCAAAGAAAATGACCAAGTCAAAAACTCTTCCCCATCCTCTTCATCACACAAGATTCCTGATGGTAAGTTAATATGAAATTGAAAGCTTATGCATTAGTTCTTGTTGTTCTCTTGGCAAGTTTTTATTAATGTCAAATTGATTGGTGTGCTATTGGAAAGTAATTGAAAAGCTGTATACTCATAAACTCTATCACCTTTGTCTGGAATTTAATAGTTGGCATGTAGGTGGGGGATATAGTTCTTTGTGCTGGTATTAGACACCATTATTTTTGTCTGTCTTTTTTTTTCTTTTTTTCATTTGTCTGGAATTTGTCACATTCATTTATGTGCAAATACATTTGAGAAATGCATTATTCTGTCTCTTCATCCTCCAGCTATGGGTTAAATAGCATAGCAGATTGGGTTCTACAACCTTGGTTGGCAACTAGTATACTGCAGAAAGTAATGGCATCCTACTGCAGGAAAACTTCCTGGCTGATAAGTCAGGTCTTGAAAGACATGATTGCTTAAGTGTGTATCAGTTATGGCACTTAACTGACTGATATATCTTGTACTCCTGTCCAAACCTTAAATATTACTGTAGTATTGGAAATTTGAAAACAAACATTTTAGGTTTTGATATTCTTCAGGATTTGTTGTTCATTTTCACTCATTTGTATATTCATGTCATGTGTCTGGTTGTCACTGGAGATTGAGTTACAGAAGTCTCCTTAAATTCCCAGTGCTTTTCTTAGTATTTTTTGCAGAAATTATCCCTGTTCTGCTCTGTGTTTTAGACACTCTTTTCTTGAATAAGCAAACTAGCCCCTTTTTTTTTTTTTTTTTTTTTTTTTGGTGGGTGGGGGCAAACCTGTTAATCAAAGACATAATGTCCTTCAGAAAAGTCCTAGAATTTTTTTTTTTTTTATTTAAATTATTTCCTCCCCTGTCCCCTTCTGTGATCTGTTGACATAGTCATTTTTATGATCTGACAAATTCCAGTCTTTTTCTTGCTTGTACTTTGATTGGAGATTTAAATTCGGAAATTTATAGACATAGACAAATTGAAACTACATTAAATGTTTAAATGAAATGGAAATTTTTGTGTCCATTAAAATAAAATTAAATCTTTAATTTTTTTTTAAACTTTTTCTTATTTTTATTTTCTTATTTTTTTTATTTTTTTTATTTCAAAATTTTTTTATACAAAAAAATTGGAAAATTCTTAACCAATATATCATCCACATTTTAAAAATCTACTGGCATTAACCTAGAAACTGTTGATATACTGTAAAACAAATCCATCAATCAAAATCTTGTGTTTAGACAGCAACTAGTTTTCATTATAGTCAGGTCTAAATTTGTACTTTTTATGTTTTCTTTCTTTTAACCCAGTTTGTTCACATTCAATTCTGGTTCAAGTCTTATGGATGACTAGTCAAGGATAATATTGACCTGTAGATGATTGCTGTCTGTTATATTGTCGGGAAACACCTGAAAATGGTACCATGGGCTTTATGAACTAAATTGGCTAGATAAAACTGTTTGGAAGTTATTGATGGTTGTACTAGTATGTACTCCTCAATTAATGAGCAAATAGACTGCCAACCAAGGCTAGAGATTCTTATTTAGTTAGAGATAGTGTTTTGATTTAAAAAAAAAATCATCTAGCAACCTAGTTCATAGGGAAGTATTAGTCTGAAAACCATACCATAACCTTTGTGTCTTTTTTTTTTAAAGGTGCTTGCTCTCCTAATGATTACAGCACAATGTGATCCCAAACAGTTTCCTCATCTAAACAAGGACTAAGCTTGATGCTTCTTGACTCCAGTAATTGAGCAAGCACTGGTGCTTTCATAGTCATATGACTGTGAAGATTAGCTTAGTACAGCATAAATGAGTTGATCAATAAGGATAACATGTTGCTCAGTAAATCCTGGGCCTAACTAATAAAACAGCAGCTTTTAGGCAAAATTTGATTTTATTCATCAACATAGTCTCCTTCTAGGGTGGTAGTCTGATTCCAATGCTTTTAACAATTTGATGCCTTTTTTGTAGAACAATTTGTCTTTGACCTCAAAATAAACCTCAGTTTTCGATATCACTTCTTCATGAGAACCAAATCTCTTTACCTGGAGTATTCTTTTGAGGTCTGCAAACAGCCAGCAGTCGATGGGGGCCAGATCTGGAGACTAGGGTGAATGCGGAAGCAATTCGAAGTGCAATTCATGTAGTTTTTACTATCGTTGTCATTGACTGTGTGTGTGTGTTTTTGATGAGAGATCACTTTTTCTTCTTCATTTGTTGCCATTTTTTTGGCAATTTCTTTTTTCAAATGCACCAATAATGCTATATAATATTTGCTATTGATGGTTCTTCCTTTCTCAAGGTAAGTGATAAACAAAATACCTTGCACATCCCAAAATATGGAGGCCAAAACCTTGTCTGCTGATTTTTGCATCTTTGGTTGGCTTTTGCCTGCTGCTGTTTACTCAGCTGACTGCCGATTTGACTCCAGAGTGAAGTTGTGGATCCAGGTTTCATCCATTGTCCCATATTTATGCAAAAACTCATTCTTGTTGCATTGAAACAGTTGTAAACAACACTCTGAATTGTTGTTTTTTACCAACATTGTTGTTTTTGACCAACTGTGAGCAAACGTGGCACCCACTTATGAACACAGCGTTCTCATGACAAATGTTCATGCAAAATGGTGAATCTTCTGATATGTTCAAATCCTCTATCTCACGCAACTTTAATTTACGATCGACCAAAACGGGTTTGTGAATTTTGGGTGACCTGAGCGTTCAGCACCCTTTGTATCGGTATGATCATGCTTAAAGTCAGCATACAACATCTTAACCATTGTTTTTGATGGAGCAGAATCCAAATAACTTATCAAGCCATTGCTTTGCTTGAACAGTATTTTTCCCATCAAAAAGCAATCAACACATGAAATTCAGATTTTTCTATTGTTTTGAAAATTTGCAGCAGTAGTTTCACTTAACTGTAATTTGTAAACTAATAATTCAATTGAGCCTAAATTTTGTCACGTGCTATTTGAAGGTTAGTACTTAATAAAAATCATGAATTTTTTTGACTAGTGGTGCCAGCTATATGTCAGGCCTGGGACTTATTGAGTTATTAAACTTATTGAGGACTAATAGAATGGTAAACTAGTATGCTTCATGTTGTGGTTCACTCTTGGTAAGCTTGGCTTTGTCTATCATGGGGAATTCTGGGTCACAAAAGCAGGTGACTTCCTGAGCTTTGATCTTATTCTACTTATAAATGGTTGAGTGAAGCTCCTTTGTTGACTCTCTATGCTAGTGACTTAAGAATTTTACCATATTCTATATTTGTCCTGTACAGATATATTTCTCAGTTTTTTATTTTATTTTTATCTTTTAATTAAACCTTTATAACATCAGTAATTAATATAAAAAAATTATTTATAAAATCTGGTTGTAAGGAAAGTTTGTCAAATACTAAATTTACTTTGGAAACACGAAAACTTTCCTTCCAACCAGGTATATGAGGATGAGTCAAAAAGTAAGCTAACTTGTTTACTTATATAAGAAATAAAGAACACAATAAAACATTCTACATCAAGATATAGCTGTACATCCTGGGTCTACATCCGTACTTGTCAACATAGTCAACACCTCTTTCAATGGTGTTCTGCCTACGAATGAGGACGTGTCTCAATGTTATCTGATGATGTAGCAAATTTCTTTACAGTATTTTTCACTTCATTACCACCATATCCTTCTCCCTGCAGTGCCTCTTTCATTAAATCAAAAAGATGGGAATTTGGGGATGCTAAATCAGGTGGTGAGGAAATGAAAGCTCTAAAAGAATTGGCTACATCAGCAGTCGGTCAAGTTTCCTAAAGATGGGACCCTCATTCATAGGGATAACCACAATCATTAAAATAAGTATTGACTGATGTATGACTATATCTTGATGTCCAATATGTTTCATTGTGTTCTTTATTTTTTATATAATAAAGCAAATTGCAATACTTTTTGACCTCTCCTTGTATAATTATAATATTAATATACTGTATTAATTATAAAAACAAAAATTTGAATATTTATGTTTTAGTTATTGTAATGATAAGCAGTTGTTAGTGTAGATAAAATTTTTAAATCTGTAAATCAAGTTAGCATGTATAATAAGCATTTATAAAATATATATTCTGTAATAACAATTTTCTTGCTTGGGCTCAGATGAGCAAAACCTCACCAAATTTTAAATATGTCTTTACTTTTTATTATTATTATTATTGCTCTAGGTTTGTTGAGATCTTTTTTCTGCTATTTTTGCCATATGTTAAATTGCATCATTTTACAAATATCACTAGGTGTTCATCATATCAATAATTGTAAATATTGACTCTTTGGTCTATATTTTTTTCTTCTAGTCTGGTCCACCTTTTTTTTTCTTTTTTGTTGCAGCACCACTGGAAAATCCCCAGCTCCAAGATCGTCGGGGGGTAGCAGTATCACAGTGTCATCTGTCAAGTGGATCCGGAGTCTCTAAAGCAGTAGCCCCCACTCCATCAGAAGGTAGCTTCGCTAGTAACCCAGTTCTAGAGAGTTCATGTGATGATAGGCTGGATGGAAGTCGTACTGCTGTAATTCGAACTGTTGACCACCCAATCACCAGTACCTCGGCTGCAACCACAGGTACAGGCGGCACGACAGGTGCCGGCGGGACCAGCCTAATATTACCAGACCATCCTCTTGGGCCACAAAAGCACAGTAAAACTATCACCACTTCAAAATGCGGCAGTCCCTTGACAGAGTCTCCCATGGCTAATAGCACCATTTGTAGCACCAGTACAATGCTAGTGACCACAACCAGTGACAGTGGTCACTCGCCACTCAGGGACAAGAGCACTTCTGGCAATGAAGTGAAGACAATAAAAGAAAGTTCCGCTCCAATGTCTGCCACAACTGCGTCATCAAGCAGGGAAGAAAGTACGCAATGCACATCTGGTAGTTTCTCTAATCAACAAACACAGATCTCCTCTTCCTCCTCCTCCTACCAGCAGCAACCATCAACGGTGGAAGGGGCCAAGGCAGAGGAACAGAAAGGAGTGAAGAGGTAATTTAACATCGTACCATCATATCTCTTCACATTTATCTCTCCTAGACATGGGAGATGGTATAACAGTTGTGGGCGCAGAAAAGGAAATCTCTGAACATCTCGGCTTTCAAAAGAGGTCACTTGTATTTAGTTCTCACTTTTGGAGAGGCATGAACCCACTTTTTCTTCCACTCACTTCTATCACCAGATATTCTTCATAAGATCTCATCACGGTAATTAACTACATCACATGCAGTTAATCTTAAATTCTTATTGTATGTTCAAACAAATATTTGTAATGACTTTGCTGATAGGTAATATAGCACTTGTAGATCATTTAAAATTTGATAAACAAGCTTGGTTAATTTAATTTTAGCAGTGATATGAATGAATTAAAATAAAATTTAACTAATAATTGCTTATCTAAAATGTAATTTTCAGTTACTTTCATCTTAAATAAAGGTAAGTAAAAGAAATCACTCCCCGTCTCCCAAGATATAAAGAATGATTAGAAAGGAAGTTGTTAGATGTTGGGAAACCAGATAAAAATTTAGCAAATTAGGCTCTGTTTCTAGCTCCTATTGAATGAGGTCAAAATAATAGAGCACAACATTGGAGAACAATGATCAGTGTATTGACTAGACTCCAATAACCTCATCAGTAGACCTAGCATAGAATTAAATATAATATGGAAACCTTTGATCAGGAAAGAACTGTTTATGCCCCAAAATCTTTTTTTTTTTTTTTTTTTTTTTCAAGAGCTGACCATATATGGAAAGAAAAAAATGAGTAATCACTAACCCCCTCTAGATGAAAGAATAAAAAGCAACATTGAATAATATGATTGAAAAAATCACCTTGCATGCTAATTGCCTCATTAAATCTAGCTTAAAAGTGAACCTCCATCATATGGTAACCTTTGTGTAGCATTATGCTTTTGATTAGCACTTGATTAGATTTTGGATTCATCTTCTTGATTGATGTAACTTTAAGAAAGTGGTGTCATTGGGAGAGAAAAATAACAAATTCCTTTGTTGGTTTTTTTTTTTTTTTTTTTTTTTAATGGAAAAAGTTGAAAAAGTGATTTTGGTTCATTCATGTATTTTGTTCAACAGAAAAATAAGATGTTTGCTAAGAAATTTTTGGTAATAAGGAAAGTGAAAAATGTCAAATAGAATTCTTCCTTGTAGCATGCACCAGAGTGGACTGACCAGTAGGCAAATAGGTTACACTTTTTTTATAAAGTTTAAATTCCTTTTTATTGTCAGCTTGATCAGGAAAAGTAATTATTCAGTTTTCAGCCTACACTTGTCCTAGACCAAAATATTTTGGCAAAGATTGATCAGATAAGATATAGATAAGAATGTTACCCTCGAGTGTACTTTGAACTGTCATGCCTAATTGAAGGGTAATTTTTCAAATTACCAGCTCATTTAATGGGCATCAGATTATCACTGTTGTCCCTTTGCCAGACAAAAGCACCTTGTATATGACAAGTCACAATGGTTGATGGAGAAATGAGTGATTGAATGAGAACTCTTATAAACCATTTCCCCATAACCTGGGCAGTTGTAGCTTTTTTTTTTTTCTCTTCTCACACACTCATTGTCATCTTTGGTAAAATCTGGTACATGCCACAGACACCAATGTGTGAAGTTTTAATCTTTATCTACCCTCTACTTTTCTTTGTACCTAAACTTACATAGTTGGATATAAATTTCAAGTCTGTTCACTGGTTCTTTAGAGGCATGGTGGAGTAATGGTTAGCAGCTCATCTTTTCTACCTCCCGGCTATGGGTAAAATACAAGACAGATTGAGCTCTATACTCTTGTTTTAAACTGGTTTAGGAGAAGGAAAACTCTGAATTCAAGCCAACCTATTCTGCCCAGGAAACACCCCCGTTGCTGTGGCTGCAGTAGGTATGGTGCCCTTATAGCCCTGTAGGGTTATGATTTGTGATCATGTATTAAATATTTTAAGTATATTCATGCTTGCATTGGCTTCTGTGTGGCTGTTCATTGATATTTGATGTAATCGTGTCTTTTTCACTCTTTAAACTTGCTTTCAATGTCTTGTCTGCTGTGCAAAGATGTCTGGAGTAATTGGTGTTTAAGATGGGATTGGTCCAATTTGAAAAGGCGGAATTATTTTCAATGTTTTATGAAATTCTTAGCATCAAATTGTTATATTGCATATAACTTTGAAAACCATCATTAACATATCTAATGACATTTCTTGGAGAATGAGTTTTCCTTTGTACTTGGAGATTACACCTGATGACAGTTGAAAAGTAGCCTGGACAAAATGTTAATAGCAAATATACAAAGATCCGATTGTCCAAACAGTATTGTACCAACTGTTATTTACAAAGCTTTTTTTTTTAATCTGTTATAAGACAGAACCAAACTTTGTTAGGAATATAAATTAAAATTGATCAAACTTAAACATTCCTATTTATAATACACTTAGAGATACTGGCAAAAATGTTTTTACTTTTCATTGCAAACTATTGCCAGCTTCTATGGAATAAGGTCATAAGAGCACAATAAAGTAATTCACAGGATTAGTGTGTATACTAGGCTGTACCTCTTCAGTAGACCTAGCATGGAATTGAGTATCTTGTTGGAGCCTTCAATCAGAAAGAACACACTCTATTTTGGGTTTCAAATTTGCAGCACCTGTTCTTTTTTTTTCTTTCTCCAAGAACTATGAAGTCAGGTACAAGTGATCATATGTGAAAAGTAAAGGTGAATGCTCATCAATCCCCTACCCCTTTTTTGGGTGGGGGAATAAGAAGCAACACTAGAGAATAAGGTGATTGAAAGAATCTGCCTGCACATGAAACTCCAATAACTTGATCAGTAGACTTAGCATAAAATTTGACTACATGAGAGCCTTTTGATTAGGAAAGAACAAATATTAAGGCTAGAAAATTACAACACTAGATGGTTTTCTGGAATAATGACTTTGTAAATAGAAGTGTTGATTAAATGTTGCAGTTTACCTATGAGTTAAATCTTTGTATTGGGCCATGGAATCTGTACATTCTGGTTTGCAATCACAAATTAACATAATTCTTTTATGTCCTAGCACAGACAACCAAACAAGAAATCTTTAGTGGATTTAATTTCCAATTCTGATAATGTGAACAAATACAACAGTGGAAACATGACAAACAGCTGTCAAAGAAATTTGAATAAATCAGGTTTTTTTTAAGTTTGATTATGGGTGTAACTGATGGTTTGGAGATGTTACGAGATTGGTTTGCTTGGGTACTCTTATCTGCTCTATCTACTATTAAGCATGGTATGCTAGTGATGAGATATTTTGTCAAGATATCTGGTAATGTAACAAAGCACAGCAAGAAGTGGGTTCATGTCTTTTGTAAGGGTATTTGTATAAATTTGCTTTACTGATTATTTGTCCTGTTAACTGTTATATCATCTTGCACTTTTTATTTTTTTATTTTTTTTTATTAGCATTTATATCATAATTTACATGCATGTGAGAGTGGGGTATAGAATGCTTTTATCCTGACCTACTTCCCAGTGGGTTCTTTGGTCAGGATGAGAACTTCTCAGTACTCTCATTTTTATAATATATAAAGTGTCTGTAACAAAATAATTAAAAAAAAAAATGTTTCTTGTGATATGCTGCAGATAAACATTTGAAAGATTGGTACAAAATTCAACAAATTTTCTATTAATATGTACTGGAAGAAATTATTTTCAGGATTGAACATTTCACTTGTGCAACAAATTCTCAGGTGTTTTTTTTTTCTTGCATTCTGGTACTTGTACATTTTCTGGAACAAAAATAAAACTGGAAACAATTGATTTGCTTGCACATCAATGTGAAAAATATTAGTGTTGAGCAGTAGATATAATTATGACTAAGTCCTAAAATCAATGATTTAAAAATAATTTGAAGGAGTTAAATTTCATGAGCTGGAAATTATTTCTTATTTATTCATATTATTTTTATAATATTAAATATAATATTAATAATAATATTAATATAATAATCATTTTTATAATGCCATGTTCCTTCAGGATGTAGGTATTTGTTTTTGTTTGATTTGAAAATCTTTTTTTTTTTTTTTTTAACTCTCTGAATTTCCATGGCAATAAAATAATGGAATGGTTTTGTTGCTTTCTAAACTTTTTTTGAATTCAGTGTTATATTTTTACTGTTATTATTGATCTATAGTTGAGGGTAAGAAGGGATGCATTCATGCTTTTAAGAGCATAGTGTGAAAGTGAATGCAATAGATGTACTGAAATTTGTATTTGGCTTGGTAACTTCACTGTGCACCTATAACCAATATACTATCAACACATAAAATTTAAACACTTAATATTCTTTCTTTTTTTCTTCCTTTCTCTCTCTTCCCTCTTGCTTTTTCTTTTTTTTTTCACTTTCTCCCTATCTCTCTCTGCTCTTGCTTTTTCTTTTTTTTTCACTTTCTCCCTATCTCTCTCTGCTCTTGCTTTTTCTTTTTTTCACTTTCTCCCTATCTCTCTTCTCCTGTTTCTCCTTTTTTTTTCCTTGTGTAATTATTCTGGTCTAAAGTTTTCATTATTTGTTTTCATACAAAAAAATCTTCAGCCAGGTATATTTATGAAATAACTTTGTTGATAAAGAGAACAATATATAATTTTTTTCACCAAATCTTATCTCTGGTCTCCTGTAGCAAAATTTAATGTAAGATATTTAAACAGGCAAAAATGTTGCCTGCCTGTTTTACTGACCTCCACTGTCTATATTTTTTTAATTCTTCACTTTCTTCATCTGAATGTAATGTGCAAGTTTCTTTCACTCTTTGAGTGACACACAACTGTCTGGATTATATTAATGCCATGTTCATAGGATGCTAATTGTCAGAATTCCACAGAAACTTAAGTGTTCTATCAGGTGTTAATGCAGATAACATTAATTCAGATATTACAGTCACAAACTATACTAATAGTAATTGAGTGTCTGAAAATTTATTCCAAATTTAAAAAAAAAAACTTTTCATTTTTATTAAGACACTTTAATAAAAAAATTACTTTTATGCATAGTATTTCTTAATATAACAGCTAATTTCACCATCTTCTTCCAAGTAGGCCACTTAGATATCTAAGCAAATATCACAAAAATTAGTGGGAAGTTTATATACTAACATTCTGACTGAACAGTGTTAGAATTCATGAAACTTTGGGTAACTGAGTAGTAGTAGTAGTCATAGTATATGGGCATGTGGCCTGGCCAAGTGGTTAGAATGTGCACTTTCTGGCCATGAGACCTGGGTAAAAATCTCACCAGGGTCAGTTTGTCAGGAAGTTTGTTTGGGGAAGCAATCATAACATGTGTTGCTTGAAAAAAATACCATATCATAAGTTGACTCAAGCTTTATGAGTGAAATTGAGTAGACAGAACTACTTGGTAGATATTGATGATTGTGCTAGCATAGTCACAAGTTATCATGGCCAAAGGTTGGTGAGTACTAGTCTTGTGCAGACTCTTGATCACTCCTAGGTAATGTGCTCTCTTCCAGAAACTGCAATTAAAGTCTGTTCAGCATAGTTGCAGTATAAACAACAGGTATGCTCTGTCAGTGTTGAATAAACACAAATGTACCTATCAGCCCTAATATGCAATCATATACAGATGCAAGCAGCTAGCCATTATTTTTGTGTGTGTGTAAATTTATCTTATCCTCCTTTTTTCTAATAACAGAACAATGCCGATGTTGATGTTTTCAACCATGGTCTTAAAAGTACTGAAATGTCCATAACAGTTCATTAGGTCATGAAACCTGATTTAACCCCTCACTATGAACTGTCTTTATCTAAGATGATACCCCACTTCAATCCTTGTAGTGAATCACTTTGTGTCCCTACATCCCTCTCTAGAAATGCATCACAAATCAATCCTCCAAGTTGGCATTTACAGAGTTACATCCCTCAGTTTGTAACAAATTTGCAAAGATAACATATATATAAAAAAAAAAAAAGTAATATTAATTTTGAATGGTTGCAGTTAAGGGGCATATTTGACCGCAGCAGATTGTTAGGTCAGTAAATCTAATTTAGCCCATACTACAAATAAAAATGGCCTTTTATCCAATGACACCTTCTCCAATTCCTCTGTCACACCTTTTTTGTCTCTATACATGCCTCACTCTCTATTTGTGTGCGTGTATTTTCATTTTCTTTCTGACCAAGTGTGACAAGCATATTAATTTATGATTATGGTGATGACAATAAATAATAATTCAGGATTCTTCAAATGTTCTTGAGTTGTAAGGAGTTTTAACACCTTGCCTCAAGAACAGAAATTTCCATTGACTATGTCAATGTCTGACACAACATAATTTGTTTTATGATGTATTTTAAGCAATGATTTTTATTTTATTAACCAACATTATTTATTTATTTACTTTTCCAAAAATAATGAAATCTCTTATTGTTGAAGTTGAATAAAGGAATTGTATTTCTTGGCAGGGATTGAACCTACATTTCTTTATTTTTAACCAAGTTTACATTACTATTCAGCTATGTACAATTTAGTTACTATTGTTGTCTGTAAACTCATTCTGGAGCATGGGTTTGCAATGATACCAAGTGATATGGGGGTTTCAGTAGTAAGTGAAATTTTTACAGAACTGAATTGCTAGTCCAATATTCAATATGGATTGTCTTACCAAGCTAAAGGGTTTTGACTACATTATTATTTATCCATAGCTGGAAGAAAGTGGATTCAACCCTTTCCCAAGGGCATTAGTATAAAATAACTACAAACTCCGAGTGGGAATTTGAACCTGTATTGTCAATTCCATTTGCTGTGTCATTTAGACAAACTGCAGCAAGAGCTGATTAAATGTGAAATTTAGCATTGGCTAATCATGATTTCTATGTCAACTGAAGAATCCATTACAGAGAGGCAAATTAATTTACTGCATCAGAATAATATATTACAAATTGTTTTATTGTGTGAGTACTAACATGGTATCTGTTAAAAAGGAATAGTATTCACATATGGATTGGCACTTCTGTCAAGGATCAAAGTGTAGTATGCTGATCCCCATGTCACATTTTGCAAGTGTAGTATGTGGATGATTTTTTTTTTTTTTTATCTGCCTTTACTGTTTCTGAGTATAGGTATAAGATAATTAAATTCAGTGTTTTACTCAAAACTATTTCATTAAAAAGTTTGCTTAAAAATATTTCATTTTAAACTGAAATATCACTTTTAAATTGTATGTTTTTGTGTGTGCTCTATTGCAAATGTTTTTGAATTTTTTTTTAACATGCATAAAAAGAACTTACTTTCTATCTGTATTCATAAGGTCTTTCATGCAGTGTTTTGTTTTTGTTGTTTTATTTTTCAAAATGTGCATTTAATAAGTAATGCATTAAAAGATATTTTTCTTTATTTGCATACCAAAATTACTACTGCACCAAACCTATTATGTATCTGCTCAGAGCCAAAAAAAATGTTCCATACCAATTCTGAAGCAGGTAGTTATATAATCAGCATGTGATGAAGATCCAAAGGAGAATCTTTAGAGACAGTGGTAGGATAACTCTAAGAGAGCTCTAAATATATATGTATATAAATACACATAGAGCAAATATAAGAAAAATTAAGGCAGACACATTATTTTAAATTGGAAATTTATCATGAAATAACATGTCTGCCTTAATTTTTCTTATATTGAACGATGTTAAGAAAAAGTCTAAATGTGAAATAACTTTTTATTTTAAAGCTTCATAGAACATTTTATCAAGGAAAAATAAGGATATAAAGGTAAATTATATAATTCCAAAATATAAAGCTATTTTGATAAAGTTATAAGAATGATATAACATTTGAAAAAATAGATGATCAAAAACATCAGAATGATTAACAAAATCGTACTATTATAATGGATACATCATATCCAAATGAAAATAGCGTTTATGATTCATTAGTACTTGATGTGTAAACCTTAACTTTCAATAATAGCTTGACATCTTTTGCTACATGAGCAAATTAATATCTTGCATTCTTTAACAGATATTTTCTCCCATTCTCCTTTGAAATTAGTTTATAGTTCTTTAATATTTGTTGGATTCTTTTCCTTAGCTCTCTCATTTAGTAACTTCCAAACATTCTCAATAGAATTCATGTCTAGGCCTTTGAGCAGGCCACTCCATAACAGTAACGTCCTCCTCAGAAAGAAATGTCTTAACGGACTTTGCTGTGTAATATGGTGTGTTATCTTGCATAAATACGGCTGGTGGATTAATTGCAGTTCACGAATTAGATATAACGTTTCTTCAGTATCTTTGTATACAGTTGCATTAATTTTACCGTGTAGCCTAACAATAGGTCCCGTACCAGCAACTGAAATCATACCAAACACCATCACACTTCTTCCTCCAAATTTAACACTGCTTTTAGTGCACTGAGGCAAATATCATTCTTTAGGACAGCGTCAAACGAACCTTCTCCTGTCACAACTGAGCAGGTTAAACTTTGACTCATCACTGAAATGAGCACAATCCAACTGTTCTTCTGTCCATATGTCATGCTCAGTGGCAAATTTCAATCAGCTTATTTGATTCTTTTTAGAAATGTAAGGCTTCGTAGAGGCTACTCGACTGTTCAGATTTGTTTCATTAAGTCTTCGGGAAATAGTGTGCCTTGATATTTTAATGTCAAGGTTAGCATTAGCTCTTTTAGAGATAGTGGTTGCTGTTGCAAATCGATCCTTTTTTTGATTCTTTACAAATCCATCTGTCTTCCCTTGCAGTAGTTTTCTTAGGCTTGCCAGGTGGTTTCTTTGCTTCACATGACCCAGTTTCCTCAAAATACTATGAATAACACTGAGATTTCCCCACATGTTTAGGTGTTTTATTTTTGTTTTTTTTTAGGTTTATTTTCTTTATAAAAAAAAATTTAAGCTGGGGTTTGATGTCATATGGTTTGACATCAAAAATTAAATTCATAGCTTTATTTTTAAGCATTTAGTTTATCTGAAAAAATTTTTACAGAAATACCTAATTTCCACATGTTTTTGCTTACAGACTGACTTCAGAAATTATACTTTTCAAGAATAGTCCAAATAAAGTTGATATCTTTTGTATTACATACATTGATTGGAAAATATATTCAAACCAGGATTCTAATTATGAATTACCACAAGCAAAATGTGCAATTTTTTTTTTTTTTTTTTTTTTTTTACTATATTCAATAAGTAAAAACTTAAAAAAAAAATTGTAAAGGATTACAAATAAGGCTACTTACCTTATGAGAAAGATTTTAGATGAAAGTGTGTAATTATAAGACAAAATGTTTTAAATTTGCATTGTTTATTGAAAATCACACCAATACTACTGTACTGTATATAATATTACATAATATGGCTAAATTGTTCAGTATCATTTCCCTTTGTCATTAAATAGATCTTAATTTTGCTTCAATGATTTAGTAATATTGTCATTGTGCCTAGCTTCAGTAAGTCATCAATTTTATAAGGCTGTACTATGTTTTTTTATTGATCACTGGAATGAAATTCTAACTCTACAATTTTGAACCTAAACTTTTAAAAACTTTTTTCTTAAAAAATAAAACAAAAAAACTTATGATTTGACCCCCAAATATTTTCACATTTACCATGTGAAACACCAACTTTCAAATTGAAAAGCAATACCATGGTTCTAAAATCATCTGGACGTTATTGTCCTGGTATGATTCCCTTTCCCACCCAGTCAAGACTTGACTCTTTTCTTTCTTTCTTTTTTTTTTTTCTTTTTTTCCCTCAAAACTAAAATTGCTGTTGTAAAAATCTTTCTGGTTTGGCTTGGCTTTTGCTTAATAATGTTGGGTTATTTTAAGACCAGATAATATAATTGAAGTAGATAGATCTATCTATTGCCTGGTTCACACTCCACCCATGTCTATTGAACAGGTTAAGAGGCTCATCCCTTGTTCCCTGTTTAGGATGTGGTTTCCGGCTTTATCTTTTCCAATCTTTTCACTATTACGTAGCCCCCTGCACATCAGTGGCATTACCGTCTTGCTCGGGGTGATATGATTAAAAAAAAAAAAAATTTTGAATCATGGTTGTTTTTGGTATAGCTTTGTTTTATATGGATCAGTTTTGGTACAGAATAGTTTTGTTTTTAATCAGTTATTAGGGTTGTTGGTTTCTAATAATTTGTTTTGTGTTCACTTTCTCATTAGTTGGTTATTTGGGTTTGCAATGTTATTTTTAGTAGTGTTCTTTATGAAGTCTAAAGGGTTCTATTTTATTCCAAAAGTTTTGTTGGTAGTTTTTCATAGCTTCATATATTGGTACTAGCAGTAAGTACCTGGTGTTACATGGGATGAGATGAGTATAAATCTACTTTTCATTTTTTATATGACCCACATCTGCAGACATTAAATACAGGAGTTTCTCCTTGTAAATGTTGCTGTGTTGAAGTTATTCCCCCCCCCCCCCCAAAAAAAAAACGAAAACAAAAAAACTTAAAAATAAGAAATTAAAACAAAGATTAAACTGAAGGCCACATGCAATTTCTTTTTGTTGTGTAGAATAATTTGCTAAAGGTGTGTAAGTTTTGAAACACTTCCACATTTTTCATCCAATTTGTATGTTAATAAAAATCTGTAAGGATACACATCTTGGGTTTTATTTAGATAAAGTTTCCTTTTAAGAAGTAGTGTTTGGTTTAGTGTTTGAAAGAGTTTTTGTCTTGTTTGCCTGATAATATTTTGTTTAGGTTTGAATCAGATGATGGCAACTTGTGACTAGATGTTAGAGGTACAGTTTGTGAATGCAATTAAGAACAACACTAGGCAGTTTATAGCAATCCTCAAAGACTTTAAACAGTGGAAGGGATGCTGGGATGTGTGTGAGGGCCCCGTGGAAGGTTCTTTAAAGGGCACTGAAGCACAATGCCTTGGAGTTTCTTTGTGTATTATTTTTTCTTCTTTCTCTGTTAATATTGTATGGTAGAATGCTTTCCAAACAGACTTTGTGTGTGTGTACGCATATGTATTCAATTATAATTCAAAATGTTTGTCTTCTAAGTTGAATTTAGATGGTGTAATGTTTCCACTGCATACTTTACTATTTGGAACAAAGTGGTTTTATAAAGATTTGCAAGTTTTGTTCTATATCAATTCGAAGAAGAATAGACTGAACCCAAAATAGAAATTTTCTCAGTTTTGCCGATAAAAACTGCTGACAAAAAATGCTGACACAGCCATATAAAAATATTCCATATTTTTTATTCTTTCTTCAGTGACATGTAATGTGTGGTCAGGGTTTAGTTGGTGGTAGACATGCATGAGTTGATGACTTGACTGCTGTCTGCAACTGCTGGATTCAACTGTCTTCGTGACAGTTGACATCATTTAAATAGATAACACGTTGGGTGGGTTGACTATCATGCTCTATCACATCTTGGGTGCTGACCTATACTTGATTCTGGCTGTCAAAACAAAATTCTCCAGCAACCTGCATTCTACACCTCAATGACATTTCCCTGCGTTGCCCAGTGCAAAATACACTTTGTGGCAAAATTCCACACTAAACAATGTTATATAACATTTTGACAATTTGATAGTGGATTATTTTTTTTTTTTAATTGCCAAATTTTAAAAAAGGTTTCTTGTTCAGAAAAAAAATTATCAAGAGAAATTGAAGCAGCAAATTGGCTTAAATTAATCACAAAGATTTAAAAAAACATTTACTTACTTTTTTTAAAATTATTTAGTTGCATATAATTTTATTTACTTGTCTATTTATTTTCAGTTACATATTTACTTACTAATTTGTTTACCTACTTATTTTCTTACATACTTAATTATTTAATATTTACTTAGTCACATATTCACTTATTTATTCCTTATTTACTTATCTATTTAGCTACTTATTTAGTTATTTAATTATATCAATAATTAAATATTCATTTTATACTTTTTTTTTTTTACTTGCCTGCTTTTTTACATATTTATGTACTCATTTCCTAATTTGCTTATTTAATTACTTATTTACCTATGTAGTTACTAATCATTTATTTCCTTATTTTATTTATTTTCTAAATGCTCAACTTTTTAAGTAGCCATAAAAAAGTTCAGACAGATTTTAAGATCATGTTTAAAAAAAAGTTTGCAAAATTTCAAACCAGCAGAATAATTTTAACCAGTTAAACAGTACAACTGTTTTCCAGTTGAAAACCTAGTATTTAATAACTGTTACCAGTAAAATGGTCAGATCATGTACCTCAATTTTAGAGTTCATGAAATAACTTGAAACCTTTTATTCAGTACAATACTGCCCCGTACACTTAGGAATAGGGTAAGTCTAATGGTTGCAACATTTTGTTTACTTATTTTTATAAATAATTCAAAATGTTTTTGTGCCTTTAAAGATAACTCAAAACTTTTGTTAAATTTTGCTACTTCAGAAAATCTGTTTATCAAAAATGCTTAGGGATGATAGTTTATAAGAAAACAGTCAAGTCTCTAGTTTTAGCAGCCTATCGTGAACGACGGCTTCATATTCTATGTGCTGTGTACCTTCAGAATTTTCAACAACTTTCCATCCATTGTGGTTCTTGTCTTGCTATTTCTTCTAATCCGTTTTCTGCCAACCATTTACACAAGCTTGTTTGGCAGGTCATTCACTGTTTCCTCTGTTCTGCTTACCTTCAATACATCTTGTGAATATCCAAATCTCCAAGCATTCTTTCCTCATTATGTGCCATAGGAATTTCAACTGTCTTTCAGATTCTAAGTATGTTTCCTTTTTGTTTCCATTTTCCTTAAAGCTAAAAATGATTTTGAGATTCTTTTTTTCTATTTGATGTTGAGTTGGATGTTTTCTGAAACTATTACACTTATGGGTTTTCTGTTGCATTTTGGCTTGATTTAGTTTCTCAATTGAAACCGAAAAAAAGGTACTTGTACCTGTTCATGATGAGTATGGTTGTGTGAAAATTAGTCAGCAGTAAACAAAATTATATACTATACAGTTGTAGTATTATACTTGTACATAGTTAAAGGATGTGTCACGCCATGCTACTGGAGCAGATTATTAAAAAGATGAAAAAAAAGTCAGGTTGTCTTGCAAGTTGTAATTTGGAAAAATTAAACAATATTTCCTGCCTCTTCCTGTTTTTCTCTTCTTCTGTTTTTCCTCTCTCTCCGTCCCTCGCTGTTTTGTTCCTTTCTCTTTGTCCCTTACCGTATCTTTTTTTCTTTCCTTTCTCTCTCTCCCTCCCTCGCTTTTTTTTTTTTTTTTTTTTTTTTTTAACGATAGTTGTAACAAATATACCAACTTGTTTCTATTTAGTCAATTATACTATGATTTATATTAAATTTTAGCTTACTTTGTGTATGTGTGTGTATAAAAATAAATATAACACTTCACAATACCAATGCATTTCATTCTTTTGAGGAACTTCAAGGTAAATGTAAGAATGTGTGTATATATATATATATATATATATATATATACACACGCACACACACATTCTCTATTATAATAAAGGCTCTTGTGTATTTATCAGCCTCCTGATTTTTGGCAAATTGTTCAAGGCTAACATCAATGCTAAAGTGATTCAATATCTCACAACCCATAACCTATTCTTTGACAGACAGTGCACCTTCCTCTTTGCCAGGTCCACTGCTGATATGCTAACAACCATCATAGAGTACAAATACAGCAAGAACACATAGGAATGATAAAGCAAGAGCTGTTGCTCTGAATGTCTACAAAGCATTTGGCATGCTGGCCTTCTGGCAAGCTATGGTTTTAATGGATGCTGTATTGATTTAATCAAACCATTCCTATCAAACAACATAATGAAGGTCTTTTTGAATGGACATACCTCCAGATCTTATCACACGAATGGGGGTGTCCTCCAGGGCTCTATCCTAGGTCTGACGCTTTTTCTGATCTTCAACAATCTCCCTGATGTGATCAAATCCTAAGTAGGCATTTACACTGACAACACCACTATTTACTCTCCCACCTTACTAAGAAATCTGCCAAGGCTGACAAAGAAACTTGCTGCTGATCTTAACATGGACCTCCAATCTGTGGTAGACTGGGGTAAGAAAGGACTCAAATTTGAATGCTTCCAAAACAAAGCTGCTATCTGTTAACTACTACAGACGGTCTCTCCTATCCCTCATCAGCATGGATCAAGCTAGTTGCCTGGAAAGCAATACACTGTGTCTTCTAGGCATCGCTCTCTCAGTTGGTCTCAAGTGGAATGACTACATTGAATCAATCCCTAAATCTACTGCTAGGAAGGTAAGGTTTCTGTGACGGGCCAGGAGGTTTTTCTTACCTGAATCTATTTTACACAGACAAATCAGCCATCTGCCTGTACATTGAATACTGTTACCATATCTGCTATCCATCTCTGGGTTCTCGACAGGAGATCCAATGGAGAATCTGTAATGCAGTCTGTCCCTACCTGGCAGCTCAACTTCAGTCATTTTCTCACCAATGGGATGTGGCTTCTCGCTGTATCTTTTACAAATATTTTCACGGCCTCTGCTCTGCTCTGATGAACTCAGCTCCCTTGAGCCTCCTCTACACAGATTTACTTGAGCAACTAGACTGGCAACAAAGTCCCACCCTTTTACAGTCAAAACAACCAAATGCAGTCGCCACTTCTATTCTAGCATCTTCTGTTCTCACACTTCTCACCAGTGGAACTTCCTTCTGTATACTTGATTCCCTGATGGCTAATATTCCCCAACACCTGCTGTATTTTGTTCTTCTTACTTTTCACTCTACTCGCATGTAACTCTTTTTTTACCAGAATTCCTATCCTTCTCTTACCTCCTGTAACCAGTTCCTCTTGTTGCTCTCCTCTTATGTAGCCTCTTGTGCACCACTGGCAGCACTGTCTTGCTTAAGGTGAAATAATTATAAATAAAATATATATATATATATTTCCCTCCTGTCATGCTCATTGACATAGAGAGAAAATAGTGAGGCAGTGTCTGCTCACCCAATTCATTCCGTGACAAGTTATGAATGTTCTTGCCGTGTATTTGCTCTTTATCAATGCCTTAGTTTTATTTATATTTATTTTTATTGAAACAGCTAATGATCCTTTTAAATATTTTGCACCACAGGGGTACAATCATATGTAATAATTCTCATGTATTTTGAACACTTGTAATGTATTTTTTTCCCCTGCATTTAAGGTTGAGGAGACATCCTCATGAATCTGATATTGGCTGTACCTTCTGTTGCCATGTTTTTTTGTTTTTTTTCTCTTCTTCTTGGCTTTTTTAGTAGGTATGTGCACTAAAAAAAAAAAATTGGGTGGGGGGATATTTTGAAGATCAACTGTTGTACCATTTGGGTCTGACGAGCTGCAATAATATCATTATGTGGTGAAATATGTATTACCCATTGTAATTGTAATAAATCAAAAATCTTTTCTAAAATATATATATATATATATATATATATATAATTTTATACCGGGTGTCAGAGTTGTGATGGGTTTAAAAGTAATATTACTCTTTAAACAGGCAGTATTATTCATTTTTATATAATAATGAAGACCATTAGATGGAAATTTAATTCAATCATAGAAAAAAACACTTGATAAGTGACCACCATTTTGGACTTGGTATTCACTGGAATGAATAAAACTTTATATATATATACATACATACATACATACATACACACATTGATTTTCTTGTGTAAATTTTGTTTTCTAAATCAAATATTGGTAATATCTTTCAGAATATGCATATCTGTTTATACTGGCAATATATTTTATCAGATTCAGCTGATCTATCATTTATTTTTCATTTTTTTCTTATGCAAACATAGTGCAACAAAAAATTAATTGTAAATAAATCTAAAGCATCTTAGCCACAGAAACATTTTTGGAAAGACAATACCCATGTAACTGAATAAGTGATTTTCACATTTCCATATACTCTGTGACAATGTTGCCTTGAGTAAATTTTTGTTGTTCTTTCAATCATTGATTTTTAACTTTTCTACTGTTTCAAATTGCAGTTTTCACTCTTTCCCCAAAGATCTTTGCTTGAATATTGTTCTTATTTCTCATGTGTGTCTCTCTTACTTGGGAATCACAATTTTTCTATTGAATTAATATCTGGTGAGGCTGGTGGCCATTTCATTAATTTGTTCTTGGAACCTTTATTGGCAACATGAGCTATAGTCAGCTTTGCAAAATGTGAAGGAGTATTCTCTTTCATAAATATGCTCTTTAGTCTAAAGCTAAAAGTTCATGGTTATGACCTTTTTATAATTAAAAAAAAAATTCAGTTCAAGAATAATTCCTTGTATTTATCTTGAACCATTAACTTTGAAGGAACCTATAATTTTACTGCCTACAATACTAGCCCAAAACCTTACTCCCCCTCCCCACCTCTTGTCTTCTAAGTCATATTGGTTGACTCTTTTCATAAAAGAACCAACATCTAACTTGGTCGGTAGATTCAACCAATGTAGCTCTCCATTCACTATTTTAAAAGAAAAACTTGAGAAATCTTTTATACTGTATATTTATTATAGTTTTCATATTTCCTGAAAGTTTGACCAACCTGAAAGGTCATCTGAAAATGTCAATGTTTTTTATATTACATTTTATTTTACAAAAAAAAAATATTAATGATTATATCCATTTTTTTTTTTTTTTTTTTTTTTTTTTTTAACTAAGCATCTTAGTGAAGAGATAAATTTTCTAAATTTTTTACCTATCACTTTGTGTGCTCATGATACCTCTTTAAACTTTGCTTTCTTTTTGAAAATACTCTACCCTCTGATCAACTTCAGGACTAAATTGGTGAGACTAATCTCCTCTGCTACTAAATATATAAAGATGAGTAGTTTTAAAAATGAGCCACCACATATTGTGATATTTCGAAGATGACAATTTTTATTTATTCTCATCTCAATTCTCTGTAAACAAGTATATTCTTTCTTTTTCATTTTTTTTAGTAGTAGTAGCACTATTACTACTACTAACAATAATTTATTTGCTAAATTATATATCTTAATTTTGTTTGTGCTTTGTAAATTTATTGTCTCTTTTTCTTTTAATATTTTTTTTTCTTTTATTTAGAAGCCGGGATGACTTAGAAGAAAAACCAGTACAAAAAAATAAAAAAAGGTGTTATCGTTGTAATTGCAAATTAGAATTAGCTCAACGTCAAATTGGTCTATGTCGCTGTGGTAAGTATTTTTGAAGATTTTATTTAATTATTTTTTGTATTGTGTATCAAGACATATAACGGAAATTAACGAACAATTTGAAATGATTTTTTTTATAAATTTTTGTTGCAAAAATTTATTGTAAAAAATCAGGCCGGTAGAAATAAATATGTAATACTGTTTGATTATAAACAGAATATATACTTAAATATGAGTATCGATCAAAAATAATGTTCAAACAAATCATTTCAAATTATATAAACTTTCCTATCAATTTCAACATTTGAGGATCTAACAACCTCATTAAGTTGTGTTTTTTATATTGTGACATTTCAGTCCTGCTAGTGACCTGCATACAAGTCCACATTGTGCAACAGTCAGGATCTTGGTATATAACCAGAGGAATATTTGCTGATGCTTTTCACTGATTTCTTTCATCTCTTAGTCAATCAATATGACTGATTTTTAAATTTCTGATACCACTCTGGCAAAAATATCTCCAGTTATTTCTATACAGGGCAATTTGATCAAAGTTAGTATAAGGCACACTGACCATCCAACATTCCTTTGATTACAATCAAGCTAGCTACTCTTGCAATATGACCAGTCCAGTGAAGTTGTGACTGTATCAGAATATCCTCGATTCCACTAGTGTTGGATTTTGCAAGATAGGTATTGAACACCATATTGTCAAAAGTATAGCCACAGAGTGCATGGAGAAAACTTTTGTGGAACACACACACACACACACACACACACACGCACACAGTGTTGAGTTGTGATAATGCTTAGTGCCAAGATTGTTTTTTCAGTGGTTTACTGATAAAAGAATATTTTTGCTGTTTTTTTGTTGTAAAGTGTTTGATATTGGGATAGAGATAAAGCATTAATAGATTTAGTGTGAAAAAGATTGTCCCTTAACTGAGTGCAGTCATACCTTTAAAGTTTTGAGAGGGCACTCTTATGATGTCTTCCCTTGTCAGGGCTAAATTAAGACATCATAAGGAGCCCTCACAAAACTTTGAAGTTGGCATATATATGCATGCATGCTTCATTTTACCTAAAATTTCTTATGCTGTTAATATTCCTTGTTGAAAAAAAGACAAATAAATTATTATAGATTTTTTTTTTTCACTTATTCCATTTTATTTGAGAAGTTTGGATTTAATTAATCCTTTTTTTTTTTTCCCCCCACCAGATTATGTGTTTTGTAAAGCACACAGGTTACCAGAACAACACAATTGCACTTTTGATCACAAAGAAGATGGACGCCGGGAGGCCCGTGAAAAAATGATCAAGCCTGTTCGACACTTAGGAACATCGTTCAGAAGACTGGATTCCGATTCCTGAAGACTATTCCTTCTACTATGCACTGTATTCATGGATTCAATTTCAATGAAATTGAAACACAGCAAAAACTTAACATGTTCCTCTTACTTTATTTTTTTTTTATTTTTTTTTTTTTAACTTTTTTTATTTTTTGCTTTTTTTTTTCTTTATTTTATTTGAAAAGACTGCTTAAGAAAGGAAAAAAATAAAATAAATAAAACAAAAACCAGAAAAGCAAGTTAATTCTTTGGAATTGGAACTTTGTAATCTTCTGGATTCCCAGCAAAGTTTTCTTTTGGCTTCAAATTGAACCACAAAATGGTTTATTCTACCGAGGTTGTTAGCTTACTCTCACAGGCATTAGATAGTTGGACCTGTATTGAATAATAATAATTATAATGTTGATAAAGCAAAAAGAAAGATGAAGAAAAAAAAAAATAAAAAAACAATATATCTGAAATATTTTAAATACTTTGGTAGAGAAGTTCTTTGAGATAACATACATTCAGTTTTTTTCTATAGAAATATTAACATTTACCATCTTAACACTTTTTCTTTTTTAATATGCAATTGTGTTACCTCCAAGAAAATTTGTGCCCTTGAAGCTGTCAAAATATTTGACAATGGAAACTTGCTGGTCAGAATTTGGAAAGAATCCCAAAAAATAAAAAAAAATAAAAGGAAAAATAAAATTACATATTTGAATAAATAAATTTAAAAAATATGGAACTTGAAGAAAGGAACGTAAAAAAGAAATGTATGGTGAATGGATATTTTTTTTCATTTGTTTTTTTTTTTTTTTTTTTTTTTTTTTTTTTTTTTCTTTCTCCCCCTCCTCTAATAATTTATGAAGAATTTGACGGATGTTTCTTCCATTGGATTTTTTTTTCTTTTTTTTTTTTTTTTTTTTTTTTTGTGGAGTACCATATAGCAGCATGTACTATGTATATCTCTATACCAAACGCACACACACAAACAGACATGCTCACACTTACACATTTTTCATCTCTCTACTTAGCTTCTCTGAAAGAAAAAAAAATAATCTTGGCACATTGTGTGAACATTTCAGGTATACCTCAAGAGAGATGATTTACTCATATAGGATATATGCAGTACTTTTTCCAAATAAAGCTGTATTATCTTGGTTAGTTAATTTATTTGATTTTTTTAATATTATTTTTTTCCCCTCCTTCATATCTCCAATGTGCTAATTGATATTTTTTTCTACCTGCCATCATCCTTTCATCTTTTAGATTCCCAAAACTTGAGTTCTTTTGTGGTTATGTTATTTTACTCAATAATTTTACGATTTTTTTTTTTTTTTCTTTTGTGAATGCTTTAATTTGCTCACTAATTTTATGATTTAAAAAGAAACTGGCCAGTCTGGTTTGATTGTACAATTAGGTCTTTTCTGATCCAACTAATTTTAATTACAGAAGTTAGTTACATTTAATGAATTCATAGTTTTGGTCTGCATGGCTGGGATGGCAAAATGAGGAGATACCAGTACAAATGTAATTTTTGTTGCTTAATTGAATAGATGTTTTTTTTAAAGTGGTCGCTACAATTGGAAATTGAGTTCAAGATTAATACATTTAGATTTAATTAATTTGATTTCTCTCTGGCTTGTGTGTGTCTCTCTCTCTCTCTCTTTCTTTCTTTTTGTGTGCGTGTCTCTATCTTCAAATTTGATAGAGAAAATTCTACTGATGATATACTGGGCACAAAATATTTACTCTATTATTACATACATAATTTCTCTCACTTCAGAAATTTTTTTTTTTTAACCAAGGGTTGGCTGAGCTATTAATTACATTCTTTTATTGTTTTGCTATTATTTTTCGGCCTATTCCATTGTTTTTTGGTGTATAATCCATATGAAAAGAGGGCAGTTAATTTTATCAATCTCTCTCTCTCTCTCACACATACACATACATACATATATATATATATAAAAAAATAGTCCCAGTGAACTTCTATAATGCAGGCAACTTTGTGTTGATATATAATTGATTGGTGAATATGTCTGATATTCTTTTCGTATATATGTTGTGCAACTTCAGAAAAGTTGCCAATGCAAGGTAGCAACAATAAGAATGAAATAATTAGCCTAAATAACTCTTTGAATGATAATGACTCATCTTAAAATGAAAGGATGCATTATACGGAACCAGTGCTTGAAGGATTATAGATAATCTTTTGAACCAGAGATTATTAGCAAATTCCATTAGATTCAGTAGATGATTAAAATTTGTTTTTAAAAACAAAAAAATAATCCTTAAGCTTTTTAATTTATTTTATTTTTGTTTTTGGGTTGGTGGGGGGATAACTCTGTTGTACACCTTGAATTAGATTCAGCATGTGATTAGAGTATCTTTTTTGCATAATTATTGAAGTTTATCAAGACGTTCTTCAGAAATGTTCCTCCCTAAGAAATAAGTTTTGGCAATGTTTGACCTTCATACATACAAAAAAGACTGTCAAAATACTCTCTCTCTCTCTCTCTCTCTCTCTATATATATATATATATATATATATATCTCATATAGATTGTTTACAAAAAAATAGTAAACCCTATTTATTACATTTATTGAAATGGTTGCCAATCATTTCAAACTTTACAAAATGGTAAATAAGGATTTCTTTATAGTTTATTCACATTTTTATGATTTAGTAAATGTTTCTAAATTAGTAAATAAATATTGCATTAGTTTTAATACAATGTATTAAAATATAAAATTATTCTAAGTTAGGTACCTCAAAATTTTCTACAGTGCATACCATGACCTTTAAAAAAAAAAAAAAAAAAGCTTGATAATATACAAAGTATTGTTTGTTATTAAGAGGAATGGCCAAAGTATTTTTTTTTCTTTCTTTCTTTTAAGAATGTTTGAAATTTTGGTTAAAATTTTTTTTTTTTTTTTTTTTTTTTTAGCATTAACAAAACATGATTTTTGCGAGAATTCTCAAAACAATGACTTAAAAGTAGGACTCTTTGGAGAATTTAAATCATAAATTTGTTTTTGTAAAACAAACCATTTACTGAAAATATACTCTGACTCATGCAATAAAACTGACATTGTTTAATTAGAATAGCTTTTAATTGCTTTTCTAAATAACATTAAGAACCCATGTCTTCAAAAAAAACTTTTTTTGATGAATAAATTTTTACAAGAATTTCATTTTTTAAAGTTTTAATTAGAAACATTTATCAGGCTTATTTCTTATGTTTTAAAATTCTGTATTAATTCAGCCTTTTTAGATATTAAGTGAAAATATTAATCCTAAATTGAAAGCTTCATACAAGTCGAGCACCAATATTTTAAAGATAATTTTTATTTATTTTAAATTTTTATTTTTTTGTAGATGTGCTAATTTTTCTATATTTGGATTATCATCAAATAAGAGTGATAACTATAGTAAATGTACAGCCAGATATTTAAAATTCAATGAAACTTTATATTACAGAGAATATTTTTGTTAATTTTTAAGTAATCTTAAAAATTATGTATAAAAGACTTATGTTACTTCAGTTACTTTTTTTTTTTTTTTTTTTTTTAATGCCTGAAACCCCCTTAGAACAGCATTAGATAAATATCAATCTGTCAGCAAGCTGCCAAACCAGCCAACACCTTAAAAAAGCAGCTACTGTTGGGTTAAATGTATTTCTGCATTAAATTCAACAAGTTGTTTCAAATCAGATTTAATTATACTTTAAATCAGTTAATATTCTTCGGATAAAATTTAAGAAATGTATATTATTTTTGGGACCAGTTCTTAGTAATGATTATATAAACATTATGATGAAACACTAAAAAAGAACACTGATCTAGCTATTTTAGCAACAAAAAAAACCTTCCAGTCAATTTAAATTAGTTTAAAATTCATCTTTGAAATACAGCAATGTATTGGAAATAATTGTTGAAAAATTCTCTAATAATAATAATAATAATAATAATAATAATTCACTTCCAAGGGTTGGAGCTATTAAAATAGTTGTGGCAAGAGAAGAAAGTCTTTTTGGTGCATCATATTTATTTTTTTGTGTAGGCACAAAAGATAAACACACACCCACCCCTATTATTTATGCTTGCGATTGAGCCCTGTAGAGAGGGGAAAATTTCATAAACAGCAGTTATGTTCTTTGGTTACAGTGTAGACGCACATTCGAAGTTATCAGATAAAACATTTCATAGATATATTTCATAAAATATATTACATGCTATGAAATCAGCCTTTCTCTGATGTTGTACCAATGGCCTGGTAGGTGAATATCTGACTGCTGTCAAATCAGTCTGGTTTCAGTCCTGGCTTGAGGCAAAACTGTTAATCTAGCCACACTTGAAGAGCTGTGAAACAGGTCTGTCTGTGGATGATTTTTTATATATATTGCTGCTGTTAATAAAACGGCCATTAATTATATATCAATAAACATGTATATTATTCCTTACTGATAGCAAGACTTTGAGTTTCATGCACAACACAATCTTCAGTTGCTGAGTATAGATGACCAGGTATTTTTAATAAGAATGAAATTATATAATGGTCCGTGTGTGTGTGTGTGTGTGTGTGTGTGTGTGTGTGTGTATATATATATATATATATATATATTTATTTTAAAATACTAAGGTAGACTGCTGGTTCATTTTAGAATAAACAAACCATAATTTAAAGATAAATTTGGATTAATGTATTTTAGCAGATACATAATTAGGCATACATGGAACCATTGATTAATTTCTCTTGTTTATTGCATTATTAGGGTTATTTGTGTTTTAAGGTAACTAAGCTATTGGATATACTAACAATATCCCACATAATAAGTATATTACCAGCATTTTTTAATACCAAAAATATTTTGAGAGACTGGTGTTGTTTATATATTTTATATTGCCTAAACTTATGCGATGATTGACAAAATTTTCAAGAATTCTCAGTGGAATCAAAATAGAATGTATGCTAGCTTGGTATACAATATTGTTTGCCATACATTAAAATTAAAGGATTTATTTTTATTTTTAAATTAACTTTGAACGTGTATTTGTTTAACATATTGTTTATTAATGTTACTAATGCAGTTATGGCATTTTTTCTTTAAAAAAATATTTACATTGCTCAGACTTATCTTCATCTTTCTGCCATTGTATATTCCGACCTTCTTCAGCTGATAGAAATTTCGAACTGAACCCTTTATTTTATGCACCAAGGTAGATTCCATGCCTCTCAAGCTGTTCAGTATCTCTCTTTTAACTTAACTCTCTAAATATTTTGTTCACCTTTGCAGGTATTGAACTTCCAACTTTTTGGGTCAAGTCATTCAACCACTACTTTTAGTCCATGTGTCCTTGAGGACATTAGTGTATGAAATTTTGAGACTTATAAACCTAGTCTTAATTTTTTTTTTTTTCTTTTTCTAACCAGAGATCATATTACAATTGTGTAAATTTTTTTTTTTTTTTCCTTTAGCACTCTATAATACTAGTTCCCATGCTGTATTCTTTTCTATGCTTGGCTGACTTACATTTTTGTGGCCTGGCATTCGTGCTGCTTCCTTAAGTTTTCGTATTTTTTCAGTGGTGTTTATTTTAATTTCATCCCACAGCAAGTGGCAATCTCTTTTTTTCTCACCATATGTGGTCAGCTATGCCTGATTCTATTTCCTCTTGTGTTATGGCCCTGCAGTGTTCTTGCAGCCCCTATCTTAAGGGGGCGGCCTGTCTTTTCTTCATATTTCTTACCACAGCTGCATGGGATGATGTACATACAGTCTTTAGTCATGTTCTCTATGGGAGGTCTTACTCGGAAGAGGTATCTGCAAAGTGTTGAACCACTTTTGAAGGTCATCCTGATATTATATGGACCACAGTATTTTTTTCCAATAATCCCTTTACACAGGGTAAAAAGACTGAGGCTGCTTTCTGAGTATTGTTATCTTCTGGCACCCTTCTATTGCAGTATGTTGGAGCTACTCTCATGTACTCTGGGTAGTTGTTACATTGTAGGGTACTATTTATACTGACCATTTGTTTAATATCTCTGGGTTGTCACTTATGACATTTGAAGTTGAAGTATTGTCTGGTGAATGTTGGCTTGCAATATACAGATATTTTGAACCCATGCTCTGTTCTGGATATTACTACATCCAGTAATGCTAGTTTTTCTTTCGCTATAGTGAACTGTATCAATGTTTTTGAGTTCACATACCCCAGTAGTAGTTGGACTTCTTCCTAGTGTGACTGGATTATGAAGGTGTCATCTATGTATCTCAGCCATAGTTAGCTTTAGTAATGTAGATTTTAATGCAATTTAATCCAACGGAGAATCTGTAACGTGATCGATCCCGACTTGGCAGCTCAGATACAGTCTCTTCTACAAATACTTTCATGGCTTTTGCTTCAATGAACTTCGCTCACTGGTGCCTTCTATACATGAATTTACCACAAGATTAGCAACTAGGTCCCTTTTACCCTTTTACTAATAAAATGTAAACGCAAATTCTACTCCAGAAGCTTCTTTTCTCACACTTCTCGCATGTGGAATTCCCTTCCATTTACTTGCTTCCCCGACAGCTACAATCTCCAAGAATTTAAATGTAAAGTCAATAGTCATTTCCTATCTCACTAACCTGCATCCTCTTTCTCATACTCCTTTCTCTGTCCACTCCACTCTTATCAGTATTCCCATCCTTCTCTTACCCACTTCCTGACACCCCCTATAACCTGTCACTCTTTCTCATAACTTTCCTCCTATGTAACCCCCTGCAAAACAGTGGCAGTAAAATGCCTTGCTTGGGGTGATATGATTATAAAAAGAAAAAAAAAATTCTTCAAAGTAATCCATGTATGTGTTAGCCATTGCTAGTGATAATGGTGAGCTGATTGCTAAGACTTCATCCTGCTATGTCTGATCCCATCCTGAAATGCGTTGCTTGTGTGCAGAAAGTCAGCATCTCCATCAGGTTATCTATTGGTATACTGGTACGTTCTAAGAAGTGTGAGGCTAGTGTGTACCTGACTTCTGATAGCCCCTCCACTTTGGGTATCTTGGTTAACAAACGCACCATATCCAGGCTCACCATCTGGTTGGATTGGATAGGAGTATCTTTGTTTAATTCCACGAAGCGAGTATAGTTTCAGATATAATGATGGTGACTTTCCTATTAATTGATCAGTTATATCCACAAGGCAGTAACTCAGCTGCTATGACTCTGTGTGCCTCTAACAATTGGCCTGAGCAGAATACTATCTTTGTGAATTTTATGGAGAACATATATGTGAAGTAGCTTGTTTCATGTTGAGACAACTGTCTATATGGTGACTTTTAAAGTGCAGCTTATATGTGGCACAAGGCCAAAATTATGCGACACCCAGTGAGGATCAAACTTACTACTTAATTGTAATGGTTCTAGTAAGACCACCTTACACCAACAACTGCCTATATATCTTAGGTGGGAAATGGTTGTTCTTGATTAGGATCTACAACAGTTGTCATTCTGTTTTCTATGTTGGATCTTTCTTTACTTTAATATAGTTACCATTTCTAAGAGGTTTTCCAGTTTTTCTGTATTTTGTTTTGTCTATCACTAGTCACATTGCATTTGTCAGCTGGTCATATGATATCATTACTCTTTAGGGTTTTGATTGTCAGCCTCTCCTGTGTTGTGATGTTTGATTTGGGCAGTTTGGCTTTCTCAAGTGTCTGTCTGTCTCACTTTCCATCTTAGCCTTGAACATTCCTCAGGCAGACAAGCTATTTCTTCAATTTAGACAATGATGCTCACATTTGGTGTTTATAAAGTTGAGTTCCGTGTTCATTACTGACGCTTCAGAGGCATGCAACCAATGTTGATTACTGCCTTCACCGAGGTGGCGATGAACCTTGTAATTTTTAACCTGTCAAATTTTGTACTTGGCAGATTTTTCCAGATTATGCTTGATCATCATTTGGTCTTCTTCCTCAGTAATTCTGTTGAGGAAGGCCTTTGGGAGAGACTGGAATGCAATTTTTGTTTTATCGAGCAGTTGTAGTGGATTCTTTCTTAGATAACGGTGTCTCTTGCTTTTTCTGATCTCCTTAAACCTATGGCAAGTAAAGGATAAGTTATAAGTCTCTGAATTGATGTAGGAATATTACATGGTTTGATATTCATGCCAGCTTCTGGTGGGACCTTCTATTTGTCTCCATATTTGGTATGTCGAGTACGTACTGATCCTTCAGTATTTGTTGTTTCTGAGATGAGGTATAGTAATTAGTTATCTTTAATGTTGGTAAATGACAAAAGTGCTTATGAATTAAATTTATGAAAAAATCTTCAGATAGATTCATTTTCATTTGAGCATAACAAAACAAAATTTTAAACCTATAACGTTACACCCATACATTTTGTTTCAACATTGAAAGATCAATGTCTCATCAGGTAGTTAATCATGATGGTATAATTGTTAACTACCTGATGACATTGATTTTTCAATGTCAAAACAAAATGCATGTTTTTGTAGTTTTTCATATGTTCTAATGTAATAATCATTGCTCAATTTTTTATATTGAGCATTTTTTTAAATTAATGTTTTGAGCATTGCAATTTCATTCTTCATTCTTTTTTATTTGGAGATTCTATACATCTCTATCCAAATAAAAAAGAGCTAAGAATAAAATTGCAATCCTCAAAACATTTAAATTAATGTTTTGAGCATTGCAATTTTATTCTTATATACACACAAATTGGCCTGTGCCATCAAAAATGATTGTAAAATATTTATGTAGATATGCCATGTAAAATGATGGCAACATATATATTGATGCAACTACTATTTTTTTTTTTAAACCCTAATCCCTTAGCATGACAGGAGCAATTTTTTTTTATATCTATATATTTACATTCTGAAAATAATAAAAAGAAAGATCAAATGACAAGTTATATAAAAAGTTAACCACATCACCTTGGCCATCATTTTTAATGAAACTTGCTTTAAAGAAATTGCTGCCTAATTATATATCTTGTATTATATATTATTACTATTATTAAAGAGTTATTGGTCAGTTAAATTAGACCAGTAATTGTATTAAAATGTGCTCAATACACTTAAAAAAAATACAGGATAAACATGCAGAGCTTTTAAATATGAAAATTAGGAAGATGGCCTTTCTCAATATACTCCAGCTCACATTACGATTTTTTTTTCTTTTAATTTCCACACATAGTTTGGTACAGGTCATAAGGCTTTCAATGCTGGAGTATATTGAGAAAGTGTACCAAGAAGAAAAGTTGACTATAGTGTCATTTTCTGAACATGGTTACTAAATGAAAGGTCCAAAATGATGTCTGGATGTATACATACAAACCCAGATGAAAGTATGTACAAGACTATTTTGCTAGCCTTGACTCAGTCTTGTATTTATTTTAAAATTCTTATTGTATGTTCAAAATAAAGCATTAGTAAAATGTCTTCTAATCCAAATGATCGAATCCATGATAGCGTAACCAGATGATCTTCCTTTTATTTATATATACATACATACATACACACACACACACACACACACACACACACACATTATTATGTAATATATTTTATATAATACATATAAAAGTTTAATCTTGAGGTGGTGTAATGGTTAGCAAGCTTGTCTTGCTAAAACCATTGTAATTGAGTAGTGAGTTTGATCCTCACTGGGTGCCTCGTACTTTCAACCTTGTGTCACATCTGAGCTGCACTTAGAAAATCACCATATAAAAATTTAATCTCAAGATGTATATTCTGTCTTCAAATTAGAATGACTAATAAAGATACTTGTATGAGGCCGTATGTACACTTCCAGTGATATAGTCTGTGCTAACTCATTATGCACCTCATTTTAAGGGAAGAGTAGGTGTAATATACAAGGTTGTGGAAAAGTTTTGTCGGAACCTTCTTAAAATATGATCACATATATTTACATATGTATGGAAGCAAGTTTTTCATTTATGCAAGGTTGATTGAAATATCTACAAATGTTTCAAACAATTTTTTTTATTCTAGATTATTTTCTCTATTTCAGTTTCATATTTGAAAATATATTTTTCAATGTTGGAGTACTTTGACAATCTAGCCATCATCATTAGTCTTTGAAAATATTTTTTATATGTTTACATGACATTTTGCCTTCACACAGCTTCAGTCCCTTTCTCACTGATGTAAAGTGGCTTTCCTCTGTCTTTTCTAGAAATATTTTCATAACTTCTCTGATGAGCTTGTTTCCATAGTGCTCTGATCACATGAATTTTAGTGCATTACTAAATTGGCATTTAGGTCTCCCTCTTTTACTGTTGAAATAGTTAAATGTAGCTACAATCTACAAAAATTTAAATGTAACTTCAATTGCTATCTTGAACATTGTTCCTCTTTTATCTTTTCCTTAGTACCCAGTCTTTTTTTTATATTGAACACCCCCCCCCCCTCCATGTGCTAGAGGTGTTCCAGACTCGCTTGGAGTGAAATGATTTTAAAAAATAAAAATAAAACTTAGCTATTATCAAAAACTAATACCACAAAGTGTATGTACGTGCACAATTTTTTCCCCACCAAAACCTGAAACTGATCACATAATCCTGAATGCTTGTTGAGCTAAGAACTTTTCAGCAACAATATCTACATCTCTATCACTTATCCCCCACCTGCATACTATTAAAATACTATCTTCCAAATCCACCTGGGGTGAATGCGAGATGTCATAGCTATATTTGATTTTTGTACGTGGAATAAAATGTCAACATGCACATATTTAAAACTATTTATTCAGCTGTGACTTTACCCATTTTATTTCTAATAATGAAGACCTGTTCTAAAACTTCTGCGGTTGGTCTAAGATGACCAATAGCCGAGAAAGAAAATCTTTGAGTTAGTTACTAAAATATCAATTTATTCTGAGAAAAGATCAACGAAGGAGTTATTTGCTGATCAGTCAAAATTTAAGCATCCACATAACAACTCTTGACACAACTGTACATCATGTCTTTCATTGTTATTCTTTATATTTTTAATTTAATTAAAAGATTATAAAGAAAAAAAGTGCTCACTCTTGCAGAGAAAGATTGTTAGGATTATCTCTGCTGGTGAATATAGAGTTTCTCTTTATCACCCCCCCACCCACCTCCTGCTATTTTTGTCTCTGGCCTACAATCAAATTAAAACATTCCCTATTATTTTAACATTAAGCTAATCTTTAAAAAAAAAAAAAAAAAATGTAATTTCTAATTTTTTTTTTGTTTTCTGTAATCGAATAAGTTTTAAACTGTTATATTAACTATTCATATGCTTTACTAAATTGTAGAATTAGAAAAAGAACTGCTCTTAATATTTACTGCTACATCATATTGATGCCTTTATTTTTTTAAATAAAGTATTTTATTACAAAATTCCTATTGGGTTCATTACATTTACTTACATGCAAATACATTTGTAGAAAGTTATGAATCCATCTTTTTCTTCCTTCAGTTATGGGTTAAATAGCAAGACAGACTTGGTCTTATAGTCTTGATTGGCAACCAGGCTACTGCATACAGAAACCTGTTGGAAGATTTTCTGCCTTGTGAGTCCTGAATTGAAAGAGATTTGATTGTACAGCTGTGCATCATGTAAAACATTTTAACTGACAGACTGATTATATTGTGGGCTTACAGTCACATTATGTTTAAAAACTGGTTTCTGTATGGTCAAGCAATAGTCAGTACCGAGATTGGTGGCCACTTTGAAGTACTAAATTCTGTAAGCTTGGATGTGCAGGCAATGTAATAGAAAATTAATTGGTGAACAGAATTTCAATTCTCTTGCATGCAAATACAAGAGGTATGAATCCACCACTCTGGTTGATTAGTAAGATCTTTATCTCAAAATCATTATCTCCAAAAACAAAAACTACAAAAAAAAAATCTGAAAAAATATTTTTTGGCTTTTAATCACCCAAAATGGGTTGATAAGCCATACAAAACCAACTTGGAACTGCTTTTAAAATATTAATAAAAATGAAATAGTTTAAGGATTTGCAGAAATCATTTTTAGTAGGTTTCTCTTTAAATGCTAATTAAATTTTTTTTTTCTTTTTTCCTAGCAATGTTTAACACTATTTAAAATAAAATTACTTATACAAATTGAATTGAAAACATTTGTATAGCTGGATACGAATTACTGCATTTTACTTTAAAATAGTAAAATTTGTAAATCAATTTCATGTTTCAAAGTAACTTCTCAGAAATCGAAATTTTGTTCAAATAAGTTATTATATTTCTGGTTTATTGCTCTAATCTTTGTTGCTATTCTAATGTTTTGCCTTTTATGCCCTCCTACCTTCTGAAATTTTTTTTAACTAAACCCATTATTTAATTTACTGAGACAGATTGTTCTCATTCTGCTAGCCATGTCTAGGAATATCTTGTCTGGTTCTTATTTAGTACTATTCAGTTATCACTAGCCTTGTTACCACCGATTTCAGGAATTGAACTCACAAAAATAAAGGGTTCAGTCCAAAATTTCCTGAAAGTTACCCAGTTTGACAAACACCCGAGAAAGGTCAGAGGACACAATAGTTGAAACATGATAAAAGACAAGAACAATAGTCTGAATGCAAATAAATTTTCAATTATAAATTCATTTGTATATTTTTTTTTTATTTTCTGTCAAATTATTTATAAAAAAATAAAGTGGGGTGGGAGGCAAAAATATTAACATTTATTTAAGTATGAACATCAGATCCCAGATATTTTGATGTTCTTTTAATCTATAAACTTTAATAATTCATTATACCTTATGCTTATCACATCAGCCCTTGTAGATTTGTTTATCCCAATTTTTAGAATTTTAATCAGCAGGTGCAATCTATAGAGAAGATAGATTTTAAACACATTTTTTTTCTACTTTAAATTATGTTTACCATTTTACCCCCAACCTTTTTTTTTTCCCTAAAATCAACATAGTATAAATTTTTAATATAAGCTATGTCAATGGTCAAATGTAATTTTAAAAAAAAAATAGAATTTGGTATTGTATTGCAAAGTAGGCCCCTTTTAGTTGAAGGATTGGCACTCTCCACAGATGAAAATATTTCCACTCAAATTGCAATCTTTAGTCCATTATTTTTGTGTTGCATTATAACTTTGACCAATCCGTCTTGTGTTCATAAAATGTGGAGGTTTTCTTTCAGGTTTATGATATTAATGTACTAAAGCTGATCGTAAAGTTCACCCTATTTTCAGAAGAATTTAAGCTTCTTCCTGCCATGGTGGTAGTCACAATGGTTTCTGTGTTAGGAGCCTCATTTTTTTTTTTTTTTGCTGCTATATTGGTATATCTCACTAAAAGAATTGACTTTATGAATTTTCCTTGAATTAAAGCTTGGGTTGCATTTCAGGCAGTTAGTGATGGGAATAGCCTTGTTTGCCAGGAACTTGCCATAAAGGTAAGATAAGTGTATATCAGATCAAAAGTTGTACTTGGAATTTTACAAGCACCTTGTATTTCATCATTTGAGGTATTAAAAAAAGTGGGGGAGAGGGTATTAAGCAAAAAAAATTGTAAACTGACACCAGAAGAATACAAGTTAAACTGAAATCACTTCCACCCCCAAATTGTGACCATTTTTTTTTAAGTTAGAATTTTTGGTTTCATTTGAAAATTTTCTTTTTCCAAAATTCTAGTCTATAGAAGTGGTGGGTATCAGTTTAAATTGATGCAAAGATGATATCCTAACCTCAATTCAAACTATACTATTTACTAAGCATAACTTAGATTTGGTACAAGGCTGCAAGTATAGAGCACCCAATAAGGATTGAACTCTACTCATCTATAATTGGTGTAGCAAGATGAGATAAATATATTGAATTGCCCTCCAAAGAAAAATAGCTAAGAGGTCCATGGACATTATAAATTATGAATGATTACTCTTAATAGTTGATCTAAGCGCTACTTAAATGTGGCACAGGGCCAAAAGCATGGGGTACCCAGTGAAGATTGAATTCATTCTCAGTTGTAATAGGTTCTAGTAAGACAAGCTTGCTAACCATTATACCACTTCAAGTTGCCCATGATTACTCTTAATAGCTATGAGTTAAAAAATTATGTATCCTGTTAATTGTAGAGTGTAAAAGTGCAGTTTTAAAACAGAATCTTCATTTTTGTTGTGCAGACGAAAACTAAGGCTTCTATCTAAATTACTTCCCCTGATGAGAAGAGATGACCTACTTTTGTGCTAAGAAAGAAAAAATCAGTTCAGATGGTTTCTTTTATTATGTTCATATTTTCACTCAAAGTAAAAAAAAAAAAAAACACTTTAGTCAGTTACAAGTTTTTGTTTGGTATTTGTAAGTAAAAGATAAAAAATATACATGAACAGAAGAATGGAAATGTATTCAAAGTTTATGAATTGTCAATGAGCAAAATGTACATTTCAAACGATTGTCTCTGTAGAAGAATTTTCTTTTAAATACTGCTAAAGTTCTTCTTTCCTCTCAATTTTCAAGAGTTCCACTTCAAATATCAAAACAGCTTCACCTGAAAAAAAAAGAAATTAAACAAAAATTGATCCCTGTAGCAGTGATTCATGAGTCCATTTTTATGTACTTTAACTTGTCTACAGCTTGTGTGCCAACTGTAAGATTAAAACATTCTAAACTCTTCCCATTTCTCAATGTCATTTCCCTAATGAATAAATAACATTGTAGCAAGAAATTTTAACCCTTTAGTAACGCTTGAACAGCTAAAAAATGTTTTTGATTCAATATTCTGGAATTTATGAAACTTCATTGAAAAGTATACGCGTATTTCATAAAAGTTAAAATTAAACCGAGCATTCTAATTGCATAAATTTAAATTTCCAGACATATTTAGACTGAATTACAATATTTATTTCTAACCTGGAATCTTTGGAGGAGCTCCTCTTGATCCATAGCCCATATCTGAAGGGATGACCAATTTCCTTTTTTCTCCTTCACACATTCTAAAAACAAAATTCAAAATCTTTACATAGTACTTTTCAATACAACTAAACAGGATACTAAAATAAACTATTGACTTCAGAAATACAAAAGGATTGGAGGCAGAATTATTGAATTGATAAAAAGAAAACCCACTAGCAATAAGTATTTTCACACGAGAGTTGGGATTAAATCTGGATCCAAATCCAACAGAATAAGATTACAGAACAAATAGGAAACATTTATCAATCCTATATATATTTTTTGAATCAAGACTGATTATGATGTCAGTTAAGTCATAACATTTTAGCATTCAACACATTCAAACCCACCCAGTAAATGTCAGCTGTCAGTCTCACTGTTTGTGTGACTTCTTGCGTTATTTGCTGTGATGTTGTCATATGTCATGGTAGAATATACATAGGGCAGGTTGAACATTGGGAGCCGATATTTACAGAGCAAATTTAGTCAGCTTGAATGCTAAACTGTTAAAATGTCATTATTACAGAAACATGAACTGTTAACAAAAATTTTAAATGAGACACCCGAGCATTCTACACAATACATCAATATAAGTTCATTATTTGACAACAGATCATGAAAAAACGGTAAAAAGAAAAAAAAAAAAATATATATATATATACACACACACATATTCAAGTTGGGGAGGGGGTTGTAAGGAGTGTTAAAGAAAAAGAAGTCCTCTCCAAGGAAGTCGTTGTCCAAAGGATTCAAAGTAGAAGAGATAAAAGGAATGACATGATTAAAGATTCCAAAGCAGTCAGTGGTTCTGTTTTTGACTAATGTCTATTATCATTATGTAAATAGTGGCATTGAACCTCAGTTTTCAAGGGGGGGGGCTCTATGGAGCCCATACAGAGCCACCTGTCATTTTATACATGCTGTTGTGAATCCAAATTCCCATAGAAACTCCTGCTATAAATTTACAAGTACAAATAAATACAATTTCTGCTATGCTTGGTTGGCTTCCATTTGGGATGAGGCAAATTTATTTGATGGATCCAGCTCAACCAATCTTGGGTGAATGCCACAAGTACAAGTAAATCATTTCTCCTGAATCCTGGTTAAAGTTCTCAACTCAAAGCATGCTAAACTCCTCCAGTGATCTGGATTTGTTCAGAGAACACCAATTGGATTACCTCATTTTTCTACATCGTGTTAGACACACCCTTTCATGTAAAACTTCTACTTAAATGTCTTGTGAACCACAAATCTGACTGAACCATCATCTTGCACTGTCAATGTCTGTAAACTCCTAGATGAACTCAACCATTTTTATGTCTGACCGTAACATTTCTTTTTATTGGTCATAAAATATTGATAGCTTGTCCATCACCTTAAACACGGACAACCCAGCAATTTTCAAGAAGCTGGTTATCTCAATTGTTGTAGCTGTCAGACAGTACCATGGGAATGGTATGCTTTTTCATTTATCAAATTCAAAACCCATCATATTAATGCACTGGATATGTTTGAAAAAAAGAGATGAGAATGTTAAAATTTGGCATATGCCATGTAGGTGAACTCATTTTTCATTTATGTCTCACTGAAGGCATGTACTCAAATACCTGGCACACCATATACACTTGTTATGTATAATTGTTTTCAGAGTGCACAGATAATGTGATTCGAGTCAGAAGTACTTATTCTTATCTAAATAATCTGGCTTTATTTTTATGGGTACTGTTAGTGGCAATGATAATTCCAAAATAATCCAAGAATAATTCTTAGAGAATTTTTTTTTTTTTTTTAAGCAATTCCGGCCAGGAGAATGTATCGTTGTTCCCATTTCTGCCAGTGAATCTAAAATTAAATCTTTGCCTACTTTTGTACAGAGTCAAAAATTAAAATACAGAAAAGACAATGGAGGTGTTAAAATGCCAATAGACCTACCCCAACAAACCTTGGTCCCAGCCTTTGATTACTTGACCAGCTCCAAGGGTAAACTCAAATGGCTCATTTCTGGAGTGACTGCTGTCAAATTCTGTTCCATCTTCAAGTTTACCCTAGAATTTAATTGTTTTTGTTAAAAATAATCAAATAAATTAATAAAAAAGCACACCCATTCCATTCTCCCACCCCAATACAGTAACACAGTCTTCAATCAACACTCATTTGCACACACCATAATTTTATTTTTTGGACCACAGAAGAACTACAGTAATTAAGGGATCAATTGAGCACCCTTCCTGATTTTGGAAAGCAACATAAAAACAAACACCTTTTCAGTTTTATGTACATAAAACATTTTACTAATCTTAAATTGGTGCAGGTATTTCATATAGATAAACAGACAGCCTTTGACAAAGTTTAACATACAGACCTGCTTAAAAAAACAAAAAATATATTATAAGAATGTTTTTTTTTTCCTTTGATGCTGCTATTACTGTACACTTCCTTTGCAATTTGTATTGTTTTAAAAAATCTATTTTTAGAATTTTAATAAAACACAAACATGAACTTTCTTTTTTCTCAAGAATTGGCAACAAAAGTATTAAAACACTATTCTCATTAATAAGCAGTTTAATAGTGTTTAACATTTTTGTTGTCACTTCTTGAAAGAAAAAAAAAGATATATAAATTCAGATTCTCGCAAACAATTTTAGTAAATTTATGTGGCAAGAGCAAATGAAAGAAATGCCTGGAAAATGCATTTTTTAAAAAATTTATAACTATAGTTGCTTCATTTAAATTTCAGTGTTCAGATATTTTTATAAATCTACAAATAAAAAAAATTGTTTTCATAGTTATTTCTTTAAAAAATGGTAAATAATGAATATTGCATTGTTGTTGGTTCACATATATTCTTGCAAATAAATGATTTGATGAAAGAGTGTTTAATTCTTTTGTTTCCAATTCCCAAGAAAAAAAAGAAACATAAATCCAGTTTCATCTGTTTAGGTTTTATTAAAATTCTAAAAATAGTGTCTCAAAACAACAAAAATTATTGGGAGTATTCAGTAATAGTGGTATCAAAAGGAATAAAAAAGTCCTTTTTCTTTTTTGAGACATTTTTTTCTATTTTTTTGTTTGCAGATGCTCATGTTAAATTTCATGATGTCCTTGCATACAAACCTTTCTCCAGAATGCAACATCACAAGCCTATCTTTGTTTCTATGGAAACTCCTTAGTTCCACCGGTTTAGACTTTTACAGCTAAGGCCAACAGTGCCATGTACACTGGGACGAATCATCTTCATTCCCTTTGTATTCAGTAAAAAGGAAGTTTCATTTGAACAACCTCTTCTCAAGGGCCACTGATCTGTAGAACAGACTAACCAGTACAATCTTAACCTCTCCAAGTCCAGGCTCAATCTGTCCTACATAGTCACATTATCTACAATTCTTAGCTCCTCTTAAATTCATAAAAAAAAGCTATCTAGTAATCCTCTACCATGAGCGGCTTTTAGACTTTGTATTGGGTGAATGCATATTTTGGTACAGCGGATATCAGCTTGGAACGAGAATCCAGAGAGCCGAGTTTGAATTCCAGTTGAATTTACTTACATGCAAATATCCTTGGGAAAAGTATTAATCCATTTCTTCTCTCTCCAGCTAAGAGTTAAATAGCAGGACAGACTAGGTTCTATCGCCTTGGTTCACAACCAGTCTACTGCAGAAAGAAATGGTAACCCATTGTGGAAAAATCTGCCATGGATCAAAAGAGACATAATAGCTCAATCAAGTATCACATATGGCACTCAACTGGCTGAGTAATTGGGTGAATGATAGAAAAAAAAAAAACACAAAGAGTTGTCCACTTCTTGTCATTGAAGAAAAGACTTGCTACCAAACCTTTCCTGGGTAGAATCATCATCAGTGATGAAAAGTAGGTTGTTTATAATAAAATCC
Source organism: Ascarosepion bandense (assembly GCA_037127315.1). Classification (NCBI taxonomy): domain Eukaryota; kingdom Metazoa; phylum Mollusca; class Cephalopoda; order Sepiida; family Sepiidae; genus Ascarosepion; species Ascarosepion bandense. The sequence continues at coordinate 2,701,099 of JBBBDQ010000151.1, forward strand.
AATGAAAATGATAATTGTTAGCACCTATTTTTTGGGAGTGGGGGAATGAGTAAAACAAATCCATCCCCAAACTAGGACAACACATGAGGATAGTTATGCTCTGTGTTTGGTAAGATATAAAGGGTGTTGGCTATCCTGAAGTGGTGAACCAAAATAAAACATTGCTGTCAATAAAGTGCTGCACAATAAGTTATCTTTAAGCTTTAAAATTAGCTTTAATTGAAAGCCAAGAGATTAAATTTTAATTCCAGTAAGGAAAATACACTGGAGTATTTTAAACTAAAATTATATTGATTTTAAACTAATTTTTTTCTGATTTGAAAAAAAAAAAAAAAAAATTAAATTTCCCACCATTTTTTATTGATCGGCACATCACGTATACAGTAGCCAAATTTCTGTTTAAAAAATTTTGCAAAAATAAAATATACCTCGCTGACATGTCATTTAAGTCAATTTTTAAAATTCAAACTTACCTTTATCTGATTTCAATCAAGTAATAATTGCTTACTGCCAGAAATTTACAATAAAAAACTTTTTTAACTCCAGTAGCCCTCTTTTATCTGCCTTAACGGGCTGATGACAGATTTATGACAGCTGGAACGCTAAAGGGTGGCAACCAAACATGCCAAAATTTCAATTAGTTTAAAACAAAATTTTCAAATTTTAATTCCTTTTTTTTTGTTTTTAACTAAATAGTAAAACTAAAAATTTAACTTAATATTTTCAGCAATTATATAACATTTTATAGAATTTTAGTTTAGATTTATAGCCAGACATTTGAATATGCTTTTTGAATAAAGAAAAATTTAAATTTCTTTTAAAATAATTTTAATTTAATAAGAAAGAATGAAATTAAACTAACTAAACTAAGTTATATTATGTTATTTATTAATATTTTTATTATGTATTTTTCATATTATTAATAAGTTATTAAGTTTAAGGCATGGTAAAATATCTAGTTTAATTTTTATGGAAACACGTTATGACTCCTATGGAACATCGCACATAATTAAATGGAACATCCTACTGAATCAAAATAAACATATTTACACACACAAAAAAAAAATTATCTTTTAATTATTTTAAAATATTTCTGGAGAACAATTTTTATTAAACTTTTCAATTTTAGATAGGCAATATAATCATCAATTCTTAACTAAAAAAAATTAAGACAACAATTCCATAAAAGATTTTTAAAATATTTGTAACACTTTATGAATTATTTAATAATTATTATAATAATAAAAAAAAAATGAAAACAATTTTCAAAATTTTATTAGTAATCAAAAAATTTTTTTTCTTCAGTCTATAATGTCCTTAATAATTATTATTTATTCCAGCAATTAAAAGCTTATCAAATTAAATTATATCAGAGTTTTATTGTATATTTTATTTTACTCTTCGGAGCAGATTTTCGGTTAGAGTTGTGTATTTTATATTCCCAATGAGTCCTGCGTTTAACTACTAAAAAGATTTTTGCAGCTAATTAAAATTTATTAAAATTTCATGGATTTACGTGGAGTGGGGGTGTAACAGAGTTTTAAAAAAATATATATTTTCACCAAGATTTAAAAAACAAAAAATAAAAATTTCATCCATTTGTGAATGAATACTGAAAGTTTCATTAAAATCTGAAAATTTGATTTTTGCGAGAATTTCCAAATTAATGTGTTTGTCACCAGGAAAAAAAGTGGGTAAAATTGGATGTCATCATTATGCTTTCCATTGTAAAACAGTTTTAAAGTTTGTTTTTTTTTTAGCCACTAACTCAAATCAAAATTTTCTGACAAAATTTTGAAAATGTTAGAAGGAATTAAAAATTTTTTAAAAATAATTAAAAATTACTTAGATCTTTCCTCTTAATAATAATATAAACATTTTGATGAAAAAAGTTTGTTTTATTAATTTTAGGACCTTTTTATTCATACTATGCTGGGTTTTTTTTAGCGATTTAGTGAAGGTACCTACTCTAGATCAATGCTCAATAAGCTCAACTTGCAATGCAGATTACTTTGCTTGTGTACAATATTTGTGTACTACAATAATATAGCCTTGTGCTAAACTAGCCTAAGCTTAGTAATTAACCAATGTGATAATGTTAAAGAAAAGAAAAAGGTTAAAATTTCACCGTATAGTGCATTTTCAAGACGTCCCCTTTCTTTGATTTCAGTTTGCATTTCTCAGGATCAACACGTTTTTTCACACCAATTTGTAGTCTTTTCACTTTTTTCTCCTCAGCTGATTTGGCTAAGTGCAGTGCAAATAGACATACACAAATTGAGATGAACCACTTCATATCTGAAAAAGATTTACAACAATACTTTAATTACTCCTGGTGGGAAGAATTAAAAACAAATTGATTAGCAAGTATCAAATATCATTTAACATTTAAAGATTTGGTAGAAATTTCAGATTTTCAGAGAGGAGGGGAAATCTTTTTACTTTTTCTTGATTTTTTTTTTTTTATTTCCAGAATATTGTTTATTGTATTCCTATACCCTGGCAGTCTATTGAACCTTTTGTTTATGGAAATATGCTTCAGTTTATTTATTTAAAGTTTATTAGTTATGAATTAAAACAAATTATTGCATGTGTATTCATGTTTAAAAATTCATCAACATTTTCTATTGCAATTGAATTTGTGAAACACCTCTAGAAAAAAAAATCCATGTAAAGTATATGTACTAATATGGAAAAGAATGAAGATTTTCAATAATACTTGCATAATATTTGGAATGCACCTTCTAAGTCAGACAATCTTGGAAGTGGTAGTGTTGACATTTTGATTTATAGAGAAAAGGAAGAATTGGGCAGAAAAAGTTGAAACCACTAACTTAATACAAGATGATCTTACATATAGGAAGATTCTTTATTATTGCTGTTGTAGAGAGCGATATGAAATGATTTCTTTATGACACACATCATCTATAGAATGGGATTAGTTTTTGCTAGCAATAGAAAAGCACATTCAGCTAACATGTCAGGAGGTTCCATAATTTGTAATTGTCGTAGGGACATCACATGTAGAACAACTATAGCTGCAGTGGTATGTCTCTGGCAGTATAATTGGGTGGAGCCCATCCCTCTTCCAACTGGTTTTGAATTCAGAATTTTCCTTCTAGACTGATTGTCATCTCAAGGCAAAAGGGCCTCAGCAGCTTTGAGAATTAATCCATAGATGGTGGTGTGGTGTGGGGGAAGAAGAGATGGCTTCTTAACTTTCTTAATCTTGGGTATTTGTGGGAATGTTAATGAACCCAGCAATTGCTATTTCTGAGTCACTAACCATTATACTATTCACACATCCATTTGTCTTATTGGCTATAAAACACATTTCAAGAAATTCAAATAAACTTTCATTTTTTTTTTTTTTCATAAACTGAGACTCGGAGTCTGAAAGATCAAAGACCATAGTACACTTGGCCTACAGGTGGTTTCGCAGATTAAAAAGTGAATTTTCTTTAATAAGACTTTCGATCTGTAGGTAAATGGATATTAACTTCACAGTTCAAAACAAAAAAAAAACATCTAAGATCTAATTATGAAAATTTTTTTAAAAATTCAATCAAGTTGATTTGTTAAAGAGGGCGACTCTTCATAATATGGGCCTGGCGAGACGATCAATACAATGACTAGGAATGAAATTGGCAGAAACCATGAGTAATTGTGACCAAGATTTTGTGTATACTGAGATTGTTTAACTATTGATTAAGCCAAATTATGCACTTTCTCACAGAAATTGGTTTGCTCAGCATAGTCATGGTATAAAATCACATTGGATATTGAAGAAACAAAAATGTGCCTGAGCAAGCAAGTGCCCACAACAGGGATTAGCTAGCCATTGCAAATTATGGATGTGAGTTGTGGGGACTGACCAAGAAGGAAAGACATTGGATTTGGAGATGTAGAGTGCCACGGATAGTGAGAGGCACTAAAAAGTCAGTGCAAGATATCATCAGAACAAGGCACTTATTGAGAGGGGGGAAGGCACTGAGACAGATCAGTTATTTTAGACATATTATGCAATGAAGTAGCTTTGATAAGAATATTGTTGGTCCCAGGGGAGCGGAAAGTGGTGCCAGGGATAACCACCTGTGCCTTGCGTTGATGATATTGAGAGGTGGACTGGAACAACAGTGGCTGAGATGATAAAGACAGCATCAGCCAGAAAGAGATGGAGGAGAGTAGTGACCAAAGTAGCATAAAATGCACTAGCCAAATGAGGACTTTCTAATGCATAATAAATTCACTTTAACTAAAAAGTACTTATTTCAGATGACAAAACAAAAAAAAAAAATCAAATGTGATGCCAGTGATACCATAATCATGCAAGTTAATTTAGAAATGCTAATGAAGTTATTTTTTAAAATCCATGATAATTGTGAGATTAGCAGTTTGGAGATAAAACTTATGCTCTCTTCAATACAAAAATAAGTCAAATTTCCAACATTCAGACAGTTTGTCCTAAACCTAATCCTCAAAATATGGAAATTAAAATTTGCTAAAAAATAAGTATTTATATTTCTGGTATGAGGTATTGTAGTTATTTACATTGTTGTCCTCATCTTTGTTGCCGTATTCACATTTCAGCTGTTGTATGCTCTGATCTTCAGGTGATTGGAATTTTGAACTGAACACGTTATGTTGATCACCAGGGTAGATTGTTCTAGTTCCATGAGTCATGCCTCTTCCAAACTTTTTTGTATCAAAAAGGGCAGAAGTTATATCTCCAAATTGCTAGACAAAATGAAGGGATCAGTTCAAAATTTCAATAACCTGAAGAAGATTGAAGTGTACAATGACCAGAACATTGTGAATATATAGCAATGAAGATGAGGACAACAATCCAAAAAATGTAAATAAAAAATAATTATTAAATGTTTTCTTTAATCACCAATTAAAACTTTAGTTTATTGTAAATATCCTCCCATTATACACAAATTATGTCATTACTACAATATAGTTTGGGTGTAAAAATATTGGTTGCCAAACAATTACAATTCAATCATTTAATTTTAAATAAAATTTTTAAAAATACATAAAGAAAAAATGTATATATATATATATATATATATATATATATATATGTGTGTGTGTGTGTGTGTGTTCTTTTATAACATTTGGTATACTCCCAGTCTGTGTAATATATATATATATATATATATATTATTAAATATTCTGGCTATTACAGCACAATTTATGCATTAACAAATTGTTCAGAAGCACAATAGGGCATTGTATGCAGTTCACTATTTTTATGACTTAGACTAAGTGCAATCATTTGTGTTCACTAGATGATTGTTTGAATCTGTCAATTACTGCTTCTGCATCTAACAATTCCTTTTCAATGGACAGAACATGTATGATTTCAAATTCTCCTCAAAGTGTGAATTTCTTAACCTCGTCTTTATGATCTTTAACTTTAAAAATGTCCTTTCACATTGGAATTGAAGCCAACGCCCTACAAGTAAAAGATGTCTTTAAATTTCAGAAGAGACTGGGAAATTTTCAGCATCTCCTTGTGTAGTTTGTTATGTTGACCCTATCACCGATATTTATTGATAGGGTCGATTTTAACGCCCGAAACAATTTCCGCACATCATACATTGGAATAAAGTTTCTTTACCTAGCCTCATATTCTGCTGAAGTCTTTGGGTTTGGAAATTCGAAATGTTAGAAGATTATTTCGACTATTTCTCCTGTAATTCTATTTCATTCAATCTTTGTGACTAATAAGTTGGATATCAAAATTGTGCAATTAAATAAGTATTCATTTAGAGAATAACAGCATTTTTTAAAAAAATGCATTTCGGACGCTTAGGGAAATGTAAGGGAGGTAATTCAAAGTTTGGTATGTAGATTGTTTAGGACGCTAAAATCGACAATACCCTTAAAAAAAGTAAAATAAATAAAAAATACCCGAACAATTTACCGAAGCTTAACTTTAAGAAAAAATGTGTCAACTTTATCTATGCAAAAAAAAAAAAAAAAAGCGCAAGGTGTGCGGCAATGAAGGTTCTCGGAAAAAAAAAAGAAGACTGCTTTTTTTAAGTCTGACAAAAAAAAAAAAATATTAATGTGGATATCAAACGATTTTATACACATCAATTCAATATCATTAAACACTTGCAAAAAAAAAAAAAAAAAAAAAAAATCTTCAAGGTTTTTAAAATTATAAAATAAAAAATATTTAATTTAAATAATAAAAACCGAAAAAAAAAATGAATGAATAAAATACAATAAAAAGCAAAAAAAAAAAAAAACCGAAAACAAAAAACAAATGAAAAGTATATTTTAAACAAATACTAAAAAAAAATAAAGATGAAAATATCGACTAATTAAGCCAGAAAAATCAAAATGATTTCGTTAATCTCGAGTTTTAAGATCAGAAAAATTATGAATAAAATTGAATTTGAAATGAAACAAAACAAAAATCCAAGCTGAACAAAAGAAAAGGATTTTTTACGATCATCAGCTTTCTACGTGTAACATTTAACAATGGTGGCAGATAGGTGGTCTTGTAATTAAATCTGCACCTACTTTGTCGGTGTTGAGAGTTGGGTTCCTCAAAAAACAGAAAAATGAGAGAGAGAGAAAGAAAAAAAATAAGAGAAGACTTGAGCTCGTGGATTTGTGCTCACGTACAGAGGGAAAAAAAAAGTGATTTCCTCTCGTGCCGGAGCCGGAATCAAAAGTCACGTGTCACCGAAACAGCCAATCAGCAAATGGCGCGTAGCGACGCCCAACTTACTGCCGCTACACACGCACTTGACTGGCTTGTATGATGGAGTGTGTAAGCCGTGTCATGAGGAAACATTCCCTTTATTCAATTAAAAAAAAAAAAAAAAGAAAAGAAAAAGAAACTGCATTCGCTTACCTTTAAGTTTACTGATATGAAAGAAACAATGTTTCAATTTCCTTCTGTGTGTAAAAATAAAAAAAACAAAACCTTAACTGCAGTCAGTATGATTATTCAACAAATTCGATTCAAGCAGTTGTGTAATTTTCCGTGGTCGGTTTTTCGAAACAATGTTTATAAAAAAAATGACGCTACACAATCTTATTTATTATCCACTATCATCGTGGCAGTGAGCCATACACTGTAAAATCGGTAGATATGTAAAATTACATTTATTTTTCGAACGACTGTTTTGTTTTTTCTGATTCTGATTTCATTGTTAACTTAATGTTATTGTTATTGTCACCCATTGATGAAAAAAAAAACCCAAAAACAAAAATTTTAAACCAAGATTTCGAACGTGATAGGAAGGATTCAAAATTTTAAAAAATAATTTAAAATATTTTGATCTTTCCTCTTAAACCTTTTTCTGAGTTTGCGATAAAACGTTTTTTATTTTATTAAGTTTGGGGACTTTAAATTAAATATCATGCTATGTGTTTTTCCAGCATAAGACGTTACTTCGGGTGGACATTAAAAAATGCGCTTTAGTACATTTTTTTTTTACTAACTTATTTCAAGAAAATTGGCGCAGCGCAGTATTCATAATTACTTCGTTAATAAGCTAAAAATGAGAATTTGTAAAAAATAAATACATAAATGAAATAAAATATAAAGCATATGCGAAGAATTATTATTTAAGAAAACAGTTACAAAACAAAAATTGTACTATTTTCAAAACATAACGACCACACAACATTCAGCTAAAAATTCCCAATGTTTACTTTATTTGGGGCATAAACAATAGTTTTTGAGTTGCAAACTTTGTTGTTTTTTACTCATTTTTAAATTTTAATTTAAATAATTCATTAATGCCGTATTTATGTGCTTAATCTAAAAAATACTGAAATTTAACGTTTTTTGTATTACCCTCCCATAGGCAATCATTCATTGAATATAGAAGTGCATATGAGAGGTTTTTAAGGTCAATATAGTAATGCAATGTTAGCATTTGTTATTGTTGGCCTAATTATACAAAGCAGTAGATTTTTTTACAAAAGAGGTTAGCCAAAAAGATATTTTTTTTTACAGCACCATGAAGAAAATAAATCGAAAGTATTTACATTAAAAAAACATTTCACATAATTGTTTTTTTTGAGTGGAATACAATATGCATGCTTGACTATGAGCATTTATAAATTATCTGTGGCGAGTAGATAAGTAATAGTAAAGCATTTTGAAATATACTCTTTCCTCTTTACGAATAGAGTGACAGAGAAACTCTCTCTGTCTGTCTGTCTCTTTCTTGGCACATACATCCTTTTCCTTTTTGTAATCTTCCATATTTCTGATAACTTAGATTATAACCTAGACATAGCTTTTTTTAAAAATAAAAGAATAAATCTAGCTAGAGAAATAAGTTGGTTATAGTCAGTTGGCAGTCTTAGTGTATTCAGGTAAAAAAAAAAAAAAAATAGCGGGCACATGTAAAAACGTCACGGGAAAATCGAAACAAGACAAAGTTTGAACACAGCGGACAAAATCCCAGCCTCTTATCCCAAAAGTAGACAAAATCCTAGTCTCGTAAATAAATTGAAAATTCAAATGTCAAATTGAGACGTTTTTTTTTTGTTTTTTGTTTTTTACATAAAGTCCAGGTCTGATGATATACTTTCTTCTTTGTGTGTTGTGTCCTTTCAAGGTGTAGGCGATCACGGACCTCCACTGAAATCCTATCCTTTGTCGCTCTTAACACTTTTCTCTTGGTATCTCTCTCTGCTTCGCCATCCACTTGCTTAAGAACATCAAGTATATATTTCACGTTGCTTTCCCCTGTTTTTCTTTCCCTCTATCCGTCCTGTGAGTATTACATTCTCCAAACTCTCCTTCCTCATTATGGATCCGAGAAACTTCAGCTGTCTTTTACTGATGTTAAGCATAAGTTTCCTTTTTGTTTGCATCATTGTCGTTGCTCACATATCCCGATCCATGGTATCCTCAGCATCCTCCTGTAGAACCTCATTTCACTTGCTTCGAGTCTCTCCTTCATCTCTGAGAAGATTGTCCAGCATTCTCTGCCATATAAGCGGAGAGATATATGACAGTCCAGTACTCTTTTCTTTGTCTCGAAAGAAATCTCCCTATCTCTCAATACTCTGCTTAGCTTTTGAAATGCGTCCTTAGCCATGCCATTGCTGTCTTCGGATCTCGTTGTCGCACTTTCCATCCAATGTTAGGACACTTACCAGGTATTTTCCTGTCTCTCAATACTCTGCTTAGCTTTTGAAATGCGTCCTTGGCCGATGCCAATGCGTCTTCGCATCTCAGTGTCGCACTTTCCATCCTCTGTCAGAACACTTTCCAAAATAAAAATAGATGACTTTATTACTGGCCATCATAAATTAATTTGAGACTTTTTTCTAGCCCAAAATTAAAACTTTTTCTGTGACTTTATTACCGGCTATGGCGTATGGTGACGTTTGTGGCTACTTTTGGCCAGCAGACATGGCTATAACAATTAAACATAAAAAGGTACATTGCTATCATCCACTGACAGTCTCTTTTGTCTTTATGTGTCTGTGTAGAACATTCTACTGTCAAGGTGTTTTCTTTTTTTTTTTTTTTTTGTAAATGTTCCAGTTCCAAAAAATGATAACGTCACTCAATAAATCCCGTGCTTAACTAATAAAACAACAACTTTTAGGCAAAATTCGACTTTATTCATCAACATAGTCCCCTTCTAGGGTGATACACTGATTCCAACGCTTCTCTAACAATTCGATGCCTTTTTTGTAGAACGATTTGTCCGGCCTTAAAATCCGACTCAGTTTCCGATATCACGTCTTCAATGGAGCCAAATCTCTTTCTCTGGAGGATTCTTTTGAGGTCTGCAAACAGCCAGTAGTCGATGGGTGCCAGATCTGGAGAATTGGGTGAATGCGGAAGTAATTCGAAGTGCAATTAATGTAGTTTTGCCATCGTTGCAATTGACTTGTGACACGGTGCGTTATCTTGGTGAAAGATCACATTTTTCTTCTTCATTTGTGTCCGTATTTTTGGCAATTTCTTTCTTCAAACGCACTAATAATGTTATATAATATTTGCTATTGATGGTTCTACCTTTTTTCAAGGTAATCGATGAAAAAATACCTTGCGGATCCCAAAATATGGAGGCCAAAACCTTGCCTGATGATTTTTGCGTCTTTGGTCGCTTTGGACGGCTTTCACCTGCTGCTGTCTACTTAGCTGACTACCGATTTGACTCCGCAGTGAAGTGGTGGATCCATGTTTCATTCGTTGTCACATATTTAGGCAAAAACTCCTTCTTGTTGCGTTGAAACAGTTGCAAACGATGCTCCGACGCATTGTTGCTTTTGATCAATTGTGAGTAAATGCGGCATCCACTTTGAACACAGCTTTCTTATTGATAAATGCTCATGCAAAATGTTGAATATACTGCCCACTGATATGTTTAATTCCCCTGATATCGCACGCAACTTCAATTTAGGATAGGCTAAAATGAGTCTGTGAATTTTTTGTTTTTGTGTGTGTTTTCCCGAACAACTGCCGATTTTGGACGACCTGAGCGTTCAGCATCATTTGTTTCTGTACGACTGCTTTTAAGAAGCATATCACTTCTTAACGGTGTTTCCGACGGAGCAGAGTCCGAATAACACTTATCAAGCCATTGCTTTGCTTGAAGAGTATTTTTCCCATCAGAAAGCAATGAATTATCAACACACGAAATTCGGATTTTTCCATTGTTTTGAAAACTTGCAACAGTAGCTTCACTTAAATAACTGGAGTTTGTGAATTTGTAATTTGTATCCAGTTGGGCCGAAATTTTGTCACGTGCTTTTTGAAGCTTAGTACTTCTTAAAAATCATATGTATTTTTTATTAGTGGTACCATCTATATGTCAGGCTTGGGACTTATTGAGCGATGTGTTAAAATAAGAATAAAGAAAACATGGGTCTACCTAAAATAAATCATTTGTATTTTCAAACATATGGACATGAATTCAAATGAGTCAAAAAGGAGTAAAAATAGTTTTTAGCTGAGTTAAACAAAGATGAGGACAACAGTCTGAATGTAAATAGTGTAAATGAAAATGTCAACCGTTATCTTTTGTCTTTTTAATTCTTCTTCTTTGGGTAGTTAGACCATAGAAAAATTTTTGGTTTAGAAAATACTTTTAGTAGATACTCAACTGTAAAAAAAAAAAATTAAACAAAAAAAAAACGAAAACCCAAAAAAAAAAACAAAAAAAAAAACCCAAAGCAATGAACTATGGTTGAGAAAAGACTTTGATTGTTAGCGAAGATTTATTGCTTGCTCCTGCTGTTGATAGAAATGGTTCATCTGAAGACGCCAGCACGTTTCTTTCGTTGGGGCGGATGGGAAACTACAGTGACACGTATAAGTATTGGATACGTGTTATTTTCTGTTATAACTAGTTTATGTTCGCCATTTTGCCTGGTATTTGGTAAGTAATATCTCATAAAGTTGTTTTAGTTGTATGTGGAAGGAAAATTAAAAACTCATGGTTGAATCCATTTTCTTTTTATCAAAGTTCAAAATTACCCTATGCAAAAGTATTGGATACATCAATTTAATATTTTGTTGCGTAGCCTCTGTTTTGTTTCACTGCTTCCAGTCGCTTTCTGTAGTTGGCCACAAGTTTTCCACACAGATCTACTGTTATTTACCCCATTCTTCCTTGCATAATTCCTCTAATTGCTTGATATTTTGTGGATTACGCTTGTGAACTTTAACCTTCAAAGTATTTCACAAATTCTCAACTGGATTCAAGTCAGGAAACTAACTTGGCCAATTGAGAGTATTAATACCATTATTTTCAAACCATTCCTTTGTATGTTTTGCGGTATGTTTGGGATCATTGTCGTGTTGAAGCGCGAAATTCCGACCATGTCCTAAAGAAGTTGCAGATTTCTGAAGGTTCTTCTCTAGAATCTCCCTGTACATGCTACCATTAATTCTACCATAGATAACTTGTAACTCACCAGTGCCCTTGGATGAAAAGCATCCCTATATCATAATGGAACCACCCAAATTCATAACTGTGTGGATGGTATTGTGCTTGTTGAAGGCAGTGCCATTTTTTCGCCAAACACTTGTCGCTGTGTTCCTTCCGAATAAATCAACTTTCGTTTCATCCGATCAGATTACCTTTTCCCAAAACTGCGTACCTTTCTTTTCATAAGTTTCGACAAACTTTAATTGGTCTTTGACATGTTTGGTTTTCAGTAAAGGCACTTTTCTTGGTGATCTTGAATGAAAGCCTGTACGATATAGAGCTCTGCTAATGGTATCCTTACTTACATTAATTCCAGCACCCTCAAGATCAGTTTTAATTCCAGAACGAGTAATGAAGGTTTTTTTTGCACATTTCTGCTGATCTACCTTGAAGTCCTCTAATTTATTTTTCTCGGTCTTCCATTTCTGGGAAGGTTTGCTGTACCGTCGCCATACTTCTTATACTTTCTGATGATATTTCCTACTGTACTCAGTGCTAGATTCTTTTCTTTGCTAATTCTTCGGTAACCTTGTCCTCCTTTGTGACGTTCAATGATTCTATTTCGCATATCTCTGGATAATTCTTTAGTTTTTGCCAGTTTTAATCCTTGAATTGCAGAATGCACATCAAAGAGTCAGACGATTAGTAGCACTATCTCGTAAGCAATTGTGTGCTTCTCTGATTGGTCAGAGTGGTCAGCGATAACATTCCAATACTATCGAAAATTTGAATATTTAAAGTCTTTTAAAATACAAAGTTTCGATTGGAAATTTGAAAAAAGTGTCATGTATCCAATACTTTTGCATAGGGTAATTTTGAACTTTGATAAAAAAAAAATGGATTCAACCATGAGTTTTTAATTTTCCTTCCACATACAACTAAAACAACTTTACGAGATATTACTTACCAAATATCAGGCAAAATGGTGAACATAAACTAGAGCTATAATAACATGTATCCAATACTTATTCGTGTCACTGTATGCAGGCACGTTTTCTTTTTTGCTTGAACGACTTGGAAAGATAGTAATTGCTTGCTAAAAGAAATCTAGCGGGGTTTATAAGAAATCTTTCTCGATAGTAGTCTCTGAGAAAAGTATGGTTTTAGTTTTTCTTTTCTGATTGGTCAAATATATCACATGGTCATGTTAATTTATAGTCAATAGATAATTTGCTTTAAACGGTGTGTGTTGTATAGAGGAATCTTTTTTAGCATGTTTGTAATATTTTCTGCTATTTGATAGAAAATAAAGTTTGGACATGTTTTAATATGTGGGTATGTAATTGTGTTGGAAATATTATTTATTTCCTATAATTGCACCTTTTTTTTTTCAAAGAGCTTTGCTCCCATGTTAATACGTTTCCTTCATTTGTAATCAATCAGCAACATTATGCTTTCAATTATCTTGATTGATTTAAAAAACTGTGAGTGACTTGTCTATTGAAATTTTATGTTGTGCTCCTTTATTTATGTTGTGCTCATGTGGTACAGTGGATATCGGCTCGGAACGAGAAACCGGGGAGCCGAGTTCGAATTCCAGTTGAATCCATTGTATTCGCTTACGCGCAAATACCCTTGGGAAATGTATTAATCCGTCTCTTCCTTCCAGTTATGGGTTAAATAGCAGGACAGATTGGGTTTTATAGCTTTGGTCGGCAACCAGTCTACCGCAGAAAGCAATGGCAACCTACTGCGGGATAATCTTCTGTCCAGTCAGTCATGTCTGTACCGAGACATGATCGCCCAAGCGTGTATCGCGCATGGCACTTAACTGACTGTGCTCATTTATCTTCCTTTATCCGTGTAGCACTCATTTAAGTGCCATATGTGATACATGCTTGAGCGATCATGTCTCAAAAGAGACATACCTGACTGGGCAGAAGATTTTCCAACAGTCAGTTACGTGCCATACGTGAAACACGTTTGGACGATCTGTCTCGAAAGAGACATGATTGACTAGGCAGAAGATTATCCCACAATAGATTGCCATTGCTTTCTGCGGTAGACTGGTTGCCATCCAAGGCTATAGAACCCAATATGTCCTGTTATTTAACCCATAACTGGAAGGAAGAGACGGATTAATACCTTTCCCAAGGGTATTTGCGCATAAATGAATGCAATGAATTCAACTGGAATTCAAACTCGGCTCCCCGATTTCTCATTCCGAGCCGATATCCACTGTACCACAACACACATCCTGAACAGTAGGTTGCCATTACTTTGTGCGGTAGACTGGTTACCAACCAAGGTTATAGAACCCGATCTTACCTGTTATTCAACCCATAGCTACAGGGAGAGGCGACAGATTCATACCTTTCCCGAGGATATTTGCGTATAAATGAATGCAACGAATTCAACTGGAATTTGAACTCGGCTCTCCGATCTTTTGTTCCAAGTCGATATCCACTGCACCACAAAGTAGTTGTTTTGGTTAGAGCCTGTCATCCTCTCTGACCAAATGTCTCATTATTTTACAGTTGAAATGGCTAGAGGTAACTGTAAGTTCTATGCTGACAGTTTCTTCTTGCATATAGAACTCCATTCTGATTGCTTGTGTTGCAGTCAACTTTGATCATCAAAAATGTAAATGCAATGTCAATACACCGGAGGAAGACCAGAGGGCACAACAGACAAAAAAAAAAATAATTGTTGATGTTCTCAGATCCATCCTAAATCAGGGTGGTAGCACCTGTTAGGGCCCCAATTATGGGTAAATAGTGAGCACTCAAAGAAAAACAAAAACACTACGAAAGTATAAAAATACATTTTTATAGCAGCAATACATATTATTTGTAGTTGATGGCATACAAATGTGCTCAAATTAGTTAGATTTTGGCATCAAATAACACATAGAGAGTGATACGCCATTAAACAAAAATCAGCCAAGGAAACAACCAACATGAAAGAATTCTTTCATGAAATTAATACATATATCCCTGACAATTTTTTAAAGAACCCAAACTGTATTTCAAAACAAAACTTCAACAAAATAAAACATGCATCAACGCCTTTGGTAATTATGTCTACACAAACATGAATATGCTCAAAAGCTAAGTATCATTTACCATGTGTTCAATTGCGAAAACAGAATAACATATATCATATTTTTATAACTTCAAGGTTAAAAAAATAAATTAAATTTCAGCATTAAATTAGGAGTTGAAGTGCTGTTAAACAAACAATTCAAATCAAATAGCAAAAGCTAAGTATCATCCACCATGTATTCAATTGTGAAAGCAGAACAACGTATACATTTTTATCACTTCAAAGATTCTAAGAAAATTAAATTTTGGCATTAAATGACTCATGATGAGTTGATGTGCTGTTAAACAAACAAACTGACCAATAAACTGTTTTGTTATTGCTCTCTTTCTCTAATAATGTTTGTATTTTTCTCATATTTTTCATTCACTAGCCTCTTATGACTTAGTGGCTTTATTGCCTTTCTTTAGGGTGAAATGAAAAGGATCTATTCAATATATCCAAATGAAATCTATCATTGTAGGCTATCTGACATAGAGCTTGGCAAGGTAGTCTTGAATATCTAGTGGAGTGATTTCAATTCATATAGCTGCTTCATATCTAAGATTTTGTCTCAACCTAAGCCAAATTCATTAATATATTAGAGGTATTGACTTAGAAAATGCTATTTAGCTAGTTAGTCTAACAGACAATTACAACTGTAGTGAATTTAATTCTCACTAGGTGATCCCATACTTATGGCATCCATCCTTGCACAAGTCTAAGGTAAATTTATTAAATGAATTAATCTGCTTTATGGCTGAGATAGTTGCGATTTTCCCCACTTAAAAGCTAGTATTTGAACTAAACTAAAAACCAGGATTTTCAAATACAGATTTTCAAGGGTGACGGCTCTGAAATATTGGTGCCACACATTCTTCTTGTTCCAACTTCTGTACATACGAAACCTAGTAAATATCAATGGAACAATTTGCAGAGAATGCTGTCCACAAATTTTGATCTTTTAAATTAAAAATTTATTTAATAAAAATTGCCATTGGTTTCAAACACGGCCTCCAGATGATTTTGGAATCTCCTGCAACTCTTCTGGATGGTCTTCTGGTTTAAGTTGGTGAAATCTTGCCTTCAGTTCATCTTTGGTTTTACAATCAGTTTTGTTGGCCTCTCACTCAACTGCACCTCACACATAATAATCAAGGGGGCTGCAGTCTGAGGAGGGAGGTATGTGGTCAGATGTAATGGCTGATGTGGTCATAGAAATTGTCTCACAGCCATGACTGGGTTCTGCTGCTTAGATATATGAGGCAACTTTTTACAAATCTCCTGCACTGTCTTCAGATTTATACATCCAGACACTCTGAAATGTTCGTATTGAGGGTTCTGACATGAATGTTAAGCAGTGCAGCATGCCTTTTCCAAATTTCTGACTGGGTGAATTGCGTTATGGTGCTCTTTTTCTCATAGATGGTGCCCAACTGACCCTATTATACTGTGCAGTTGACAAAATCAAAATAAATATGCATGCGCAGATTAAAAATATAAAACGGTGACAATTTACCTTGTGTATATAAAAAAAGAGACAAAACAGAATTCAAAGAAACAGCGTTTAATAAATGGATTAACGTTATGTTAGAGAAAGATAAAGAAAGAAATGAAGGTGGACTTATGCACAGTTATGTACAATCTTTTATCTGTGTCTCTGAAGAACTTACATGCCTCGTGTCTACTGGAGCGAAAGAAAATGTGTCGTGCCGCTCTGAAAGTCACGGGGAAAAGAAGATCCCTTTCAAATATCACTCCACTTGTGATTATCGTTTAAGAGGTGGTAAATCCAACAGACCAAAGATTTTATAATGAACAATTTTGCACAATTTGTAAGTACAAAAAATTGGTGTAGACACAAGTTACCTCCCTTTAAGTCTTTTTCTTTTTTCTGTTGTATCTCTTTCAAAGCTCTTCATGGCTTTCCTCAACTTTCTATTCTTTAATCGTCTGCTGCTACAAACAAACATTTTATATATATATATATATATATATATATATATATATATATATATATATATATATAGTGTAGTTGGGCAGCAATCTGTCTTTTATGCAAATTTCATTAAAAATGATGGACAATGTATTATGGTTAAGTTTTTATGCAGTTTTTCATGTGATCTTATGACTTGTTTTTTCTTTTCAGGATATAAATTATATAAAAATTGTCTAAATTAATTTTTTTTCTGAATTTTTTTTTTTCAGGAGAAAAATTTGGACATTTTTCAGATAATTTATACCCTGAAAAGAAAAAAATCATGAGATCACATAAAAAATTACATAAAAAGCTTGTCGCGGCCACAAATAATACACTGTCTCTTATTTTTAATGAAACCAGCATATATAACACATCACTCAATAAATCCCGAGCCTAACTAATAAAACAACAACTTTTAGGCAAAGCTGGACTTTATTCATCAACATAGTCTCTTTCTAAGGTGATACATTGATTTCAATGCTTCTCTAACAATTCGATGCCTTTTTGTAGAACGATTTGTCTTCAGCCTCGAAATACACCTCAGTTTCCGATATCACTTCTTCATTGGAATTAAATCTCTTTACCTGGAGCATTCTTATGTGGTCTGCAAACAGCTAGTAGTCGATGGGAACCAGATCTGGAGAATAGGGTGGATGTGGAAGTAATTCGAAATGCAATTCATGTAGTTATGCCATCGTTGCAATCGACTTGGGACATTGTGAAAGATCACATTTTCTTCTTCATTTGTGGTCGTTTTTGGCAATTTCTTTCTTCAAACGCACCAATAATGCTATATAATATTTACTATTGATGGTTCTATCTTTTTTCAAGGTAATCAATGAAAAAAATACCTTGCGCATTCCAAAATATGGAGGCCAAAACCTTGCCTGATGATTTTTGCATCTTTGGTCGCTTTGGACGGCTTTCACCTGCTGCTGTCCACTCATTACCGATTTGACTCCGGAGTGAAGTAGTGGATCCATGTTTCATTCATTGTCACATATTTAGGCAAAAACTTCTTCTTGTTGCGTTGAAACAGTTGCAAACAATGCTCTGAATCGTCGACGCATTGTTGCTTTTGATCAACTGTGAGTAAACGCGGCACCCACTTTAAACACAGCTTTCTCATTTACAAATGTTCATGCAAAATGGTGAAAATACTGTCTCTGATATGTTTAACACCTCTGCTATCTCATGCAACTTTAATTTACTATCAGCCAAAATTGCAGAAATTTTTTATGTAGTAAGAAAAAATTCTGCTGTGAACAAAAGGGGAAAGGTAATAAAAAAATTAAAAAAATTCAATACAACACAAGGGTTCAAATTAAAGGAAATTTACAGCTTTATTAAAAAAAGAGAGGAGTTGAGCGCTGACTTCAAAACAGATCCGTTAGCAAAGGCTAGGTTATAGACTTGGTACCACAAAAGAAAAAAAAAATTAAAGTCTTTCTCAGTTTACCTTGTTAGGTACAATGTTCATAGTTCGTTTCTTGTCTCGAGCCTGGAAAAAAAGTGTTTGCTTTTTTGTTGTTTTTTTGTTAAGTCTCTTCTTCAACTCTTGTTGGTTGTAGGCCGACCTGAGAAACTGTATCCCTTTTCTGAAAAGTAAAATTTCTTTCTTCCTCTGGAAGAAGTATCTTTTCTTAAAATAAATTTTCTTTCTTCCTTTGGAAGAAGTGACTTTTAAACTTTTTTTTTTTTACGCCACGTGGGTTAATGACAAACAGGAGAAACGGTCCTTTTTAGGGAAATAAACTCTCTTTCTTCCTCTGGAAGAGGTATCGTTGAATCTTGTTTCTCCTCTGTTCATCAGAAGGAATTCCTTTCTTTTCTTCTTTTGCGAGTTTCTCAAACCCGCAAATAAATTCAGACTTCTTTTTACGTCTTTGGTCTGACAGAGCTAAAAATTTCAGGACTGCTCAAGTCGATGAAAATAAAAAAAACTGAGGATTCCCGCTCCTTGAGATTCTACCAGAAGGAGCTAACCAATCAGAGGCGAGATACGCGATACGTGGTACCGCAAAGACATTTCAATTTCCCAACGCCCCTAGCGAGAAAAGGAGAGAAAGAAAAAACGACCAAACGAACTGATAAATAAAATTTCAACAAAATGAGTTTGTGGATTTTTTGGGTGTTTTCCGAGACAGCTGTCGATTTTGGGTGACTTGAACATTCAGCATTATTTGTGTCTGTACGACTGTGTTTAAAGTCAGCATACCACCTCTTAACCATTGTTTCCGATGAGACTGAGTCCGAATAACATTTATCAAGCCATTGCTTTGCTTGAACAGTGTTTTTCCCATCAGGAAGCAATGATTTATCAACACGCGAAATTCAGATTTTTCCATTGTTTTAAAAATTTGCAATAGTAGCTACACTTAAATAATTGTAATTAGTAAATTTGTAATTTGTATCCAGTTGGGCCCAAATTTTGTCATGGTTAGTACTTCATAAAAATCATATGGATTTTTATTAATGGCACCATCTATATGTCAGGCCTGGGACTTATTGTGTAATGTGTTTATATATATATATATATATACTAGCAGTATAGCCTGGCATTGCTCGGGTGTAATGAAAGCTTTAAAACTAATCCATGGTCCTGGAGCTCAGACTCAGCCTGAAGAATATTTGTGTGAAGTTTGATGAGAATCGGATAAAATTTGTGGATTTGTATAAAGGACATACAGACAGATGAACAGACACACACACAAACATCTTGCCTTATATATATATATATTAGTCATCCACATACAAGCCCGTTTCGCTGTATCACAGCTCATCAGTGTGGCTAGACATATCCACTTGCTTCTGGCCACAATACATATATATATATATATATTATTGATTTTCTGCACTACTGTAAGAATAGCAACCTTGAAACTTCTGAATATTGTTTCGTATGTCTTTGTTTATGAGTATATCAAATTTGATTAAAATCTAACCACTCCTTCTATAACCCGATTTTTTCAATTATCGATTTTCGATATTTATCGAGCGTACCTCGACACAAAACCTAGCTAAGAACACTCGCAGACGCTTGTAGTACAACTGTGTAAATTTTCAAGAAGATCAGTTCAGCCGTTTCAGAGTCTATAGGTAACGGACACACACACACACACACACACACACACACACACACACACACACACACACACACACAGAGACAAAGTTCCAGTTATAAATAAGTTTAGATTAGATTTAATTTTTCCAGTATTTGAATGCTTCTTTTTTTGTTGGAGAAATGTTCCATAATGATTTTTCCAAGTGCTTTCAGCTACTTTTCTGCTCATTATTAAGAGTGTTATGTTTCCACTGTTGTTATTTTTTCCTCTGACTGTAATGTTATTGACTGTAACACAATTTGTTTCGAAAAGCAGTATTTTTTCAAAAATGTGTGTTTTCAAGCCATTGTTGGTTTGTAGCATTTGTGCTATAAACTAACATTTAGTGGTATTAGACATATAGTAATGTTTAATATAACCTGTTTTCTGATATACTTTTTATTATTGCATTTAGTTGCTGATAAGATGCATTTTTTTCCTATAAATATCTCCAAAACCCGCCCTGCATCTTATAAATCAAAGGTCTGTGACCGAAGTTTTAAGTTAGCTAATTTTGTGGAAACATTACTTTAGTGCTTGTAATAAACTTGTAAAGATTAGCAATAATAAAGATTTCGGGAAGGTAAGCACTATCATATGTTTTAACTTAACCTTATTTCTGTACACAAATTTAAATGTATCTTTTTACTTTAATAAAAAAGAAAAAACAATGATAATTTCAGTCCTAAGCAAGGCAATAAAGCCACTAAGATGCAAGTGGTTACTTAGTGTTAGAGAATATGAGAAAAAAAAACACTAAGGTAAGAGGACAAAAAAAAAAAAAGAAGAATTAAGAAGACAGTAGATAATTCATAGTTTTGAATTATTTTGGGAAACAAGAAGCTGGAAGAGAGTTCCACATATGAGAAGTGTGATAGAAGAAACTGTTAGCATAGAACTTACGGTAAATCTAACCATTTCAACTGTAAATTAAGAAGACATTGCCGCAAATCTAGTCAGTCAGTTAGGTGCCATACATGATACACGCTTTGGGCGATTATGTCTCAAAAGAGACATGACTGACTGGGCAGAAGATTATCCTGCAGTAGGTTGCCATTGCTTTCTGCGGTAGACTGGTTGCCAACCAAGGCTATAGAACCCAATCTGTCCTATTATTTAACCCATAACTGGAGGGAAGAGACAGATTAATACCTTTCCCAAAGGTATTTGTGCATAAGTGAATGCAATGAATTCAACTAGAATTCAAACTCGGCTCCCCCAGTTGTCGTTCCGAGTTGATATCCACTGCACCACAATGCAAATCTAGTACTGTGCTTAAATTTATGAAGTCTAGACAGCATATAAGAAAATTATATTTATTTTAGTTTGTTGCAAGAAATGCAGCACAAGGCTAAAAGAGAGTTGGAGAAGGCTGGTCTTCAAACTGACTTACAGTTAAACTTAGCTAATCACAATCACTGACCCAAACAAGCCACAATAGTTATACCAAAATAACACATTACTTACTATTCTCACCACAAACTCTATAATACATCTGAGTCTAAATGAAGACATAACGAGGTAACAGATGTACAATTTGTCTGTAGGGGTGGGGAATAAAATAACTTTTTAAAAATGAGAGCCCAATATCATAGAGGGAAATTTTCATGAAAGTATTTGTAGAAAGGTCCAGTGCTCTATGCTGTTTTGTAATGAATTCATCAGAATTAGTGAGGGTTTCAATCTGCAATAAGGTTAGATTTCAGTGATATTATTCACTCTAAATTCTCTTCTTATCCTTCTTCTATGTGCCATGTCCCTTCAGGATGTAGGCGATCATAGCCCTCCACATCTCCTTATATTTTGTAGCACTTAACATTCTTTCTTTTGTTATCTCTCCCAAATCCTGCTCTGCTATCCATTTGCTCAAGTTCATAAATCTAGAATATAAATATTTTTTTTTATAAGCATTTCACCCCGAGCAAGGCATTTCACTGCCACTACTGCGCAGGGGGCTACATAGAGTGGAGGAAGGATGGTTAAATATAGGAAATGTCAGAGGGTGGGTGATAGGTGAGTAAGGATACCGAGAATGAGGGTTGGGTAGATGAGAGTGTTCTGAGAATAATTGGAAGTTTGTGTGATAGGAGGTGTCTATTGACCCTACATTTAAATACCTGGAGATTGTAGTTGTCGGGAAAGCAGACTTGTGGAAGGGAATTCCACAGGCGGGAAGCGTGAGAAAAGAAGCTGTTGGAGTAGAAATTATGGTTACATCTTATCTGTTTAACTGTAAAAGGGTGGGACCTAGTTGCTAATCTAGTATCTTGTGCATATTCGTGCTTAGGCGGCACCAGTGATCTGAGTTCATCGGAGCAGAAGCCATGAAAGTACTTGCAGAAGAGGCACAGGGAAGCCACATCACGCTGGTGAGAGAGAGGGGAAGGTAAATAGAAAGAGTGGTTAGATATAGGAAATGTCAGAAGGGGGTGATAGGTAGTTGGGAGGATGGGAATAGTGTTTGAAAGAATGGAAGTGAGTTATTGTGTTAGGAGGTGTCTATTGACCTTACATTTAAACTCCTGGAGATTGTAGCCATTGAGGAAGCAGTCATGTGGAAGGGAATTCCAGACTCGGGAAGTACGAGAAAAGAAACTGTTCGAGTAGAAGTTGCGGTTGCATTTTATCGGTTTCACTGTAAAAGGGTGGGATCTAGTTGCTAATCTAGTATCTCGTGCAAATTCGAACTTAGGGGGCACCAGTGATCTAAGTTCATCGGAGCAGAAGCCATGGGAGTATTTATAGAAGAGACACAGGGAAGCCACGTCACGCCAGTGAGAGAGAGACTGCACGCAGTCTGCCAAGTCAGTATCGATCACATTACAGACCCTCCGTTGTACCTTGTCGAGAAGCCCAAGGAGAATAGCAGGGGCACCCGACCAGATATGGCAATAGCATTCAATGCAGGGGCGGATGGTAGATTTATAAATGTGCAGGATAGATTCAGACGGAAAAAAACCTCCGGGCCCTGCACAGAGAATCGACTTTCATAGCAGCGGATTTAGCAATGGATTCGATATAGTCATTCCACTTGAGGTCTGCTGAAAGTGTGAGACCAAGGAGGTGCAGTGTTTTACTCTCTGGGAGGCAAGTCTGGTCCATGCTAATGGGAGGTAGGTGCAGTTGTCTATGATGGTTAATTGATAGTAGCTTTGTTTTAGAAGCATTAAAATTTACGAGCCATTTCTTACCCCAATCCACTATGGATTGGAGGTCATTTCCAAGCTCGGCTGCAAGGTTAGCTTTGTCGCCCACACCAGATTTTTGATTGAGGCAAGAGTAAACTGTGGTGTCATTAGCGTACATACCTACTTGGGATATTATGGTATCGGGGAGATCATTAATGTAGATCAGAAAGAGCATAGGACCTAGGATAGAGCCTTGAGGGACACCCGCGTTCGTATGGTAGCTCTGGGAGGCATGTCCGTTTAATACCACTTTCAATGTGTGGTTAGATAGGAATGACTGGATTAGTTCAAACAATTGTCCAGCTATACCATAGCTCCACAGTTTGCATAGAAGGCCAGCATGCCAAACTCTGTTGAACGCTTTAGAGATATTCAAGGTGACGGTTTGGGCTTCGCCGTTCCTGTCGAGTGCCTGGTATATATACTCGGTGATGGTCGTTAGCATATCAGCAGTAGACCTGGTGAAGCGGAAACCATATTGCTTGTCCGAGAGGAGCCTGTGTTCTGTGAGGTGCTGAACAAGCTCGGCATTGATAATGGCCTCGAACACTTTGCCAAAGATCGGAAGAAGGCTGATAGGGCGGTAATTTGCAGGGTCCGAGGGTTCTCCAGAGTTTTTGAATATAGGAACTACAGAGGAAGATTTCCAACAGGCAGGAAAGCAGAAAGCAGAGAGGCAGAAGTTGTAGAGCTTAGAAAAGACAGAGGAGAGTTCAGGGGCACATTTCTTTAAGACTATGATTGGGATTCTGTCCCCTCCGCTCACTTTGTGGGGTCAAGTTTTAAGATTATCTTAGAGACAAGCGAGGGTGTAATGTGGACGTCGTTCAGTTGAGCCTCAGTTCTAGGTGAGAAGTCAGGTGTAAAAACCCCAGACGAGTCCAGACTCGAATTGTTCAAGAATCTCTGTGCAAAGCATTCAGCCTTGTCCGCAGAGGTGGTGAGGACCTCAAAATTATTGATTAGTGGGGGTATTGTGGACTTGCTCTTGTTAAGTACTTTTTTACAGAGTCACCAGTAGTCTTTGGCACCGAACTTAGCGGATGCTATGCGTTGTTTCGTTCTGGCAGCAAACAACGTCTTAGCTTCGTTAAGTATCTTTTTACACTTATTATGAGCTGAAGTGAAAAGGCGCCTGTTTTGGTTCGACGAGTAGCTACGGTAGAGTTGGAAGAAATGATGTCTCCATGGTTCTTGCCCGCTTGCTCGGGCAAGAACCATGGAGACGAATGAGACTTAAGCAGAAATTTCCTGGCAGGGATGAAGGCATCGATGCCAGCCTTAACTCAGGAGGAGACCTTGGATGCACATTCTTCGATGGGAAGACTAAAAACATTGTTCCATGGGTTGTCACAGATGAAGTCTTGGAACAAATCCCAGTCTGCCCTTTGGTAGCAGTAGGATATTCTACTGGTCTGGGTTTCTTGGGTCGGGTGGGAGAGGAATGAAATGTTGATGGAAACTATGGTGTGGTCAGAGTTCCCGAGTGGGCAGAGTTGTTTGGTAGTGCAAGAGTCTGGGATGGAAGTGAAGCAGAGGTCTAGTAGTGAGTCCCTTCCATTGGGGTTGTCAGAGAAACGTGTGGGGAAGTCCACCACTTGCGTGAGGGATTGGGTGATTGGATGAATCTTTCATGATTAATTTGGTTTTCATGCTGAAATATGCTATTCAATGGTGAAATTGAGGAAAGTGTGGTGTGCTATAATGTACAAAGAAAAAACTTATTTTCCAATATCTTCCTTCAATATTTCTTGCAATTGTCTTATAAGCAGAGCAATCCTCTCCATTATAATAAAGACCATTATATATATATATATATATATATATATATATATATATATATACTATAAAAAAGTGAAAGAACAGGTAGATTAAAACCCACTGTTCAAGCATTTACTTTTTATAAAGAGTGCTCGATACAAAATAGAGACATGAAAATAAACCATTGCAATAACAAAATTACAATATATATTTACCGCCTGTCATACTCATGGATATATATATATATTCTTTACTACTTCACAGCATAATTATTGCAAAAAAATAAAATAAGCTACTGTTAAATATTTAGCAAGAGATTTCATAACTGGTAGTAAAGAGTAAGAACTGAGCCAACACTACCTTGCTATAGACCAAATTCATAAAGTCCAGGTAGCATAATGAAGAGCTCATCTGAACAATTACCATGAAAGTATTTTTAGAAAAGTTACAGCAAAGCTACATTGCAGGAGTGGAAAAGTGACTGTATTTAAGATGCCAGATCAAAACCAATTACATATTTGAATTTTATCAGGAATCTCTAAATATATAGTAGGAGCACCAAACCACATGTGGCAGCAATATTCAAAGCATGGATGAATGGTAGACTTATAAATATGTAAGATAGTTTCAGAAGAAAATAATTGTCCTAGCTGAAGACCTAGCAGTTGCATCAATATAATCTATCCACTTTATGTCAGAGAAAAACATTAGCTTGAGAAGATGCAATGAGTTTAATGATGATCATTATATATGAGAGGGTGTGAGTGATACTGATGACATTTTCTGTTCGTTCTGTTGTATATATAGCAGGTGCACAGGACAATATGTAGCAGTGGTATTGACAGCATAGACAAATAGTAGACTTGTAGGGATTAAATAAAAATACGAAATATATTAAAAAACTATGAAATAAAATAAAAATACGAAATAAAATAAAGTACGAAATAAAATAAACATAAAAATCTCCCAGGAAAGACAGGGAAGACAATTGACGTATGCGCAAAAAGAGAGGCCACCTGGTGCCAAAAATAAACTTGATCTCTTTCTCTGTTGGACTTTGGATGGTAAAGATGTGCTGAACTGTTCGGGAAGGAATTTCCCCAACAAGAGGTCATTGGGACCAAAAATAAAATCAGTGTCCAAACTGTCCCTCTCGTGTCTCCGTATCTTTTCTGTTCTCTTTGCCTATTTATTTCAGTGGTGAAAGCCATTCAACAAGTTTTGGATGTTTAGGCAAAAGAACCAACCCAGCAGTCATAGCCATAACATTCCACAGACGAAAATAGATTCTGGAGAGAAAAAGAATGTCTAGTACAACACAATGAGTCATCTTTCTATTAAGCACTTTAGATTATGATATTTTATAATTTTTATTTTTTAAATTTTAAGAAATCACTTGGTAGGTACTTGTTTTGGTGTCTGTTGTGAGGATCAATCTACAATGAATTTACACAGCAAAATAGACCCCTTTATTAACTTAAAAAAGATTAAAACTTCTTTTGTCATTTGTGTTCTGGAGTACTTAATTTATATTCTTCTATGTACCATATCCCTTCAGGACATGGGGGATCATGACTCTCCACAATTTCCTGTCCTTTGTAGCCCTTTGTAAAATTTGTCTTTTTGTTTTCCCTCCTAATCTCTTTTAGGTAGGTTAGATGTTGCTTCCCTTTGTCCATTGTCTTCTTGTGTTTATCAGATTTTCTAAGTCTTCCTTTTTCATTACATGTCCTAGAAAATGTCAATAGTTTCTTTCTGATTTAAGCATAACCCCCCTTTTTTGTTTCTATTAACTCTAAAACTTTACCATTAACCCTCTAGGGCCATTCGTATCATATTTGATACAGTATTGTCATAAAGTGGGGGATCAGTTCTATATTGTTATGAAGTAATAAACAGATCCCCCACTAATTACTACTTAATAATATAATATGATTAAGGCTTCTACTTGTCATAAAGTGGGGGATCAATTCTATATTGTTATGAAGTAATAAACAGATCCCCCACTAATTACTACTTAACCCTCTAGGGCCATTCGTATCATATTTGATACAGTATGAAAACAAGCCTTGAAAGAAATATTTTCCTGAAAAATTTTTTAAGAGAAATATTTTATAAATTTCAAATGAAAGCAGTACTGACTGCTCAGTCAATGAATACCAAATGTTTCCTTATAGGGAAATACCAAATGTTTCCTTATAGGGAAATACTGTATCAAATATGATACGAATGGCCCTAGAGGGTTAAGTAGTAATTAGTGGGGGATCTGTTTATTACTTCATAACAATATAGAACTGATCCCCCACTTTATGACAAGTAGAAGCCTTAATCATATTATATTATTAAGTAGTAATTAGTGGGGGATCTGTTTATTACTTCATAACAATACAGAACTGATCCCCCACTTTATGACAAGTAGAAGCCTTAATCATATTATATTATTAACCCTCTAGGGCCATTCGTATCATATTTGATACAGTATGAAAACAAGCCTTGAAAGAAATATTTCCTTAAAAATTTTTTAAGAGAAATATTTTATAAATTTCAAATGAAAGCAGTACTGACTGCTCAGTCAATGAATACCAAATGTTTCCTTATAGGGAAATACCAAATGTTTCCTTATAGGGAAATACTGTATCAAATATGATACGAATGGCCCTAGAGGGTTAATCATGTTCTTAATCCATAGTATTCTGAGCATTCTTCTATAAAAGCACATTTCTGTTGCTTCAAGTCCCTTTTTCAACTGTGAGGAGATTGTCCAGCATTCACTGTTGTATAGGAGGACTGATATTATGGAACAGTTCAGGATGTTTTTCTCTGTAGAAGCATATTTTTGTTGCCTCAAGTCTCTTCTTCATCTTTCAGGAGATTGTCTAGCTTCACTAACCTATAACTGTTCCAGACTTTTTTGTCATATTATGAAAGAAAAAGTTTGAAAAAAAAGAGAAAAAAAAATTCTGGTTGCTGTGTTTATTGTACAATTGCTCCAATAAATTTGATTAGATGTTTACCATGAGAGATACAAAGCAACTTCATATAAAATAACTCAATGAATTAACTCAAAGGACTTTACTTTTTTGGAATGGTTTTATTGCTTTCAATTCTACTCCATTCATTCTGAGGTGACCACTGAAGAATAAAGTTTTTAAGATGTGGCCAATTACAGAAAAAAAAAATCAAAAACAAATGGTTGAAGGAATATAAAACTTTCAATAAAACAAAAAAATAAAATAATCACAAGAAAAGTTTACAGAAGTCATGGATATCAAAGATTTTGACCAGATCATTTTTTTCATCATTTGTCAGACCAAAAAGACAGATTTGCTTGTTTTTAACCAGAACAACTCTCCCTCATAAAATTTAACTGAGAGAGAGAGAGAGAGAGAGAGAGAGAGAGAGAGAGAGAGAGAGAGAGAGAAATGCAAATAAATGTGATATAGACAAGTAGGCTCAAACTCTTTATACAAGTAATAATCAGCAAGCTGTTTTACTAATCATTGCTCTACAGCAGGAAGTCTTAGAAATGTCTACTTAGCTTGGCATAATCTTGCACAGGAACATCATAATGGGGTAACAAGACAAGAAAACAATGGTTAGCAAGCTTATCTTGCTAGAATTATTACAACTGAATAGCGAGTTCAAACCTCACTGGATGTCCCATAATTTTGGCCTCGTTCATGCATCTTAGATACACTAAAAAATCCATATATGGATAGAGAAGTTAGAATTGCAATGGCATCAACAGCACCATAAAAAAGGAATGACACTGGAATGTCATTAAAAAAAAAAACCCTTAAAGTAACACTTTTTAAGTCAACTACAGAAAGAAACAGTACAGCCCTAGTTGACAAGTTGAACATTAACAAAATTTCTGAAAAAAAAAAAAAGAAAAAAAAAGTGGGGGTGCATGTACAATATGTAGGGGGGAATCTGCCAAAGTAGCCATCAGATATGGATAGACTGTCAGTTAATTGAATTTGGATGACGAAATCAAATGAAGTTGAGAAAACAATAACAGGCAAACCCTGCTTGAGGCAATTTCCAATAATACATCCACTAGTGTTGACATACATACATATATATATATATATATTATGCTCTCTTTACGATTGAGCTCTCTGGGGAAGAAAAATTTAAAAACAGTTTCCACTTCTGCTATATGGATTGAATTCTTTTGGTGACTGGCGTGTGTATACACTGCTTCTATACAACACATTAAAATTTCCCTTCTCTGATTCCATGCACCTATGGCTTAGGGAGTAGCGACTCTGACTGACACCAAATCAGTCGAGTTTCGATCCCAGCCAGAAGCAAGTGAATGTGTCTAGCCATACTGATGAGCTGTGATACAGCAAAACAGGCTTGTATGTAGATGACTAATATATATATATATATGTGTGTGTGTTTTCAAGACACTGTGAAAATTCTGGCTCCTAGCATCTGTACTATATAACCTAATTAGTGTTTAGTCCAAACCAAAGTAGATATATAACCACATACAATACAACCAGTTTTGTGAAGTCTTTTAATATATTTAATATTGAGGATCTGGTTAAAATCAATATTGTCTGCTCTTGACATATGAGTCTTCAAAATAACTATAAAAATGTAAATCCATAGTATTTGTGTTATAAACTAAGCATGTATTGGGATTTTTGAACCAACATAGACATATTATACCATAAAATACAACCTGTTTGGTGACATAGGTTTATTATACTGTGTGTTGAGGGTGTTACTTATTGTGTACTGTAAAGAATCTGGTTGAAATCAACATTGACTGCTGTTGATATACACATACATTTTCAATTCATTATAAAAATATCAGTCACCAGTGCTGGTATTACAAACTAGTGTTTAATGCTATTTCCAAACTAGTGTAGATATATAGTAATATACAATATGACCTGGATCAGTTGAAAATACCTCTGACGCTTACCAACATTGACCCTGAGATCTAGGAAACTGTTGCTGCAAATCAGTCTTCCTGAGGTAGGACTATCTGAAAGGGGTGGGGAACAAACCTTTGCATTCAACATGAAGAGGATTTATGACATACTGTCAGGAAGGCCAGCCTCGCTCAGCCATGTCCACTGCCTGCATGCATTCCCGTGATTCCCACTCATGATTCTTCAGAAGAACCTGGACCTTTACAGCCATTTCAGCCACCCCCACCAGGTGGCAAAAAAGAAGATTAGATAGGACAACAATCCCAATTTTTGTGGGTTTTGATGTGATGTAATTTTATTAAACTGTGTATTAGGAGTCCAGTCTAGCTTCATATATATAGCAGAGTATATGATCAAAACCTAAATGGTAAGCAACCCACCCCATGAAATTGATCAATTTGTTTTTTTTTTTACTGCTTATCAACCCTTTACAAGTTATTTAAAGCCAGAAAATATTTTTACATTGTAAGATTTGTACAGATGTTCACATGATGCCCACCACGCACATCATCTGACGGCTTTAAAGAACTCTCCTTTTCAATACAACAAAAATACACTAAAAACAGAAAAATTATATTACAGTCAAACATGAGGGCATAACAACACTAGAAAAATAATATCCTTCAAAGGGGTCTGTGAAGAGACTGAAAGTGCTTGGAAAGTCGAAAATTATGGAACATTTTTACATTCCTTATCTCCAGCAAAAAGAAAACGTAAGAATACTGGAAAAATTAAAAAAAAAATTTTTTTTATAAAATCTTTCTTGGTTGTTTAAAAAAAAATGTTTAAAGGCAAGATAAATTGCTGCCCAAATATACATATATATATCTAAACTTATTTATAAATGGAACTTTGTCTGTGTGTGTGTGTGTGTGTGTGTGTGTGTGTGTCTGAAACGGTTGAACCGATTTTCTTGAAAATTTACACAGTTGTACTATAAGTGCCTGCAAGTGTTCTTAGCTAGGTTTTGTGTCGAGGTACCCCCGATAAATATCAAAAATCAAAAAAATTGGGTTATAGAAGGAGTGGTCCTATTTTAATCAAATTTGATACACTCATAGACAAAGACATAAGAAACGATATTCAGAAGTTTCAAGGTTGCAGTTTTTACAATAGCGCAGAAAATCGATAATATATATATATATATAAAAGGCAAGATGTTTGTGTGTGTGTCTGTTTATCTGCCTGTATGTCTGTATTTTTTCAGCGCTTTTATTTTAGTTTTTGCTTCGGGTTTGGCTCTAAGTAGGTATAATTGTAGTTTTTAGTCTCAGCCATGATACCATTTACTCAGAGGACTTATTTAGCCTTCAAAATTCAGTTTACGATGAAAAAACTTATTTGATATCTATACCAGGAAATCAAAATTTGACTTACATCCATTCATTTTCCTCTCAGTCTTCAGTTTCACTTTAACTGGAAACAACTATTGCTTTTAGTCTTTCGTGCCAACGTTCAAAAGTCTGAGATCCAGGACCATGGATTAGTTTTTAAGCTTTCGTTACACCCGAGCAATGCCGGGCCATACTGCTAGTATATATATATATATATATATATATATATATATTATTGTAGTAGTATCAAAAATATTGAAAGTTCACAACACTTATCGAAGGTCAACTTAGAGTTTCAGGATTCTTCTCTTCAGGTCTCAGGTAAAAGTAAATGTTTGACAGGATAAATATTTTATTTTATAAACTCTTTTTATATATGTTACCTAGTTTGTGTTACTTGTTCATTTTTTCTACTAAATTACACTTCTAGCCAGGGCCAGTGCATATTGCCCCCAAACCGCTCAACCAAGAGGGAAAAGACTGGTTGAGGATCCAAGGCAGTGCTTTGTAACTCTTGTTATCATATCAACATTTGCTTTTTTTCTACCTTCATTTATATATATAACAAATTATGTAGAATTGACTATTAAAGGATGAAAAACTTTAACTGATTTTGATGTAATTCTAGGGTCATTTTTATCTTTATGTCTAATTCAGTGAATTTGTTTGGCTCATGCTAAATCTCAAAAAAAAAAACTTATAAAATTCACTATTTTTTATCTATAATGTTGAATGTGTTAAAATCCTTCAACTTTTAACAAGAACAATCTCAAGCTGATGTTAAAAATTGCCGCAAAACATTGATTTATTTCATCATCATCATCATCATCATCATCCTGTGACCTCGGCCAAGATAGAACTCACTACACCCCTCCAGTATTCCCTATTTGTCATAGCTCCTGTAAGGTCTTCCTTGGCAATAAATGTATGTCTGGAAAGGTTAACTTACGAGATCGATTGTGAGATGATGGATGCCTCCAAAATACAAAGTTCATCTGTGGCACATGCACAATGCCCAGCAAACTTGACACATCTCTTTTGAACTAAGGTTGATACTCTTGGTAGGTCTCCATATATCATTTCTAGAGTTGGGTGGTTTTGCCATGAAAGATCAAGTACTCTTCTGAGAAGATGAGTATAACATCCACCTAAATGGTGCTGTTGTTTTGCTGAAAGAGTCCAAGTTTCAGATCCATAGAGTAAGATTGATTTATTTAAGATGGGGTGAGCTTTTATGATGTGTCTCTGTCTAATTTGTATTTAGATACATTGTATTTATTTTGAATTTTTTTAGTTGAATTGTTCACCTGTATTGCATATGATTCATTATTGTACATAGGCTGGAATGATCTATTATGACATGTCTCTGATTTGTATTTAGATACATTGTATTTATTTTCAATTTTTCTAATTGAATTGTTCACCTATATTGCATATGATCCATTATTGTACATAGGCTGGAATGATCTATTATGACATGTCTCTGATTTGTATTTAGATACATTGTATTTATTTTCAATTTTTCTAATTGAATTGTTCACCTATATTGCATATGATCCATTATTGTACATAGGCTGGAATGATCTATTATGACATGTCTCTGATTTGTATTTAGATACATTGTATTTATTTTCAATTTTTCTAATTGAATTGTTCACCTATATTGCATATGATCCATTATTGTACATAGGCTGGAATGATCTATTATGACATGTCTCTGATTTGTATTTAGATACATTGTATTTATTTTCAATTTTTCTAATTGAATTGTTCACCTGTATTGCATATGATCCATTATTGTACATAGGCTGGAATGATCTATTATGACATGTCTCTGATTTGTATTTAGATACATTGTATTTATTTTCAATTTTTCTAATTGAATTGTTCACCTATATTGCATATGATCCATTATTGTACATAGGCTGGAATGATCTATTATGACAGGTCTCTAATTTGTATTTAGATACATTGTATTTATTTTTAAGTTTTTTAGTTGAATTGTCCACCTGTATTGCATATGATTCATTATTGTACATAGGCTGGAATGATCTGTTATGACAGGTCTCTAATTTGTATTTAGATACATTGTATTTAGTTTTAATTTTTCTAGTTGAATTGTTCATCTGTATTGCATGTGATTCATTATTCTATATAATCAGGCTACAATAAAATTTGTATTTTATATGAATACTATCTTATGAAAAACTGAGATGTAGTAGAGTGGGGGGCCCTGTATCATATATTGGGAGAGGGGGCGCTCAATAATAAATTCGGCATGGCATAAAACCCTTGCACAGAGCCTGCTTTTAGCCACAGGAATTTTACTCACAGCTGCCAGGAAACCAATTATATTTTAACCAAAGATTTAACCCACTAGGCCATACAATTTTGGTTTGAAATTCCAAAAAGGTTACCAAGTCTGAAGACAGATACCTGAAGATGGTTGGAGAGTACAATGATCAAAACTTTGTGACTAAAAAGCCAGTAATGCTCTGAATAGCAAAGCATATAATAACAATAAACTCATTAAAAAAAATATTCCAACAAATGTTTTTGTTATTTCTAGATAGACAAATTATTAGTAAAGATATTTCTAGATAAATTTAAACTCACGTCATTTAAAATTGTCTATCTAGAAATAGAAAAATAATTTGGATGTCATACATAGTACTTGATTTGTTCAGAAATATTTATACTGGCAGTTGTATAAGACCACATTTTCAGACCAATGATTAAAAACGGTTTTGAGCAAGAAAAACAGTAGGTCTTAGCAAGGACCCTCCTCCTTAAAACAGAATCAATAAGAACTGTACAAATATCATTTGAGGACTTTCAACAGCAGCAATAACTGGTCATTCAAAGCATCTGGCAGTCATGGGAAATATCAGTTTAGAAAAATACATATCCATTTTGCAGGAACAAGCTTTTAATATTTTAATATTAGCTGCCGATTATTTGGAATAAAAAGCAGCATTCTTTTCCTGGGGAAATTGAGCCCCATGATGCCTTAAAAAACAAAATAAAAAGCATTGAAAATCACATTGGATGTGCTTGGGTAATTTTGGGATGATAGAATAGTATACAAAGACCTACAAAATATTTGTTTTGTATTTTTACTATTGTTTTGTTGAATATTCCACAAGAAAAGATAGTAGATCTGATAAGTTCAATGTTTGAAAGAGAAAATGCTTTAAAAATCTGCCAGTAACTTTTTTTTTATCATCATTTCACCCCAAGCAAGGCAGTACTACAACTGGTGCACAGGGGGCTACATAAGAGGAGAGTGAAGAGAAAGAGAAACAAGACACAGGGGTTGTCAGAGAATGGGAAAGAGAAAGATGGGAACACTGGTGAGAAGAGAGCTATGTGAGAGTGGAAAGGGCGAAAAACAAGATACAAAGGACGTTGGGGAAAGGATGGGAGTCAAAAAGATGAGAAATGGCAATTGACATTGCATTCAAATTCTTGGAGATTGTAGCTATCAGGGAAGCTAGCATGCATAAGGGAATTCCACAGGCGAGTTTTAAACTTAGTGAACTCATTGGTAGATTTTGAATGGCTTAGATTGTTGAATAAAGAAATTTTACACACACACACACACACACACACACACACACACACACAAATTTATTTTATCTTATTATAAAATTTTTATTACCTTATTATAGTGGGTACATGCATTTGAATCAGATTCGCCATTTTTTAAATTTTTATTTAGAACATCTATTGGCCTGCATAGTCATTAAGATTTATTTAATATGTGGGTCAATAGATATCATACACACTATTTAAAATAAAAATAATGAGACATCAGTATCCACTATAACAAAATTTAAATATATATATTTATTTATTTTTGCAGCAAATTTTCTTTTAAACATGCCAGATTAAATAAATTGCAAACATTGAGTCTGCTTATTTTTAATAGAATCCGTTCATACTCACAGATAATCTTTCACGTATTATAATTTAAAGATGTCAGAAATGAGTTGTAACATTGACAGATGTTATTATAATTGATTTTTCAATGTTCCCAAGTACTTTCAATCTCCTTCCAAGATCATCTTCAGGGGTATGAGTTGTGGTAACAAAAGATAACTGCAAAACTGTATTGCTAAAAATTACTGTCAATTTTTTTCTTTGCTTCAAATATAACAGATGACAAATTGCTTAGCATTGATTAGAATGTGAAAATTATCCAAAATGGAATTTTTTATATGTCATGTCATGGTCATGCATGAAAAAAAAAACTGTTCTTGTTACAAACATTTTAGAATATTACTACAGTATTCATAGCTGATTCTATTAATTGATGGCTTAAGCTTTTTAATGAATATTGCCTTGAAAATATATATCCTGTTGATCCTAATAAAAATTAAAATTAATAATATATTATAAAAAATACAATACTACTAATTTAATTATCTGTAATAACTCCTCCCCACCAACTGGTGAGTTATGTAAAACCAACATTATATATAAATTCAAATGTTCCTTGAGAGAATATATCTCCGAAAAAAAGAAAAAAACAAATATATATGCTGGATTTACAATAACTAGATTAACAAGATGTCTTGCATTACACTTGTTTGACCATTCATCCATTTCTAGACATCTACAACAACATTCTAGTCTAAATTTACAACATAAAAAATAATGATCGATGACACAACTATCCTACACCAAGAAAACAACAAAATCAAACTACAGATTCTCAAAGCAATATTCAGTTATCAAAGATTTATGCTATTTATTCTATGTCTGTTTTAGCATTTTAAAATATTGCTTTTTTGTATTTT
Source organism: Ascarosepion bandense (assembly GCA_037127315.1). Classification (NCBI taxonomy): domain Eukaryota; kingdom Metazoa; phylum Mollusca; class Cephalopoda; order Sepiida; family Sepiidae; genus Ascarosepion; species Ascarosepion bandense. The sequence continues at coordinate 2,737,178 of JBBBDQ010000151.1, forward strand.
TATGTGACTGTTCATGTTGTGTCACATCTATCTTTTTGATTTTTTTAGAGAAATATATATACTATCAGTGGTCCCATGCTGTAAAATAACAGCAAAACATTTATATCTATATGCCATCTAAAATGAGGCTACATATATATATATATATATATATATATATATATAAACATACCTACTATTGAGTATCTTACATTAAGAAATAAAAAAAATCCAAACTCCTGAGCATGACAAGATGGATATATATATATATATATATATATATATATAACAGTCATTATTATAATAGAGAGGATTATATATATATTTCTTCACTACTAAACAATGTAATTATTGCAAAAAATAAAATAAGGTACTATTAAAGAGCAAATATCTGGTCGTAAAAAGAATGAACTGAGCTGATGCTGCCTTGCTGTTGTCTCTCTCTCTCCATGAGTGGAAAAAGAATATATATATAAATGTATATATTCACAAAAAAATGCACAATAATAGTCTTTATTATAAAAGAGAAGATAGATGATTATTTCTAAATTTGGCAACATTTTAATGTTACTGGGAAAAAATAATAATCTTATTGTAATATCTTATGAATGCCAAAACTTTTCACACAGCAGACAATTTATATTTAAATATGCACCAGAAAATAAGGGTCCAAAATAAGAAACCGATTTAAAAAAAATCTTTCAATGACTTTTATTCAGTTTAACTAAAATCTCTCTATATTATATATACACACACACACATATCTATATATAGACATATATTCATATGTATATGTACATATATACACACATATGCATGCATATATATACATATATATATACACACATACATGCATACATGTATACATGTATATATATATATACACACACATACATGCATACATATATATATACACACATACATGCATACATATATATATAGACATACATGCATACATATATATATATACACACATACATGCATACATATATATATATATATACACACATGCATGCATGCATATATATATATATACACATGCATGCATACATACATATATATACACACACATGCATGCATACATATATATACACACATGCATGCATACATACATATATATATACACATGCATGCATACATACATATATATATATACATACATGCATACATACATATATATACACACATACATGCATACATACATATATATACACACATACATGCATACATACATATATATACACACATACATGCATACATACATATATATACACACATACATGCATATATACATATATATACACACACATACATGCATACTTACATACATATATATATACACACATACATGCATACATACATACATATATATATACACACATACATGCATGCATACATATATATACATACACATACATGCATACATATATATAAATACATGCATACATATATGTATATACACACATACATGCATACATACATACATATATATATACACACATACATGCATGCATACATATATATATATATACATGCATACATATATATACATGCATACATATATGTATATACACACATACATGCATACATACATATATATATATACACATACATGCATACATACATATATATATATACACATACATGCATACATACATATATATACACATACATGCATACATACATACACATATACACATACATGCATACATACATATATATATATACACACACATACATGCATGCATATATATATACATGCATACATATATATATACACACATACATGCATATATATATACATGCATACATATATATATACACACATACATGCATCCATATATATATAAACATATACATGCATATATATATATATATATGCATACATACATATATATGCACACACATACATGCATATATATATATACACACATACATGCATACATATATATACACATACATGCATACATATATATACACAGACATGCATACATATATATACACAGACATGCATACATACATACACATATACACATACATGCATACATACATATATATATACACACACATACATGCATGCATATATATATATACATGCATACATATATATACACACATATATGCATCCATATATATACACATATACATGCATATATATATATATACACATGCATACATACATATATATGCACACACATACATGCATATATATATATACACACATACATGCATACATATATATACACATACATGCATACATATATATATACACACAAACATGCATACATACATATATATACACACATACATGCATTCATATATATATACACACATACATGCATACATATATATATACACATACATGCATACATATATATACACACATACATGCATACATATATATATACACATACATGCATACATACATATATATATATACACACATACATGCATACATACATGCATACATACATATATATATACACACATACATGCATACATACATACATATATATATACACACATACATGCATACATACATATATACATATACACACATACAAGCATACATATATATATACACGTACATGCATACATATATATATGCACATACATGCATACATATATATATACACACATACATGCATACATACATACACACATACATGCATACATACATATATATACACACATACATGCATACATACATATATATATATATATACACATACATGCATACATACATATATATATACACACATACATGCTTACATACATATATATATACATATACATGCATACATACATATATATATACATATACATGCATACATATATATATATACATACATACATATACATGCATACATATATATACATACATACATATATGTATATACACACATACATGCATACATACATATATATATGCACATACATGCATACATATATATACATACATGCATACATATATGTATATACACACATACATGCATACATACATATATATATAAACACATACCTGCATACATACATATATATACACATACATGCATACATACATATATATATACACACATACATGCATGCATATATATACACACATACATACATGCATACATATATATATACACATGCATATATATATACACACATACATGCATATATATATATACACACATATACATGCATATATATATACACACACATGCATACATATATACACACATATACATGCATATATATATACACACACATACATGCATACATATATATACACACATACATGCATACATATATATACAGACATACATGCATGCATATATATACACACACATACATGCATACATATATATATATACACACATACATGCATACATATATATATATATAGATACACACATACATGCAAACATACATATCTATATACACACATACATGCATACATACATACATATATATACACACATACATGCATACATACATATATATATACAGATACATGCATACATATATATACATACATGCATATATATACAAATACATGCATACATATATATATACATACATGCATACATATATGTATATACCCACATACATGCATACATACATATATATACACATACATGCATACATACATATATATATACACATACATGCATACATACAAACACATACATGCATACATACATACACATATACACATACATGCATACATACATATATATACACATACATACATATATATATATACTCTCATACATGCAAGCATATATATACACACATACATGCATACATATGTATACACACATACATGCATACATATATATATACACATACATGCATTCATATATATATATACACACATGCATATATATACACACATACATGCATTCATATATATATATACACACATACATGCATATATATACATACACATGCATACATACATATATACACACATACATGCATATATATATACACACATACATGCATACATATATATATATACACAAACATGCATGCATACATATATATATATATATACACACAAACATGCATACATATATATATACACACATACATGCATACATATATATACACACATACATGCATACATACATATATTCACACATACATGCATACATATATATATATATATACACATGCATGCATGCATACACTTATATATATACACATACATGCATACATACACATATATACACACATACATGCATACACATATATATATACACATACATGCATACATATGTATATATACACACATGCATACATGCATATATATGCACACATATTCATACATATATATATACACACATATTCATATATATGTATACATATATGCACACACATATTCATATATATATATATATATATGCACACACATATACATATACACACACGTGCGTGTGTGTGTGTGTGTTAAATTGTAATGATGCTAGTGCTGAAGTTGCTGGTTTAGTAGTTTACTGGTGGAAAGGCATTTTAGGTAAGCAGATTTTTTTGTCATAAAGTACTCAATATCAAGATAAGGATTGAGTATTAATAGAATTGATATGGAGAGATTTGTCACTTAGCTGAGCTGTGATATTTCAGTCATGCTGACTTGTGACATTTTGTGAGGGAATTATTGTAATGTAATGTATTGTCATTTGTCTGCTAGTCCTGAAGAGTGAAAACATTACAATAATGGCCTCATGAAACTTGAAATTAACATGACTGAAATAACTCTGCTCATCTAAGAAAAAGCTTCTCGGCATCAATTCTCTTTTTATATATATATATATATATATATATATATATATATATATATATAAAATGTAGTTTTAATGTATACTATATTTATTTATGGGTTATAGTGCTCAATATCACACATAGAGCATAAGTAAATATGCTAAATACAACCGTCAGTCCTGATTACTATGTTTAGCATAGTTTTAACAGACTGTTGCCTGTAGGTGTTGACTTGAATGTACACTTTATATATATTAGTGCAAAGAATTTGTGACTTTAACTGAGCAGATTCATGCAGACTTTGAAGTTTCATGAGAACCCCATTATGATGTCACTCAACAGGACAGCGTGACAACATCATAATGATGTCCTCATCAGACTTCGAAGTTGACATGAACCTGCTCCGTTAAAGTGTGTGTGTGTGTTTGTGTGTGTTCATATATATGTATATACAGTGCATATGACAGAGGAAATGTGATTGCCTATTATTATGTATAGGAGCAAAGTAATGTATTTACGTTCTGGTATGTGCAGTGTGTTTGCTATATATGCATACACCAATAATTTCCAAACAAGTGCAGGTATTTAGTTGATGCACACATGTGTATATGTGTGTGTGCACACACAGATGATGGCATGAGTTGAGTTTATGATACATACACTAAAACTTTGTTCACACACACACATACACACACACACATGTGCAGTAGATTAGTTCCTTAAACACTAAGTGCTCCCAAACTCTGATTGTCTGGTTCTATGAATTGACAGATATCAGGTTTACACTGATCCAGTTTGTCTGTGGTCAGTTTTAGTTTCTGGGAGAAATCTTCCTTCAAGTCACTCTGTTGGTTAATCCTAGCCATAAGCTCACTTGGACTCACACTGAATGCACTTTTGCTAACCACGTCTTCAGGACAAAACACTGGGTACTGATCACACAGGACTGAATCGTTATCATCGGTCTTGAACCAGGGATAGTCCGGGTAGCTGACTGATGTCTCCAGATACGGATGGCTTATCACAAAGGGTGAAATCTTGGTATTGTGGAAGCAATCTGAGCCTGGTGATAACTGACGGTTGGGAATTGGATATCCATATTTTTCTTCGAACCATTTGGAGTTATTGTTTTCAAATTTGAATGCTTCATCGATTGCTTCCAGGAGAGCTTTCCCTTCTGGTGTTGAGTGCTCATCATTGAGTGGAATACTGAATTCTTTTCCAATGGTGTAATCGAGGCTGAGGTTGTGGATGGAACGAATGATTTCAGTGAAGTTTTTGGCAATGGAGTAGCAGATATTATTTGAAGGGTAGTGTTTGAAAATACAGCTGTTGGAGGTGTGATTAAGTTTGCAACTGAAGAACTTGCTGCTGGTAACACCAGATCTATGCATTTTGTCTATAAATGAGAAGAGAGACTGTGATAGGAGGCTGGAATCTGGTTCTTTCCAAAATTCCATATAATCTAGACCATTTGCCCAGGCTTCTTGGCGCCGTCCCAGACCTGCTGAATTCACCAGGAGGACAATATCTGTTTGCTGGATTTGCCATTTGATTCGTTCGTGGTCGTTTTTCTCATCCCCCTTTGTCAAGATTGATGCACGCTTGGGAAGACACTGGAACTTTTTCAAGTAGATTATCAAACTATCGATGGCTTTATCATGGGCGGCATGATCATTTGTACACAAAATGAGGACTTGCTTTAGAGAAAGGAAAGAGTCACCTGTAAATAAATAAAAAATGAAAGAAATATGTAAAAAGGTTAGGTCTTTTATTAATTTGAATGGGAGTGAAAGAGAATAAGAATGAGAAAAGGATCAAGAGAGCGAGAGAGAGAGAGAGAGAGAAACAGAAGGGGGAATAAATTGGTGATGTCAGAATCAAACAGGTACAAACATTTAACTACAAAAAGGTTAGATTTTTTTATCAATTTGATTTTTATGACTTATCAACCTTTTGCTGATTATTTCAAGCCAGAATTTTGGGGAGATAATAATAATTTACTGATACAAGTCTTACTAATTAACCCATAGTTAGGGGGCAAAGAGGTGGATTCGTACCTTTCCCAAGGGTATTTGCACATTATGACGATCCTGGAATCGAAACTTGGTTCCTCAATTTCAAGCCATTATCTATTAAACCTTTACACATACAAGCTTAAAGCACCTGGTATTCCTAAATGGTGACCCATCTAGATAATGACCAGGCTTGATGTTGCTGATTTTGCAAGAACTGGTGTTTTAATGTGATATAGCCGTAAAGAAAGGTTAGATTTAAGAATAGGTAACCAAAATATGTCAGTCAATCTAGCATTTTATTTGTACTAATGTTCACCCAATATAGGACTCAAGAGTCCCTCAAGGCAGAGGGTTATGGTGTAGAGTTTTATTAGTGTAAGAACAAGTGTTAGAAGTATAGAGTTGAAGTAGACTTTAGAAAGAACCATAAACCCAATTCTAAACCAGAAACAAGCGACAGACCACTACTCCTGTTCAAAAGACCAGGGAGGAGTGTGAACCTATCTACTCATATTGGTGAAGGTGAGAAAAAAAAAACAAAAACAAAAAAAACAAAAAGTAAAATTTATCCATAATTGAAATTAAAAGCACATCTCTTATTAAAATCTTTTGAAGACCTGGAGTAGTTAGGTTCTTCTATCATACTCCTTGTCTGTGTTTTAAGTGTGAGTACAGGTTTATCACTTGGGTTTCCTGTTCCTTTTAAATTCTATTTCAGCTCGATGCTTCCAACATCTCAACCTAACCATTGAAAATTTTTAATACTTATTTTGTTTTTAGTCATTTTTCATTTTGTGACAGTCAAGTGTCATACGCAATACATGCTTGGGTGATCATTTCTCTTTCGATCCATGACTGATAGGGAGATGATTTTCCCGCAATACATTGCCATTTTTTTTATCTAGTAGACTGGTTGCCAACCAAGGCTATAACCTAATCTGTACTTGGTCAAAAGCTGATAATCAAGTTCAATATCACTTCTGATTTTGAATTTCTTTTTATCATTATTATTTGTTAATAAGTTTGAGTGAGTTTTGTTTAATGGCATGTCAACCTCTGTGGGTTTTTTAATGTCAAAAAGGTGGGGTTTTAAGATTTTTTTTTTATTGTTTGACTTTAGTGAGAAAGTTGATTTAGTCAGATTTTAACAAAAATTTTTTGTTTTTATTGTTTTTGATTTTAGAAAACTGAAAATGTCTTCTAGTTTTGTCTTCAAAAATGTTTTGCTGAGAATAATTTTTTTCTTCAAAAATGTATTTGTTCTATAAAAGTCTATTTTTATGTATATATTTCTATAAACGTGTATTTTTATACTTTCATAGTGTTTTGACCCCAGTTTGGAGGTTAACCATTTGCCTATAACAGGTACTACCACTCTGGGTCAGGGTAGATGTGGGAACAACAGCAATTAAGACATGGTTCTATGCTCTTCACATTATCTCAATCAAAGGCCTTGCTGCTGGATACAGTTTACTGTCATGCCCAGGACCCTGTTAATAAGGAGAGACTACTTATAGATTGGCTTCAAAATATGTGATAAAAAAATTTATTTAAAAAAAAAATAATGGTATCAGAATATCCTATATTATTAAATTATAAAAATGGCAACAATATTTTATTTTCATCTGTGTAGAATTATTTTATTTAAAAGTTAGTAATCTATTTACACTATTCACATTGTTTTGGTCTCATCTTTACTGTCACGTTCACAATGTTTCTGCTGTTGTATGCTCCAGACTTCATCCCATGATATTTGTTGGAATTTCAAACAAACCTTTTATTTAGTCAATGGGGACACAACAACAATTAAATCATAATTACTGAACCAAGTACAAATGTATATGCTATACTGTTAAGTTGTAAATTGAACTGAAAATGACTTTAGCCTTCAAGATAGAGCATTTTAACAATATTTATGCTACAGGTGACCCCCCCACTCCACAAAAAAAAAAACAGAATCCATAAATATTGTAATAAATCCTTCAAAGATCCTGTTAGAAATTTGGTGGATTCACACTTCAGTCTGTGTACGATCCTTCCCCAATTAAATTCCCCAGTTAAATTGGTCGCTTTTCATAAAAGTCACAATCTTTCCAAAATATACTTCAAAGGAGCCTGCAGCATTGGAGACAAACATTGCAAGTTTGTCAATTACTCGTACATGCTTTATGGATTTTTAAAAATTTTGCTGTGATTGCTGCCTTCAGTTTACCAATCGTTTGAGGGTTGTTCTGGTACATTATCCTTGAGATACCCCCACAAATAAAAATCTGGGGGGTTCAAGTCCAGGGAGTGTGATGCCCACTGAATGTCACTCATCTTGCTAATCAGTCTCTTCTCAAATTGCTCTCCCAGCCAGGCTAGGAAGTCATTTGATGTGTGTGTGTGTGAGTGTCTAGTGGGGGGAGGTGGTATTATCTTCTTGGAACCACAGTTCATCTTGATCTGTCCTTCTGTGTAGTCCAAGTGATTAACAGTTTTATTAAAAAATTTGTAGGTTCTGTTTTTTTTTTTTGAGTCCCCCAGTACATTGTACTGTTTTCACAATGTTAAGGTAACACACTCACAAAACAGATTGACAGCACTATTACTATAGACGACCTTTGAGAATGTTTATTGTTTTAAAAAGTTATTTTTATAGAAGTAATAACAAAAAAGTTACATGCTATTTAGTTATTAGATTGTTTATTTACAAGAATAGTTTTATGTTTACAAAATTACAAAGCTATGTGAACCAACTACAATGCCATATTTATAATTTAACTAGGCTAAATTTGTCAGCACCTAAGTGTAATGGCCTTGTGCTAGACTAAGCTAGACTAGTTGGCAGCTCATTAGTGTCACCGCTGGCACATCCTCATAGTGTCATAGCTAACAAGCCAGTCATGCAGACCCATGATCCCTATTATTACCTGGTGCTTCATATTTGTAACCTTGTAAACCTAAGCTAAGTAAATATCTAAACTTATTTATAAATGGAACTTTGTGTGTGTGTGTGTGTGTGTGTGTGTGTGTGTGTGTGTGTGTGTGTGTGTGTGTGTGTGCGTGTGCAGGTATCCGTTACCTATAGACTCCAAAATGGCTGAACCGATTTTCTTGAAAATTTCCACAGTTGTACTATAAGCATCTGCGAGTGTTCTTAGCTAGGTTTTGTGTCAAGGTACCCCCAATAAATATCGAAAATCGATAATTGAAAAAATCAGGTCATAGAAGGAGTGGTCCGATTTTAATCAAATTTGATACACTCATAGACAAAGACATAAGAAACGATATTCAGAAGTTTCAAGGTTACAGTTCTTACAATAGTGCAGAAAATCAATAATAAATATATATATATATATATATATATATATATATATATATATATATTAAAAAAGGATTAATTCAAAGATGTTGAATGGCCATTTCGATATGAAGATCCCCACGGGGGACGACACATCACCTCAGCAACAGAAAAAACCTTTCAGAAACTGGAGAAAAATTAGTCTACTTTTCCTTTTTAAATAGATTGCAAAGAAATTAAAAAATAAATAATAAAATAAAATAAAAATAAAAATAAAGGGAAAGAAAAAGAAAAAGAAAACGAAAAAGAAAAAGAAAAAGATAGAATAAAATCAAATAAATATATTTGCTCTGTAATATTTTATTACATGGAGCTCTCTTCCTGTATCATTTTTTAATATTAAAATAAATTTTTAATATTAATTAGGATCGGGTTTTTTGGAATTTACCTTCCTGCTTTTTTCCCTTGGATTGAAGTATCTGAATTAAAATATATATATATATATATATATATATATATAAAAAGGCAAGATGTGTGTGTGTGTGTGTGTGTGTGTCTGTTTATCTGTCTGTATGTTCTTTATACTAATCCACAATTTTTATCCGATTCTCACCAAACTTCACAGAAATATTCTTTAGGCTACAGGATGATGGATTAATTTTAAAGCTTTCGTTACACCCGAGCAATGCCGGGTTATACTGCTAGTCACTAATGAATCAATAAGTTTATCTTACCAGCAGTCATTTTGTTCTGGACAGCTCCAAAATCTATAAAAAGAAAAAAAAAATTAAATTAATTAAATGCCTGAAATTACAACTTCAGAGTTGTGATAATAATATTTAATTACATACTCTGTCCTTTCAGAACACAAGTGATCATGGCTCCCCACTTCTTGTTTATTGTTGTAAGTGACTTGCTTGGGGATATTTTTGAATTTTGCTGTGATTGACGCCTTCAGGTTATTAATCGTTTGAGTATTGTTCTGATACATTATTCTTGAGATACCCCCACAAATAAAAATCTGGGGGGTTCGAGTCCAGGAAGTGTGAAGCCCACTGAATGTCACCCATCCTGCTAATCAGTCTCTTCTCAAATTGCTCTCCCAGCCAGGCTAGGAAGTCATTTGATGTGTGTGTGTGGGGGGGGGGAGACTCCTTGTCTTTGTGGTCATGACTCCATCATCCAGTCATTCAAACTCATCAAGTTTTTATTCATTTTTTTTTTTTACTTGCTTTACTTGACCTTTGAGTGTTAAATTTTCCAAGGTTTCTTTCCTTTTCATGGGAAGTACTAGCTGTCTTTTTCTAATTGCTAGCAGGATTTGAACCTGCAGCCTCTAGGGAAAACTGACCTTATATCTGATGTGCCTTGACCTCTCAGCCATGAAGAATGACCTGGTCAAATAGTGCTTTTGGACACACATTTTTCTGAGGATGAATATTTTTCTAACAAGATTTCCTGAATATTCAGGCTGGTAGATGGAAATAAATGAATATACTTTTTAATAAGTTAAAAACAGGGCATCTACTCAAATACAGGTATCCATTAAAAATAAAGTTTAAGCAATAAATTAAAATATTGTCTCTCTGCAACTGTTTTCTCAGGTCAACAGTAAAAAGTTACTATGCTCAAATGAATCCAGTCGATCTTGAAAAAAGATTTTCCTTCATCACATCTTAAAAAGGATTATCCTTCATCAGATCTTACCCTTTGGAATTCAGGTCACATTTTTTCATCTTCTGAAATTAATGTAAGTGAAGTATTTTTTTTACGAGAATTTTTTTCAGAAATTTGATTTTGATTTTCTAACAAGATCACTCCAAATACAAATAATAGATTGATTGATTTTTTAAGTTTTATCAAACCCTTATGTATTATTTAAAGCTTAAATATATTTTGAATTATAAGAATAATCAGTTATTTTTGTGACACTAGTAAACATGTTCTTTAGTGCCAAGAAAGAAAACACATTTTTAGATAATTTGATGGTGCTGATTTAAAAAAATGACCTTAGATTTTCATGGTTAGCTACCATTTTTGCTGTACTGATATTGCTCATTTTTGGAAAAAAGATCAATTTAGAATCTTGGCTGATTGCAGTATTTAAATAATAAAGGTCATAGAAACACATAAATTTTCAGGCAGGCCAAGCAATTTATGTCAGCCACCTGAAATAAACTATTTTTATAATAAAAAGTGTTTTTAGGTCAAAATGTTTTAAATAGAAGTACCAAACTTTTCCAATTTATTGTCAAAATTCAAATTAACTAATAAAATTAATCAATAATACACTAATATGAGTATTTAGGCTCATTCTTTTTACGTACTTATCTAGATAAATTTCCAGATAATTTCAGAAATGTGTGTGATGAGCAAGGAAAACGATTCCATCAGGTTATCAAAATAATGAAAGAGCATTACTAGGTATGGTGGGACAACAAATGATAGCTGAATACTGTTGGAGTATCAAAAGGGACCTAAATGACATTGAACATGACAGACAATCATAAAAGAGAAAAATTTTACCACAGTTCTTATGTTCACAAAGGCTTTAATTCCTGCTGTTAGTTTACTAGATGATTTGATGAAGATACTTGTTGGTCTTGGTATATTCAAACATGTTATTTTTAAAGACTTAGTGTCTGGTTGTTATTGAAAAAATAGTATTTCTCAGTAATCATACCAATATTTGTTGGTTTAAATATCAATTGAGAGGTTTCTATGACTTTATTTTGAGAAATATTGCTATTGGTCAATATCATATCAGTCAGTTAAGTGCCATACATGATACAATCTTATGTGATCATGTCTCAAAAGAGACATGACTGATTGGGCAGTAGATTTTTGCCCAGATCTTTTCTGCTATTCATTCCATACCTGGAGAGAGAATATATGGGTCAATACCTTTCCCAAGGGTATTTGCACATAAGTGAATGCAACAAATTCAATTGAAATTTGGACTCTGCTCTTTTATATATCGTTCCGAGCTGATATCCACTGCACCATAATGTACATCTATATTTTTTTTTTAATCATATCACTCTGAGCAAGGCGGTAACACCACTGATGTGCAGGGGGCTACGTAGGAGTGAAAAGATTTGGAAAAGAGAAAACCGGAAACCACATCCTAAACACGGAACAAGGGATGAGCCGCTACACCTGTACAATAGACGTGCGTGGAGTGTGAACTGGGCGATAGTTTAGTCTATCTACTCCAATTGAAAAAAAAAAAATGAAAAAAAAAAAAAAAAAGAAAAGTGAAAAGATTGGAAAAGAGAAAGCCGGAAACCACATCCTAAACAGGGAACAAGGGATGAGCCTCTACACCTGTACAATAGATGTGGGTGGAGTGTGAACCGGGCAATAGTTTAGTCTATCTACTCCAATTGAATATGCAGAAAACAAATGAAAAAAATGCTTTTCCTTCCAAAAATGAGGCATTTCTGGAATCCTTTTCAGATTAGGCACCCTCAAATTAGTTAAAAATGAGGTTTGGTATCTCAACACAATTTCAAAATATTTTGCTGACTAGTGCAATTTTTTTAGAATAAGGTAGAGCAGCTTAATAGAATGTCCAATCTATATCAAAGCCTCTTATACCATTTTGTCTTAGAAAGATACCAAAAAAAGGTACACACAAATTGTAGGTAATTTTGCTTTTTTTATGTCTAAATCTAAGAAGACCAGTAGAAGAATTCCACCCTATCCTTGAACTCATCTCACCATAAAATTTTCCCCTCAACCACTTTTTTTTTGCAACAAATATGTTTGCTCTTGTCACTTGAGCAAGAGCTACACACAGGTGAAACAGAAAAATTCAAATAAAAATAAAAATATAAAAATTCAATAAATAAACGGAACACAAAAAAATATACGTCACCCATAATTTAGTAATTTGGACATGAAAATTCAAGTGGCAAGGGAACTAAGAATTATTTACAAATATACCAAGAAATTTTCTTTTTGTCCTAGGAAGATACAAAATAGTGTGTGTGTGTGTATATATATATATATATATATAGCAATGAAATTTCCAGATTTAGTCTAACAGTCTTAGAGATTGGTATAATTTATGTTTGAAAGAAAAAATTAGAATAATAAAATACAATAATCAAAGCCAACTGTTTAAATTTTTACATCAACACAAATTTAAATTTACATAATATAGCTTTACTCTATTACCTACCATATTACCAGTTTTTCACTCTTTAATTTTTCTAATGCCAAAACCCCAAATTAATATCTAAAAGTTAATATTCAGATTTTATATATATATATATATATATATATATATATTTTATATAACTTCTTCCCTTTTTAGACAAAAACCTTAATCATATATATATATATATATATATATATATATATATATTAGTCATCTACATACAAGCCTGTTTCGCTGTATCACAGCTCATCAGTGTGGCTAGACGCATCCACTTGCTTCTGGCCGGGATCGAAACTCAACCAATTTGGTGTCAGTCGAGTCGCTACTCCCTAAGCTGTCGACGCATGGAATCAGAGAAGGGAAATTTTAACGTGTTGTATAGAAGCAGTGTATATACATGCCAGTCACCAAAAGAACTCAATTTATTTCTGAAGAGTCATGCATATAGCAGAAGTGGAAACTGTTTTTAAAATTTTTTTCTCCAGAGAGCTCAATCATAATGAGAGCATAATATATATATATATATATATATATATATTCAATTATCTTTCATTAAATATAACTGACAAGGAAGGTTTAATTAATTCTTTTGAGTTTTTCTAGCATCCTAACAAGCACTCCTCTTTAAAACAACACATAGCTGAGCTACTATGTCATGGTGAATACATGGAAAAATGACTACACCAAATACAAAAACACCATTGATAACAGCTATAGTAGTAGCTGAAAGCATTTGGGACAATAAAAATTATAGACAAAATGAAAAAACGTTCTTCTTCTTCTTCTTCTATGTGCCCTGTCCCTTCAGGACGGAGGCGATCATGGTTTTCCACGTCTCCCTATCCCTTGTGGCTCTTAGTGTGTTTGCTCCTGTTACTCCTGGCAACCCCCATTCCATCATTCACCTGATCAGGCTCTGCAAATATGTTATCCACTGCCTTCCTCTGTCTCTCTTTCCTTCTATCTGGCCAGTCAGTATCAGGTTCTCCAAGCTCTCCTTCCTCATTGCGTGTCCCAGGAACTTCAGTTGTCTCTTCCTGATGCTCAGTATTAATTTCCTTTTTGTTGCCATTCTTTCCACCACCTCATTGTTGCTTGCATGCTCAGTCCACGATATCCGGGGCATCCTTCTGTAGAACCACATTTCCGCTGCTTCCAGTTTTGTCCTCATTTTCGATGATATTGTCCAGCATTCATTGCCGTATTGAAGAACTGACATCACATAGCAATCCAGCACTCCTTTCTTTGTTTCTAGTGAAATTTTCCTGTGTGTTAGTACTTTACTCAGCTTCTGGAACACGTCCTTTGCCATGCCAATTCGCCTTCGGATCTCTGTGTTGCATTTTCCATCTCCTGTTAGAACACTTCCTAGGTATTTAAATTTTTGTACTTTGGTTCTGGTTTCCCCCACCTGTATTTGGCATTTTGGGTTGCACCTTTTGCTGATGACCATGCATTCAGTTTTCTTAAACTTTGAGTTGTCGGCACATAAACTACTATGATAGCTATGTTGAAGGGCCTTCCCCGCAGTTTAACCAAGAGGACTCTCTCTGAAAGCTGACAGTATCCAAAAAATCTCAAAGGATTAATTAAACTTTGTAAAGGGTTTGGTTTGAAATTTCTATCACCTTAAGAAAGCTGGATTATACAATGGTCAAAACAACATAAACATAGCAGTAAAGATGAGGACAATAGTCCAAACAATGTAAATAGTGTAAATACTACCTCATCTCAGAAGTATAGACAAATAGAATTTTTGTCAGCTGTATTTAATAAAAGATGCTTAAATGAAAGATTACTGGCTATATATATATATGCACAAACATACAGTGTTTCCAAAACTTGATATAATTTATAATATGAATATCTGTGTAACTACATGTCTAAGGTAAACAAAAATTAAATAGGCTTTTATGCTTTTATGTTGAACAATAAATGTTTCATCAACATTTCATCAAAGTATTCAAAAGGATGTAGATTTTATAACCAATTTCATAAAGATTCTCAAATGTTCAATATGATCCGTGACACAACACACATCAAGTCAGTAGTCCAGCTCCTGCCAAACATGCTGTAGCATGTCTTGTATAATATTCTTCAATGCCTCAGTGATTCTCTGCTTGTAGGAAGAGGGGGATATAGGCCTGTCCTTTTACACAGCCCCATAAAAAAATCATGTGTTAAGTCAGGTGAATGTGGTGGCCATTTTAACAGCCCAATGTCATTATCCCTGGCACGCTTGACACATATAACTGGTAGATTCTCATTGAGATAAGTTTGCACAGTCAACTTAAATTTTAACAAAATGTGTAAAAATTTAGATCATTTGAGTGAGAACTGGTTATGTTATTGGACTACAGATTGATGTCAGTTTTTTGAGGGAAAAGCAAAAATCGTTAGTAGTAAATTGCTGATGTCTCCTGAGGAGTGGACAGAGAGGTGCGCCTATGAAACTCTTGAAGATAACATCAAACTCTTGAAGATAACATCAATCAGCTAAGTGACAAAATTTTTACTTAGATATCTCAAGTGAACTTGAATTAAAATTTCTTAAATGGTCAGTTCATAATATGTACCTGATGATTGCATAACGCATGAAACTAAGTTGTGCCATCAACATAGGATAATATGTATATTCCTTAATATATACAATTAATAGCTCTGTTTATACTACATTGAGCACTGTTTTTATTAACATCTGAATAATATTTTATACATGTGTGCATTCCCATATGTATATTTATTAATACACACACATTATATATATACACAGACACACACACATATATATACACAGACACACACACATTATATATATACACAGACACACACACATTATATATATACACAGACACACACACATTATATATATACACAGACACACACACATTATATATATACACAGACACACACAAGTATAAGGTAGGTATGGATGGAATAATAATAAAATTCCATATCCTAGAAAAAAAAACAAAAAAAAAACACTATTCTTAAAAAAGTGGTCAATACAAAGTAGAGCGAATAATATTTGTTTATGTTATAACTATATATATATATATATATATATATATATATATATATATATATATATATCTGTTTATATATATATATATATATCCAAGTGAATGAAGAATGATGAAAGTATTAACAACATTCAGAATATTTATTTAAAACAGTGCTCAATAAAAAAATAGAGCTATGAATATTTATTATAAGTTATAATTTAGAACATGTACAAATTATAATTTACTACAAAAATGTACATTTTGTTTCAACATTGAAAAAACAATGTTTCATTAGGCAATTAATAATGATGGTAATAAAGATTATTTTTGAAAAAGAAAATTAAAAAATCTCACTTCCCATTCATTTTTAGAAAATATTTTGTACAAGGTAAAGAGGACAGAAAAGATGGGAAAACAAAAAAAGGAAATCAAAAAAAAGGGGGGAAAACAAAAAGGAAAGAGAGATACATAGGAAATAAAGAGCATGATACAAAAAATAAAAAGAACACAGAGAAAATAAAAAATGGAAATAAAAAGCAAAGATGAAAACAAGAGAGAAAGAAAGAGTTAAGGGATGATAACGGCTCAGAGAGAAAATTTTTTTTTTTAATCATATCACCCCGAGCAAGGCGGTAATGCCACTGATGTGCAGGGGGCTACGTAAGAGTGAAAAGATTGGAAAAGAAAGCCGGAGACCACATCCTAAACAGGGAACAAGGGATGAGCCTCTACACCTGTTCAATAGACAGAGGTGGAGTGTCAAACTGGGCGATAGTTTAGCCTATCTACTCCAATTGAAAAAAAGAAAAAAGAAAAGAGTGAAAAGATTGGAAAAGAGAAAGCCGGAGACCACATCCTAAACAGGGAACAAGGGATGAGCCTCTACACCTGTTCAATAGACGTGGGTGGAGTGTCAAACCGGGCGATAGTTTAGCCTATCTACTCCAATTGAGTGGATATCGGCTCGGAACAAGAAACCAGGGAGCTGAGTTCGAATTCCAGTTGAATCCATTGTGTTCACTTACACGCAAATACCCTTGGGAAAGGTATTAATCTGTCTCTTCCTTCCAGTTATGGGTTAAATAGCAGGACAGATTGGGTTCTATAGCCTTGGTCGGCAACCAGTCTACCGCAGAAAGCAATGGCAAACTACAGTGGGATAATCTTTTGCCCAGTCAGTCATGTCTCTTTTGAGACATGATCGCCCAAGCGTGTATCATGTATGGTACTTAACTGACTGACTGACTGACTGACTCCAATTGAATAGGCCCAAATTTAGGTAGGAGAGGAAATATAGATAGATACACATAAGGGTCTTGCGACATCTGGGCTTAACAAAAAGGAAGAAGTGAGAAAATGCATGGAGGGAAGAAAGTGTCGGAGAGATGACAGTAGAAACGTAAAAGAAATAGAAATGTCAAACAATTGGCCGGAAGTGGATTGCAGATACATTCATTGTTACGTAGTATAAAACTAAATCCTTTAGAATCTTTTATAAAAAAATGATGAAATCACATACACAAACATATGAATTATTTAAAAAGCGCAGATCCGAGGATATTTAGAAAAACCAAGCGAAAATATAAGTTCATTATTCATGAATTTTAGTAAATTATAATTTGTACATGTTCTAAACTATATATATATATATATATATAATTTCAGGTGAAGAGGACTCAAGGTTTTTTTTTATTTTGAGTACTCTGGCATTTATTTTATTATGAACAGTGCTCAATATAGTGAGTATTATAGAGCTTAATATAATTATATAGTTATATATCAATTGTACATTGCGACACGGAAATTTTTATGTTTCGAGATAGATTCTCATCATCAGGCAATGTTGCTGTTGGTTGTGCAGATGATTTACATTTAAATGACAAAAACCTTTGCTTTGCTGTGTATGTATGTGGGAAGATAAAAAAATTTGCATGTGTGTTTCTATTGGCTAATCAGAGTGGAGATTCATTTTGGGATCTGGCCCCAAAGAATACATACTAACCAACTATTTCGCTTTTTTTTTTCCTCCATCATCCTACCCTTTACCCTTGTTTCTTTTCCCTCCTTGATGGTCAAGATGTTAACCTGCCTTTAACCTGATCTTATCATTTTCCCTTCTTTTCTTTCATTTTTATTACTTTTGATGTGGTATTCTCATTTAGCACCATTCTATATTTTTTTACTTATCATTTTTAGTCTATTTATTTATTTGTTGTAACGGTTTTTTTAAAAAAGGAAAGATTTTTTTTATAAAATATAACTTTTTGATCTATCTATTTATTTGTTGTAAAGTTTTTTTTATATAAAAAGGAAGATATATATATATATAAAGCTTTTTTGTACATCTCAGAGCTAAAAACTAAGTCAATATTAGAAATACCAATACTAAGTTAATATTTAATAATCTGAGGAGTGTAAAACTTTATTAATGTCAACAAAATGAACATATTAAAATTGTATATAAGAAAAGAAATAAACAAAGGGAAGAAACATGAAAATAATCAAATCTCTATAAAGTGTTGAATTAAAACAATATCAACAAAATAACAGGACAGAAAAAACCCGCATAACCTACCTAGTGAGCTTGTGTAAAATGGATGGCAGAACAGTGGTTAGGAGAAATATCAAAAAGACAAAATTTATTAAGAGCTACAGAGGACAGGAAATTGTGGGGAACAATGATCGCCAATGTTAGTTGCATCGTGAATAAGCCTATTTTTTGTTATGTTCGCTTTGCATACAAAACCTTTATAAAGACTTACATCTGCGTTGTGTGAAGATGACCAGTAGAAGACCAATGCCCATGAGTGTCCCAATGACACTGACTGAGATGACCAAGTTGTTGTTGCTGTTGTCGTTTTCAGATTTGAGGTCATTGGGCACAGCAGGCATGCTTAGGAAAGTTGCTGATTCCAGGCTTTGTGAGACAAGACTCAAGATGGGTGCACTGGAAGTGTTCTGGGGTGCACATGGGGGGCCTGAGAAATAAAACAGGGAAAGTAGGAATATAATTTTGAGTATGTCTGTTAAGATGAATAGAATAAATATGATGAACTTCAGTCCAGCATTAAACGACTTTTGAATCTAAATTTTACTTCCTTCAACTTTTGACAAAAGTTTGACTTTTGAATCTAAATTTTATTTCCTTCAAATTTAAGCTTTGTTTATTTTTAGTACCAACTGATCAAACATGAAATGAACTTTGCTGTAAAAGTTAAAAAAAAATTTCTTAAATTAATAGTTCATTGTGATTATATATATATATATATATATATATATTTTGTCCAATAATATTGATCTATATATATTTATATACACACACACACACACACACACACACACACACACACTACCAGCCATAATTATTAGGCCACCATAGTTAAAATAAAAAAATGATGTATTTCATAATATTTTTAGTATTTATTGTCAAGTGGATAATTCTAAATGAAAATAGAATGGTTCTTTTGTTATTATTACTTTGCAAAATTTTACAAGGCAGCCAGGAAGCCTTTGCTTCGGCCAGCCAATAAGAAGAAGAGACTAGCATGGGGAAGAGAGCACAAAAACACCAGAGTAGTTAATTTTAATGCACATGTTATTGTGCAGTATCAACAAAAGAACCATTGCATTTTCATTTAGAATTATCCACTTTGCCATAAATACTAAAAATAGTATGAAATACATCATTTTTTTTTTAAACCTGGGGTGGCCTAATAATTATGTCTGGTAGTGTATATATATATATATATGCATGCATATAAGCATGCGTGTGTGTGTGTATATATATATATATATATATATATATATATATATATATATATATACACACACACACACACACGCATGCACCTTGTTTCACCACTGAGACATCATGTTATACAAGGTCAAATTTATTGCAGGGAACCCAAGCATGTACACTTGAGCCAGGGCCAAAAACAAAAATTACCCAGCCTCAACAAGCATCAGTTGCACTGGCCTTGGTGGTGACCACCAATCCACCTCTCTAGTGCAATGGAGTAGTTCAGTCCCAGCCATCTGTTTTGCCAGGACTGAGTACCTTTCAGTATTTATTTTTCTCAGAACTGTATCTGTTCTCAGACAGTGACACAACTGAGCTGTACTTTACCTGAGAACAGAGACACAAATGAGAGATAATGACCCACTACCTGGCAGGCAGGTAAGTGTGTTTGTATGTGTTTGTGCATATATATATATATATATATATATATATATATATATGAAGAGATATCATGTGACATCAGTTAGACATCATCAGATCTGACTTATGTTTAAGACCACTCTAAGTAAAAATTTATAATAGTGAAAATAGACAAGTCTTTACCTTTGTACCGTAGATTGCCTGTAGTAGAAATCACACATGTCTGACACATATTGGAGGCATCTTTGCACAGACATTTGTTGGGCTTGCCAAAATATTTATCAACTGGATAGACCTAGGAAAGAGATATTGCATAATATAAAATATTTATCATCTGGACAGACCTAAAAAACAGTGGTTACATAAAAATTAGCATATTAGAAACTGTCATTTAAAAAAAAAATGAGCAGAAAATAAAGCCACTAATATGAGAGCAGTGGCAATTCTATGGTGGGGGTAAAGCACACTGTTCTGTTAGCATTGACGTTAGTATTAAACCGTTGATTTTGTTTTGAAATTAACCACTCTTGTATTCCAACAGCTTGAGAGTGGAAAAGAGGGCAAGAATAGATGAGAACTCCACTACTATGAATGAAAAGTTATTGTTTAATTCAGTGAAGTAACGTACTTATACTCAAATTCATTCCTCAGTTATGTATACGATAGTTGTGTGGTGTGAAAATGAAAAGCTCCTTGAGTTTGCACCCACCTCCTCAGCAGAAAAATCTCGGCCTCTAAGTACCCTTCACCACTTTCAGAGTTTCACAGTTGTTACTGAATGCGAGGGGTTAAATTTTCGAAGATCAACATTGACTGAGAAGCAAGAAATCAGAAGAGAATTCCACAATCAAGGATAATGGTAAGATTAAAAGTGTGTGTCTGAACATTCCTCATGGAGCATAATGCCCTAATAATGCTATGATATTGATCTATTTTCAATCTCCGTAACAAGTAGGTCTTAAAGAATTGAATTGCTTATCCTATACACAACTGGCTTGAATTCAGCTTTCCTTATCTCTGCTTAGTTTGCTAGACAAGAGTCCTCATAAGCAAGAAGTGTGATAAAAAGAAACTGTTTGCATGAAACTTATGGCTAAATATAGCCATTTCAACTGTAAAATGATGAGAACTAGCTGTCAATCTAGTACTGCACTTAAATTCATAAAGTCTAGGAGCCAAAGAGATTGTTAGAAAAATTACCATTTATAGAAAAGACACAGAAAAGCTGATGTTACAATGGTGGGAAAGTTACTGAAACTAAGATGCCAAGTCAACACTAATAACATTGCAGATTCCTCTATATTTCCGTACCCAAATTTGTAAGTATCTTTATTTGTTTTAAAATCATTACACCTTAAGTAAAGCAATAAAGTCATTAAGACACAATGGATTGCTAAGTGTGAAAGAATATGAGAAAAAAATTATTAAGGAGAAAAAAAAAATTAAGAAGGCAATAAAGCCACTAACACACAAGTTATTACCGAGTGTGAAAGAATATGAGTAAAAGAAAAACATTATTAAGGAGAGAGAAGAATAAAAGAACAGGAATTAAGAAGGCAGGAGCAAGGCAATAAAGCCACTAAGACACAAGTGATTACTGAGAGGGAAAGAATATGAGAAAAAGAATGCATTAAGGAGAAAGAACAATAAAAGAACAGGAATTAAGAAGACAAAAGATAATTATTGATATTGCATTTAAAAAGATCTTATTTTTGTTGCTTTTTTTCTCACAATGTTGATTATTTTAAGATCCTTTCTAAGACTGTTAAGCAACAAGGAATAATGAAAAAAATCTAAACACAGACAGAAAATCAACAGATTATTACAATTATTTTTAACTTATTTGCAGGTAAGTATTTATTCTTATTGAAAAATGTACCTATAACATATTGGAAAAAAATAATTTGGAAAACATGTAGGACTTTTAAAAAAAAAAATTATCGATTTCACCCCAAGCAAGGGATTAAAGCCACTAAGACAAAAGAGAAAAAAAAAACAAAACAATAAAAAACACACAACATTAAGAAGAGAAAACAATAAAAAAAAATGAATTAAGAAGAGAAGAGATAACAATTGATATTGCATTTAGACTTTTGAAAATCAACGTTGACTGGGAAGAAAAAAGCAGAAAGAGAGTTCCACAAATCAGAAACTAGGTAAGATTTAAAGAGTGTGCCCCTCAAAGAATGTACCTGTACATTCCTCATGTTTTAAAGTAATACCAGGGCAAATATTCTCAAGAGATCAGTTCACTTTATGTATAAATGACAGACGTGTGCTCCCATAGATACTGACTATTTTACAAAGATAGCCTCCATTTCCACAAGATGGCGTCCATCCAAAAAGTCACCTTTTTTCATTAGAAAAATACACTGCTTTATACAGACCAAATGCAGCATTTTTCTTGGATAATTATCTAATCAAATGTCAAACAACTTATTGTTATATAGCATCCTTCCTAGCTTCTGATTGGACAAGCCTACTTTAGGTTATCAACGCTGACTTTTGACAGAAATTATATATTAATGTTGAGTTGTGATGATGCTTATTGCCAAGATTGCACTGTGTTTTTCAGTGGTTTATTGATAAAAAGATATTTTGTCAAGCAGATGAAGAAAAAACCCTGATAAGTGAGGATATCACAATAGTGCCTTCATGAAATTTTGAAGTTGACATGACTCTGTTAAGTGACAAACTTCTCCATACTAATCTTATATATATATATATATATATATATATATATATATATATATATATATAAACAGGCCCAGAAATCTATTTTATAATGAATGTCTGTGGTCTAAACAAACCAAACCTGATTTCTCCATCTCCATGGGAAAATTTGACTCTGCAGAGGCCTGCAACTTGGTAGGGCTCTTTTTGCTCTGGAATCTTAGGAACATCTTTGAGTTATGTAACACCGGACTTTACCAAGACAACAGATTGATAATCCCCCGCAAAACTAATCCATAAAAAACAGATAAACTCAGAAAGGATTTAATAAAATTTTTCAAAGACCATGATCTTAACATTAACACCTTAACTAATGCTAAGGTTGTAAATTTCTTAGATATTACCTACAATCTGAGCAATGGCCTGTAGAAAGCATACACTTGTAGTGATACCACCAACCGAGCAAAAGCGAGCAAACCGGATGTTGGCTCTATGCCGACCAGAAAGCTAATGAATAAAAAGTCGTCGAACGCAAGTGGATTCGCGCAGATGTTCCGGTTGAAAAATAAAAATTAGTCAAATATCAAGTTACCATTTTTATTTATCAGCCAATGAGAAGCCCGGTACCAAATACAAGGATGAAATGCGAAACGACCAGCGTTTTGAGCCAGAAGGAAAAATATAAAAGCCGTGACAAAAGGCACCCAGACAGACAGGGACAGACAGAGGAGAAGAGTGTAATTAGTTTCTTCCTTGACATATGTCCAGCGGCTACTAAGTTCGCCTCCTTCTTCCTACCCTGTTCTCAAAGTACTAACTGACCTTTTCTAAGGCATCCCCCAAACCAACTTGCTGACCTACTGACATTAGAGTATTGTTTTAATTGTAAAACATTAATTGAAATGTATATATGTATAAATGTTATTTTACATTCAAAATTGCCTTTCTTGAATTTATAATCATTTATGAATTATAGTGGGCCAAATTTCGTTAATCTACTATGGAATCCTACTACCCCTCACTACAAATGAAATAAGAGAAGATACCCGCTATACACTAAGGACTCACATAACCACATATGCATCAACAGGGAATCAAATTACCTTCAAAGAATCACCAACAACCTACACAAATCTATCCAATTTTTGTTTAAATACCAACTCTAGCTATAAGAACATCTTTGACAATTGTAAAATTAAATACATTAATACAGAAGAAAAAGTATACTCAACACTAGTTTAGAATATTCCATTAAAAACAAGGTCGGCAGAAATAAGCAGAAATCATGTAAACGTAACCATATTTGGTTTAACCCACCCTTCAGTCATAATGTTCAAACTAACATTGGTAAACTATTCCTTAACTTAATTCACAAACATTTCTACCATTCACCCACACTAAAAAAAAAATCTTCAACAAAAATTAAGTTAAAGTCAGGTATAGTTGTGTTAAAAAACATAGATAAATATATTTCACAACATAATGCTATGATATCAAATAAATATTTGGCCCACACAAACAACATCCATCACCCAACTACAAACAAAAATGACCCTTCTAAAAATAATTGCAATTGGAAAAAAAAAATAAAACATGCGTATTGAAGGGCCAGTGCATGTCTGAAAATATTGTTTATAGTGCTCGAATTCATTTGGATGATAAGGATGTTAAATTTTACTTTGGAAGAACTTCTGACAGGTAGAAAATATGATTTAACAACCACAGGTTGTCTTTAAACAACAGTAAATACAGCAAAAGTATTGCTTTATCCATGCATTATTAGAAATTAAAAAACAAGAACCCAATCATTACCTGGAATATCGTAACTGAATCCAAAACTTACAATCGAAAAGGAGATAAATGTAATCTATGCCTTTAAAAAAAACGTGTCATCTTAAACCATAACAATAATCTTAATTTGCTTAATAAAGATGTGATTTAATGACCACATGCTATCATAGAAAAAATACTTGAATTCTTAGACATATATTCTGGTCACCACTCTTTGACAGGAACCAGTATACAAGCATCTTATTTGGCTGGGCTACTGAACTGGATAACAAAAATACCCCCTCCCCACAACTTGACTTATGCAACATTTAAGAATTCAGGCTTATTAGTTAGTTCCATTAGTGTAATGTTTATTATATGCACTGGAAAGTAGCCTTTTAATAAATTCTAACATTTTGCATCTCAATAAAGTTTTCCTTAACTTAATTCACGAACATTTCTAAAATTCATCCACATTAAAAAAAAAATAACTTCAATAAAAACAATGTTAAAGTCAGTTATAGTTGTGTAAAAATATAGATAAATATATTTCACAACATAATAGTATGATATCAAATATTTGATCCACATAAACATGTCACCCAACTAATAGCAAAAATAACCCTTCTAAAAAATAATTGCAATTGCTGAAGAAGAACCCCCCCCTCCACAAAAAAAAAAAAAAAAACAAACCTGCCCATTGAATGGCCAATGTATGTCTTAGAATTCATTCAGATGATAATGATGTTATATGTTACTTTGGAAGCACTTCTAACAGGTGAAAGATAAGATTTAACAATCACAGGTTGTCTTTAAACAATAGTAAATACAGTAAAAGTACTGCTTTATTCATAATTTGAAATTAAAAAACAACAACCCAATCATTACCTGAAATATTGTAGCTAAATCCAAACATTACAATGGAAAAGGAGATAAATATAATCTATACCTTTTAGAGCTTGTCATCTTAAACCATATCAATAATCCTAATTTACTTAATAAAAAAAGTGATTTAATGACCAAGTTAAATTCTTAGACCCAGTGTAATGTTTTATGGTGGGTTGAACATAAATTATTTAATAAGGACATGAGTTGAGATTTACTTTGTTTATTCAGCCATATTTGATACATACCATAGGACAACTAATACAAAGGAGCGAACTCTTATACATTGAAGAGTTCACCTTGTCACACCCAGATTGATATAGATTCCTCTATATGATTACCTATTTCTTTCTTTCTTCCCCTGCAATATCGTTTATGAATTAAACCTTTTTATTTTTGCTCCTTACATTATTTAATTTTTAATTCTAAATTTTACTTCTTAATTTTTCTTTTCATTTTTATAATATTTTATTTTATCTTATTTTTATTTAAAAATTTTTTATTTTACCTACATATTTGAATATTTAAATTTTTAAAACTCATGATTTATGTCTCTTTGATTTCTTCTCCCTGCATTTTATTTTTTTAAATTTTATTTTGAATTTTTATCTATATGTAACAATAGAATATTTAAATTTTTAATCTTGTTATTAAAAATAGCAGTAACTTAACTTTATAAGATTTAATTCCCATGAACATAGAGTGAACTTAAATTCAAGTCTATTAAACTGTCAGTTTGAAATATGCACCTTATTATTGCATAATGAGTCATGCCATAGACATAAGATAATATATATATATATATATATATATATATATATATATATATATATGACAGAACACTTACCCAAACATCATAAATACCTGGACAAATGTTGTTAAAAATCACTGTATTCTGAAAAAAAAAAGAAAAGAAAAAGGAAATTATTCATTTAAGCATTGTTTTTTGCAATTTCATGACAAGCAAAAAATTGAAAGTGTTTTAAGAAACATGACTGACACTTTTTAACAAATAATTGAAGATAAGGCATGTGTTACACAGTGTATAGGCTGGCCCAGCATGGTAGACAGCTGGTCAGAACTCTGAAAACCAAACTGAGTGATGGTTGGTCCTAAACCCAGTGGGCATATGGAATTCTGACAGTCGTAGATTTTCTTCAAGTTTTGAGTGTTGATTTTAATCAATTGGGGAATAAATGCAAAACACCTTCACCTCCCCAATTTATAGGCAAAAGTACACAAATGGATGCTGGGATTTCTTCCTAGCCAATAAAACAAGCCAGTTCTTGGTTTCATATGAGTTGGGCCTGGTCTGTCTTGTAGTCTATGTTTAATTATTCAAACTTGTTTTTGTTGGTTGGTTGGTTGGTTGTTTTTGTTTTATGGCATATCAACCTCAGCGGGTCATTTATTGCTACCTAAATTTTTTATTGCTGGTAATACCCTTTTCTTTCAACAATTTATTGTTGTTTTTATATAAGTTTTGTGTCTAGTAATACTTTTTTCTTTTCGAGTACCAAGATTCATTAGGATTTGTTTTTAAGGGTAGGGGCCCCAAGTCCTACCCTGATATTTAACCCATAACTGGAGGTAAGGGATGGATTAATACCTTTCTCAAGGGTACCAGTGCTTAAGTAAATGCAGGGTATTCAACTGGAATTTGAACTCGGCTCACTGATTTCTTTTTCCGAGCCGATATCCACTGCACCCCAACGCACATCTGTCACTAAATGCTGACAGCACCTGGTATTCCCAAGCGGTCACCCATCTAAGTACTGACCAGGCTCAACGTTGCTTAACTTCGGTGATCGAGTGAGAACTGGTGTATTCAATGTGATATGGCCATAAGCCACTTGTTTTTGTGTGTCAGCCACGGTTCTTAGGTTGTGGACTTTTTGCCATATTGCTGTCGCTTCGCCCTGCATATATTGCTTACTTGCTTCATATTTTTTTACCTGTTTTTATTTTTTTGTTATTGCTTATTGCAAACTTTATCAATTTTGTTTGTTGGACATATAGCGGTCGCTATGTTTCACACACATATACATACACGCTTTTCTACTATGTCATTTTGTTCGACCGTGATTGGCTAATAAATCTCTACTACTTTACTATAAGACAATTTGATAATCGCAGTTGTCTTTGAAAACCTTTCACTCTTAGCAAACCTGCCTAGTCTGTTTAATACACGTGTTGCAATTGGTTAATTTTTAACCAATCAGATATTTTTAATGTAAGATTGAGTTTCTCGTGGTGCTCCTGGGGGCCTACCTTTTTCCTTTAAAAACAGCTACTTTTCACAGCTCATTAGTAAGATTTCGGCTGTTGTCTGAATCCATATCAGTTTGATACACAATCTTGCTCAAACACTTAAACGCACACACAGACACAATATTTCATAATACAAATTTACACTTTCACTTTGCTAAGCACATCATTTAAGCATTGTTGAATCAAAACGCAACACTTCACAGCAATTGTATCTCTGTGTTTATCATTCTTTTCAAACAAACTTTGTTTCAGATAACCTTTCAAAGAACATTTATCTCACTAGAGAACTTTATTCAAACAGTTGACTTTTGACCAAAACTACAGTCAATGGGAGAGAACTTTTTCTTCTTCATCCACATTTTGTACACAGTTGCATGCTTTGTCTTTACTGTTGTATTTTTATCAATACATGTTTATTGTTGTTTACCAATTGGCATTGTTATTCATTTCATGAAGAATCTTTAATATAAATAAGTGGAGCTATAACACCCCTACAGACAGTTCTATCATTTGTTTTACATTTAACCATGGTCACTCACTGTACATTGGTCAGTTAGTTAAATGCCATATGTGATACACACTTAGGCTATCATGTCCCTTTTGATTCATGACTGACTTCTATGTGCCTTGTCCTTTCAGGACATAGGCGATCATGGCCGCCCACATCTCCCTATCCCTGGTGGCTCTTAGCACGCTTTCTCCTGTTAAACCACGCAATCCCAGTTCTGCCATCCACCTGCTCAGGCCAGTCATGTACATTACTTGCTGTTTTACCCTGTCTTTCCTTCTCTCTATCTGGCCTGTTAGTATCAGGTTCTCCAAGCCCTCCTTCCTCATTGCATGTCCCAGGAACTTTAGCTGTCTCTTCCTGATGCTCAGTATTAATTTCCATTTCATTTCCATCCTTTCCAAAACCTCATCATTGCTCACATGCTTGATCCATGATATCCACAGCATTCTTCTGTAGAACCACATTTCAGTTGCTTTAAGTTTTTCCTTCATCTTTGACGATATTGTCCAGCATTCACTGCCATATTGAAGAACTGACATCACATAGCAATCCAGTACTCTCTTCTTTGTTTCTAGCAAAATTTTCCTGCTGACTAGGCAGAAGATTTACCCTACAGTAAATTGCTATTTCTTTCTGCGGTAGACTGGTTGCCAGCCAAAGCAATAGAACCCAATCTATCCTGCTATTCAACCCATAGCTGGAGGGAGAAGAGATGGATTAATACCTTTCTCATGGGTATTTGTGTGTGAGTGAATGCAACAAATTCAACTGGAACCCATACTTTGCTGATTTCTCATTCTGAGTCAATATCCACTATACCCAAATGCACATTCCAAAGCCATGACAAAACTTGGTATGAAACCAAAAAGACACAAGAACAGCAGCAAAAAGTAGAAGGGTCAAGAAGTCTCACCATGCCCAGATTTCTTAGTGAGACAAGCCAGCACATAAAAATGAGATTTTGGCCAACCTGTTTTCATAATTCTCTCCCTCTCACTTCCTCCTAGAAACAATGTTACAACTACTGTTCCTCCTATAATACAGTCAGATAAAAAAGAAAAGAAAAAGGAAATTATTTGTTATTGATGCTGTCTACAATGTAGAGATGGGGGTCTGGAGAAATTTAAGACAGCAGCGACACAAAATGCAACAGAAAAATTTGGAAATTATCTTGCTCTTTTGAATATCTTGAGAACCAGTTATGATGCCTTGATGTAACTTGATAACCAATCAGGGGAGATATTACTAAGCAAGTGTGGACAGACGTTATTACAGGGTTACTCAATCAACAGCCAATGAGTGTGCTTGTTTGAACATTATATTCACAATGACAGAAAGTAGGTTATTTCTGTTTTGTGCAGGGTTTTTGACAAAATATTGGATTACCTATGTTTGCCAGCCTCCCCCCTGTGCAAACGTAATTTTCTGCAACTTATGGCCTGTGGTGAATGCGAAATTAAAAGTAACTATTCACACACAATCCAGTGTGAAATCTAATTTTTACCCATAAGAAAAAGGATTGACCCCATACAGAAGGAAAAAGACAAAGCCAAAATTTTGTGATTCAATGTGAATTAATTTTCTAACCAACGGAAAGAAGTGATTTATAAAACAGAGAAATTCACAAGCTCGTGCCAAAAAGTTTTTTGCTATAAAATAGAGAAAGAAATCAAATCAGTCAGATGGGAGTGAGATCAGACACTACCAAGATGTGACAAAAGAAATTTCAAGCCATTGACCTGGACATAACGTCCCGACACACATTTATTCTCCTTTTTTTTTTTTGCATGATATTTTCTTTTATCTCTTCTTCTTTGTCCTCACTATTCTCACTGTCAACAAAGAAGATGACAACAACAATAAGGCTCTTCAACTGAGTTCTAAAAATTAACGATGGTAAGTACAATTTTCCTTTATTGCATTACCTTCCTTTTCACTTTCTTGTCGGCCATAAAAGGAAAGAAAAGAATAAAAACTTTATTAGTACTCTGTTAATCTTAATACCTGCAACTAGAACTCTGGATTCATTTAACTTTTTTTTTTAATCGTTTCACTCCATGCAAGGCGGTAATGCCACTGATGCGCAGGGGGCTACATAAGAGTAAAAGATTAGATAGGAGGAGAGTAAAGAGAAAGATGAACCAGTTACAGGGAGTGTCAGAGAAAGAAGCAAGAGAAGGATGGGAATACAGGTGTGATGACAGTTGGAAAAGTAGTGAGAAAGGAAAAGATATACAGGGTTATGTAGAAAGAACTAGAGTCAAGTGATTAAGAGATGGGTATTGACATTGCATTTAAATTCCTGCAGGTTGTAGACCTCAGGAAAGAATATGGAAGAGAGTTCCACAGGCGGGAAGTGCAAGAAAAGAAGCTGATGGAGTAGAATTGTCGTTTGCATTTAGTTGATCTGTGAATGGGTGGGAACTAGTTGCTAGCCTGGTTGCATGAGTAAACTCCTGTGACAGGGGCACCAGAGACTTAAGTTCATCAGAACAGAAGCCATGAAAATATATATAGAACAGACAGAGGGAAGCCACATCCTGTTGGTGAGAAAGTGGCTGGAGTTGAGCTGCTAGGTCAGGACCGATCACATTACTGATTCTCCTTTAGAGCCTGTCAAGAACACTGAGATGAACAGTGGGGTGCCTGACCATATATGATAGCAGTATTCCATGCATGGACAGATGGTTGATTTGTATATGTGCAAGATCGATTCAGGTGGAAAAAAACATCCTGGCCCGACACAGTGACCCAACCTTCCTAGCAGTGGATTTAGCTATTGATTATATATTACAATTACTCTTTGAACAATTGCATAGAAATTTCACTTAAATCTTCTGATAATCTTAAGTTGTAGGGAGTTCAGTTATATTTGGCACAAGGCCAGTGTAATAAACATGCACCTACTTCAGGCTTTCCTCAAAGCTAAAATTCATCATTGAAATGCTATTGAGAAATTTAAAAAGAATAAAGTGAGGCAGCTAAAGGAGAACTCTGCTGATTTTGAAAATTGGAAAGGATGATATTTCTGAGTTGAGGTAATATTTACAGCATTTACATTATTTATACTATTGTCCTCATCTTTGTTGCCATTTGTATGACGTTTCATCCATTGTACACTCTGGCCTTCTTCAGGTGCTAGGAATTTTGAACCAAACACTTTATTACAACCTTTATTTTTGTTTGAAATTCCTAGCACCTGAAGAAGCCTGGAGTGTACAATGGTTGAAATGTTGTACAAATGGTAACAAAGAAAGGATAAATAAGAGAAGTTCTAAAGTGAGTAAGTGAAGACTGAAGAGAGGCCATAAAGAGAACTAGAAAGAGACCAAGCAGAGACTGTCAAGTGACTGAGCAGGGAGTCTACAAAGAGGCCATGAAGAGACCAAACATAGACCGTGAAGAGACTACAAAGAGTCTGCAAAATGTCTGAGTGTAGGCCAAGAAGAAACCAACTAGAGGCTACAAAGTGGCCTAGCAGAGGCTGAACAGGTTGCAAAGAAGCCAAAAAGGGCTATGTAGAGACTGAGCATTGGACTGCAAAAAGGTTAACCAGGGAGCATAAAGACACGATGAAGACACTGAGCAGAGGTTGCAAAAAGGTCAAACTGAAGCCTCAAAGAGCAGAGGACAAATAGAGAATAAGCAGAAACCATGCAGAGGCCAGAAAGAGGCTGCAAAGCAAGGAGCCCACAAAGAGGCCAAGCAGAAACCCTGAAGTGACTAAGCAGAAACCAAGAAAAGGCAAAAATGTAAACAAGCAGAGGCTACAAAGAGGCTGGGCAGAACTCACAGAACTCAAAATCCCTGAAAATTTGTCACCTTTTAATAGTCAGTTGTGCTTAGTTTAATTTGTAACATACAATAGATGTAGTTAGAAAAAAATGCAAATAATCATAAGATAGTGAGAGTCACAAAAGCATTGCCTGGGGTCCCCAAATCAGGCTTACCCTGGGGTATTAGTGGGTAGTATGCACTATTCTTCTATAGAATAAGAATCTGGTATATAAAGAGGATGTGAATTCCATTGTAAGACATAATTAAGTAATTGCCACTGGTTTTGCCTCATTCTGATAAACAAATTTACCTCATTCTGATAAACAAATTTACCTCATTCTGATAAACAAATTTACCTCATTCTGATAAACACTTTTCTTCTTTAGGTAGATATTGTTGTAACTGGCGTACAGTGCCACTTCATATTCCAGGAAATTGAATTTGTGAGGCGCAGGCTCAAATTTTACTTCAAGCGCTCTGTGGCCTCTTCTGTTGTAAGTGGTTGTGATGGCTGTGGTCCAAGTTGAGGAGATCTCTTGTCCCTTAACTGAAGAAAACCAAAAAAAAAAAAAAATGATGTAGAAAATTAGATAGAATAATATATTTGTGAACATATTTTTCTTTAAACCTCATGATGAGAAAGACTTAAATGCCAAAAGAGTAACATAATTTTCAGTCTTTGGTTAAATTTTACATGACTGATCCACCCAGTGAGGATAAAACTCATTATTCAGGGTTATGAGTGACCCATCCAATACATTCTACATTTAAAAATAAATAACTGAGAAAAGGTATGGTCAACAAGTCAATAGAGGTACCAACAAAAAGAATGATTTCTTGATCAACACAATATATATGTCAAAAGTATGAAAAAGTGGGCTTACCTTGTGGTGTGGTGAAATAAAGAGTTGACATACTTTCATAGATTGAAGGGGGTTTGGGTAAGGCATAGATCTCTGCATAAAAAGAAGCATCGGCAGGAAGTGGGTGAATATCTACATGGAATATTTTCTGAGGAAAAAGAGCAAAAAGTCTATCTAATAGACATGTAATGACATCAAAAGGACTATATTATAGACATGTAAAGACATCCAAAGTTTTTGTTTAAATTTCTGAGATGAGGTAGTATTTACACTACATTGTTTGGACTATTGTTCTCATCTTTGTTGATCTTTGTATGACGTTTCAGCTGTTGTACTCTCAGGTCTTCTTCAGGTGCTAGGAATTTTGAACCGAACTCTTTATTACAATCACTTAATTATGAACTCTGGTAAAAATGTTTACTGAACATTAGTTCTATAAGTCCCAGAAATTCAGTTGTTCTTGTTCTTAAAGACACATGGCCCAGTTGATATAGACATTGGTTAGTTCCAGTGACTTGACCCAAAGAGTTGTGAGTTCAATACAGCAGTGATGAACAAATAACTTAGAGGGTTAGAGGGAGATAACTCATGACTACCAAAAGATTATTTCAGCAAGGAATGAGAATGATATCTCCCAGTGATTGTAATCAAGGTTTTGATTCAAAATTCCTAGCACCTGAAAAAGGCCAGAGCGTACAAAGGCCAAAATGTCGTACAAATGGCAATAAAGATGAAGCCATAGTCTGAATAATGTAAATAATCCAAAGTTTTAACCCACAGGCAGGTGAAAACATCCAAAGGTCTATCTTATAGGTGGATAAAGAGAAATTAATAAACCTATCTCATAGACAGATAAAGAAATTAATAGGTCTATCTTCCTTCATTAGGTGCCATGTAATGTGATAGATACCAACTTGGCAGACCGCCTGCAGTCTCTCTCCCACTGACGCGACGTGTCTTCCCTGTGTCTCTTCTATAAATACTTTCACGGCTTCTGCTCCGATGAACTTAGATCACTGGTGCCCCCTAAATACGAATTTGCACGAGATACTAGATTAGCAACTAGATCCCACCCTTTTACAGTGAAACCGATAAAATGCAGCCGTAACTTCTACTCCAACAGTTTCTTTCCTCGCACTTCCCGACTGTGGAATTCCCTTCCACACAATTGCTTCCCTGACGGCTACAATCTCCAGGAGTTTAAATGTAAGGTCAATAGACACCTCCTAACACACTTACCTGCTCCCATTCTATCAAACACTCTTCCCATCTGCCCAACCCTCATCCTCGGTATCCTTACTCATCTGTCACCTTCCTCCTGACATTCCCTATGTCTAACCACTCATTCTCTTTACCTTCCCCTATGTAGCCCCATGCGCAATAGTGGCAGTGGAATGCCTTGCTTGGGGTGAGATGATTAAAAAAAAAAAGGAAAGATGATCAGTTCACTTTTTGATTCATGACCAATTTAGCAGAAGAATCTCTGCAGTAGGCTGCTGTTACATTCTGCAATAAACTGGTTGCCAACAAAGACTATAGGACCGAATATGTTCTGCTAATTAACCTATAGATGGGGAGGAAGAAATGGATTCTGCTATATCTGGTCGGGTGCTCCTGCTATCCACCTAGGTATTCTTGACAAAATCCAATGGAGAATCTGTAATGTGATTGATCCTGACTTGGCAGCTCAGATACAGTCACTTTCTCACAGGCACAATGTGGCTTCCCTGTGTCTCTTCTACCAATACTTTCACAGCTTCTGCCCCCTATATATGAATTTACTTGAGCCACAAGATTAACAACTAGGTATCACTCTTTTACTGTGAAACCAATAAAATGTAAATGCAAATTCTACTCCAGCAGATTCTTTTCTCGCACTTCCCACCTGTGGAATTCCCTTCCATTTATTTGCTTCCCTGATAGCTACAATCTCCAAGAATTTAAATGTAAAGTCAATAGTCATCTATCTCACTAACCTGCATTCTCTCTCAGGCTCCTTTCTCCAGCCACTCCACTCATCAGTATTTTCATCCTTCTCTTATCTACTTCCTGACACCCACTATAACCTGTTACTCTTTCTCATAACTTTCCTCCTATGTAACCCCCTGCAAAACAGTGGCAGTAAAATGCCTTGCTTGGGGCAATATGATTATAAAAAAAAATACCTTACTTTAGTGTATTTGTATATATGTGATTGTTACAAACGTGACTGGAATTTGAATTCGGCTCTCCAAGTTCTCCATTACCCATCACACCACTCATTATCCATTATACCACCCAGACATATAGACACGAAGAAATCTATAAGTCTATCAATATAAATATAAATCAATATAAGAAATCAATATAAGAAATCTATAAGTCTATCTTATAGACATATAAAGTTAAATCTATAAGTC
The DNA here is from genome assembly GCA_037127315.1 of Ascarosepion bandense. Lineage (NCBI taxonomy): Eukaryota > Metazoa > Mollusca > Cephalopoda > Sepiida > Sepiidae > Ascarosepion > Ascarosepion bandense. The sequence goes on from JBBBDQ010000151.1 coordinate 2,773,691, forward strand.
TATCTTATAGACATATAAAGTTAAACCTATAAGTCTATCTTATAGACATATAAAGTTAAATCTATAAGTCTATCTTATAGACATATAAAGTTAAATCTATAAGTCTATCTTATAGGCATATAAAGTTAAATCTATAAGTCTATCTTATAGACATATAAAGTTAAATCTATAAGTCTATCTTATAGACATATAAAGTTAAATTATTTAAATTAGACTAATGCTATCAATTGCAGAATTAAATTTTTGAATTTATTTTATACATAAAGAAAATACAGAAATGTAATTCTGTGGATGAGACCATTAATCAAGACAAAAAAAAAGTATATGTTAAGCAGATGCCAAAACGTTTTTGAATTTCCATACTTGGGGGATTATTCCAAAACTTAAATTTAAAATTAATTATTTGGCAAATCATTTTTATCGGGATTGTATCTTGTTAAAGACTGCATTTCAAAAGTCTAAAAATTGGTTCTTCATTTTTAAATAAAGAAAAAATAACAATTGATTCAATTACATGAGTTGTACATAAATGTGCTGGCTGTAAGATTATTTATATTGGTGAGATGATATTGTTTGGTGAGTCCTTAGACTTAAGACCAACTGAAAGTTAGTATTTAACTGAATTTTAAATACAGCATTGTTTAGCGCTTTAAAAATATTGACCTATTAGAGTAAAGAAAGAAAACTATTTGGTTACTTTAACAATACAAGCATATGCTGAGACAATATTATCCAGTTTTGAAGCAAGCAAAAGGTAAAAAATATTGAAAGCAAACAGTAGAACTTCCCTGCAAATTGCTACATGCTCTGCTATCAGTGTTATTCTTCACTTTAGTTCCATCTGTTATGATTTCCAGAATAAAAACAAATAAAGCTAGCCTCCACATTACACCCTGATAAAGGTTTTAGAATCAAAGGGGAGATAATTCAGTTATTGCCACAATGGAGGAGTGCTATGCAAGAGATGCAAGAATTCATAAATGGGTAATGGAAGCCGCTAACAGGCCTTCTTCAGGTAGAGGCTGTCAGGGGTTCAATTCACAGATGATGTGCAGAAGAGTCAGCGCCATAAAATGGGCACTTGTTCCAGTCACCAATCTCACTTCTGCAGACACTGTAGAAATCCTGCCTTGTACAAGTCTTGAAAACAATTACGATGAACATAAGCAGCATCAGCGGATGAAAGGCTTCCTAGTATGAAGTCAATGGCCATGTTGCCATGATCAAGATAAGCCTTCAAGTAACCACATCTGGTCATGGGACTGATGATACACACGAAAGCTAAAGTGCTAAGTAAACTTTAAAAGACATTTCTTAGATTTCCCTAACAGCATGAAATAAAAATAAGACTGGAAACTTCTGCATCATTTTAAAATACTTTTTCTGAGTACACACATATATATATATATATATATGCACACACACACACACACACACACACACACACACACACACACACACACACAGCATAAATAAGACCAACTTACTGCAAGATCAGCCATTTTCCATTGTCTGTTCTCTTTTACTTCTGAATAGTCAAGCACACGACAAATATTTTTGCCTCCACTGTTAACACCACTTGTCAGGTAGACAGAGACTTCAAAACCTTTTAGGTAATTTACCGAACCTGCAGAAAAAATCAATAAAATAAAATAAAAAAACAATTATAAAAATGTTTATTGTGGGTGGGTGTAAATAAATGGGTGTAATGTTTATTTAAGGGTAAATATTTGTTGAGGATGTAGATAAGAGGGCATAAATCTTGATGAGGATGTAGATGACAGGGTGTAAATATTTGATGTGTGTGTAGATAAGAGGGAATGTTTGGTGAGTATATAGATAAGATATAAGTGTTTGATGAGGGTATAGATGTGAGGGTGTAAACATTTGATGTGTGTGTAGAGAAGAAGATATAAATGTCTGATGGGGGTGTAGATGAGAAGGTGTAAATATTTGGTACGTGTATAGATAAGAGGGAATGTTTATTGAATGTATAGATAAGATGTAAATGTTTGATGAGGGTGTAGATCAGAGGGTGTAAATGTTTGATGTGTGAGTAGCTAAAAGGCCATAAATGCTTGTTGAGGGTGTAGATGAGTGGGTACAAGGGATGACCAGAGTGTAGAGAACTTGCTGTAAAAGTGTGTAAATAAAGTAATTCTTTCATTTGAAATCCCAAAAAGAAAAGCCAAATGAGATATAAAAGGAATTTTTTTATTTACTTATCACATAATGTCTATCTTTACACGAGTCTAATCAGACCAAAATTAAGTTTTTATTGTCATACTTGGGCTAAAGCTGTCCAATACTTACTTTCTAATCATGAAATTGTTTAATAAACATTTACACGGCCTTGTGGGTGATGGATTATTTCCATCCTTCAACCTATAGAATATATGCTGTTTTTTTATCAATATTTTCATGACAGATGTTCAGACAAATGACATTCTCTTGTTTAGTTTCAAACAAATTCTAAGTGCATCATTTGTTCAGACCCCCTCCATTTTCCATAAAGCAATTGATTTTATTGAGCATTTAGTAAGTTAGAAAAATTAAAATTTTTTTTTTAATCAATTCAGCCCAAGCAAGGTAATTAAACCACTAAGATGCAATGGGCTACTGAGTATATTTGAATAAAAGAAAAATCTTTATTAAGGAAAGAGAACAATAAAAGAACAGGAATTAAAAAGATACTGATTGACAATGCATTTAAATTATTGAACATAAAAGTTGACGGGAAAGTAAGAGACCAGGTGAGAACTTAATGAGTGAGAACTGTGATAGAAGAAAATCATTCCACCTGTACGTGAAACATGCTTTGGGTGATCATGTCTCGAAAGAGACATGACTGACTGGGCAGAAGATTATCCCGCAGTAGGTTGCCATTGCTTTCTGCGGTAGACTGGTTGCCGACCAAAGCTATAGAACCCAATTTGTTCTGTTATTTAACCCATAACTGGAAGGAAGAGACAGATTAATACCTTTCCCAAGGGTAATTGTGCGTAAGTGAATGCAAAGAATTCAACTGGAATTCGAACTCGGCTCCCTGATTTCTCGTTCTGAGCCTATATCCACTGCAACACATGCAAGTACTGTGCTTAAATACATAAAGTCTAGGTACCATAGAGAAAAGTAATATTTATTTTGGAAAATACAAAAAAGTGGCACAAGGTCACACGCTTGGAATAGGGAAAGTCTGATCTTCTTTTTGTCTCATGCTAGCCACAAACACTAACCCAAGCATACCATACTATTCCTTACACCAAAATAGCATGTTTACTATAGATACAAAGTCTCTATAAAGTCCTAACTAGTTTCCATATGTGCAATTTGTTTGAATAAAAATAACTTAAAAACAAATACCATAGAGGAACGTCCATCAGAGTAATTTAAAATTTATATAGAAAAAGCACAGGGAAGCTACATTAGGCAGTGGAGAAAAAAAAAGTTGCTGAAACTGAGATGCTAGGCCAGGACCAGTAACATTGCAGAGTCTTTGTATTTTATCAAGAATATGCAAACACAGCAGAAGCATTAGACTAGACCAGATGTAACAGCAACATTCAATCTTCATTTTGTTCTAACAAAAAAAAAAATCCTTAAATTGTTAAATACCTGTTGGGTCTGCCTTCCAGGTTAAATGAGCACCTAGGATATGTTCTTTACTTTCTGAGTCCTTCTTGGTAAACACCTCTGCCTGAAAATCAGTGGGACCTCCTGGCCACTTGGCATCATCATTCTTACTGTATGCTCCCATGGAGCTGTGACAAGCTGCAAAAATAATTTCAAAAGATTAATAACATTGAAACCCAATTAACAATTGTGAAAAAATAATAATAATCCCTTTCCAGAGGATCAGCAGGGTTGATGGTGCCTAGGATAAATTTCTGGTACCAGTTTTAATTATTCCTTGTTTTTTCTAACAAACCTTCTGTATTTTTCCTGTGGAAATGAATTTGTCATATCAGTGCAAAAAAGAAGTTTCAAAAAATGGAGGCTTAAGATGACAAATTTTTAATTTTTAACCAATAAGAGCCCTTAAAAAAGGATGCTATATTTTTTAACACTTGCAGATGATCTTTAGACATGTTGAAGGGTCAAAACATAGCAAATTCTAATATCGATTGTCTTTTGAATTGCTGAGTAAAAAATTAAAACTTTTAACCGTTAATAACTTTGAAGTAATTCTTAACATTTAGGCCCAGTTTAGAGCCTTTCATTTTCTATAAATTTCCTTAAGTAATCTTAATGATCCAGTCTTTGGTAAAAGTTTTGTCTGTTCCACAACTTTACCAATTACTCATTTTCAACATTATCTGAGTTGTATCTATGCAATTTGTGCAAAAAGGTAGAGAGGAGATGAAAGCCCAATGAAAGGATCATGGGGAAGAAGAATCAATGCAATACTATGCTGAATCAGTGAAGGCTCAATCGACAATAGTCACGCATCCCATTGAAAATAGAAACAATAAGGATGTTTTCACTAAAAATCAGAAAAGATCACATTGAAATCTCTAGAGCACATGAGGAAAGAGAGCTCAGAAAATTTGACACTCACAAGACATTAGACTGAATGACGCTAGTCTCTGAGAGAGCAATGCACTGCGCCTCCTTGGCCTCACTTCCTTAAATGGAATGACTATATCAAATCCATAACTGCATCTACTGCTAGGAAGATGGGTTCACTGTGTCAGACCAGGAAGTTTTTCTCGTAGGAATCAATTTTGCACATTTATAAAGCTACCATTTGTCTCGGCATTGCAAACTGTTGCCATATGATTGGATGCTTCTGCTATTTCTCTTGAGGTTCTCAACAAAATCCAAAAGAGGATCTGCAATGTAATCAGTCCTGACTTGGCATCTCGACTTCAGTCCCATGGCATAGCTTCTTCTGTCTTTTCTGCAAGTATTTTCATGGTAACTTCTCTAACAAGCTTTTCCTTTTACTGTTGAAATAGTTAAATGTAACTTTCACTTCTACTTGAACAGTTTCTTTTCTCACACTTCCCATTTGTGGAATTCACTTTAATTTGCTTTCTTCCTGAATAGCTATAATCTCCAAAAGTTTAAATGCAGTGTCAGTTGCCATCTTTTATTTACTTGATTTCAATCCATCACTTATCCTTTCTTCGTTATCCCCTGTAACTTCTTTTTATTTGCTCACTATAACCCTATGTGCATTGTGTTGCAGTGGATATTGGCTTGGAACGAGAAATCGGGGAGCTGAATTCGAATTCCAGTTGAATTCCTTGCATTCACTTATGTGCAAATACCCTTGAGAAAGATATTAATCCGTCTCTTCTCTCCGGCTATGGGTTAAATAGCAAGACAGATTGGTTTCTATAGCTTTGGCTAACAACCAGTCTACCGCAAAAAATAATAGCAACCTATTGCGGAAGAATCCTCTGCTTAGTCAGTCATGTCTCTTTCGAGACATGATCGCCCAAGCGTTTATCATGTATGGCACTTAACTGGCTGATAACCCTCTGTGCATTAATGACATTTCTGAAACATATTGAAAGCAATAAGGATAGAGAAAACAGCAAATAATCTACGTAAATGAATGGAAAAACAGATGAGGAGAGATAATAAAGGCACAAAAATTGCATAGAGCTACAAAGGCTAGGAAGTTGTGGAGAGCTATAACTACTCATGCCCTGAAGGGTCAAAGGTAAACATTGAGTAGTGTACCTGATGAACTTGTGTAAATGGATGGCTTGGAAAGAGAAATTGGTGAGCCGAGTTTGAATTCCAGTTGAATACCCTGCATTCACTTAAGCACTGGTACCCTTGGGAAAGGTATTAATCTGTCCCTTCCCTCCCGTTATGAGTTAAATAACAAAGGTAGAACTTGGGGACCAAGCCCTTAAAAACAAATCCCAATGAATCTTGATAACCGAAAAAGAAAAAAGTACTACAAGACACAAAACTTATATAAAAACAACAATAAATTGTTGAAAAGAAAAAGGTATTACCAGCAATAAATAAAATTTAGTTGGCAATAAATGACCTGCCGAGGTTGATATGCCATAAAACAAACAAATAAACAAACAAACATTATACATACAATTGAAGAGAAGCAACTTATGCAGGGGTTAATGAAACCTAGCAGTTTTGCTACTGTTGTGAGTGTAATTCTCAAGCATGTTTCACAATTAGGGTCTTTTACCTGATGTGATGCTGAAATAATTTTAATCTTGATTGGTGTCTGTGTTAATGTAAAAAGTTAAGATTTCAAAATGTTCAATTGCAAAAAGACTGAATGTATGGTTGTTAGTAAAAGGGGTAAATTTTTGTTTTGTTCCCCGAAGGCCTTTACCCCTTCAAATCTTTCGAAAACATCCTTATTTCCGTACAAAAGTAAATGCTGAACTCAATTCGATAATTGTTTATTGACGAAACCTAACTTTTTTCAATTTTACAACCAGAAAAATATCGAACTTTTTTTCGCTGTTTATCTCACCCCGTAACCACGGTTCAAAACGTTATTCACTGCAGAATGACTTCACGTGTAGATTGGTGATTTTTCAACCAATTTGCCTTCCTTTTTGCTATTTATGCGTGGAAATTGAGTTCCGAGCTCAAACAAATCGCGGACTAATCGCTCAAAAGAAGTAAAAGGGCCGTAATAAGTATCCTATGTCCCAAGTCATTCAGCAGTGAATCAGATATGAAAATAGTAGTAAGGTGTGACATATAGTCCGACTTTTTTGTGGTCAAAAACAGGAAAAATGGTAGGTTTCTTCAATAAACAATTATCGATTTGATTTCAGCATATACATTTGCTCGTAATTAAGGAAGTTTAGGAAAGATTTGACAGGGTAAAGGCCTTCAGGGAACAAAACAAAAATTTACCATAAAAGGGGTAACCAAACATGCAAATTACAGATTGAGATACCAAAATCAAAATCTGGGAAGTGTATTAACAGAGGACAGAGAGAGTGACACAGAAATCCAAAGGCACATTGGGATAGTGAAAGATACCTTCCAAAAGTAGAGCAAGATATTAAGAAACAGATAGAAAAAAAATCACTGGAAACAAAAAAAAAAAAAAGAAAAAAGAAAAAAAGAATCCAGAACTGTTATATAATATCAGTCCTATACGGCAGTAAATGCTTGTAAATCTCCTCAGAGATGAAGAAGAGACTTGAAGGAACAGATATGTGCTTCTACAAAGAATAGAGTCCTGAACTGTGATGTAATGTCAGTCCTTCTATATGGCAGTGAATACTGGACAATATCCTCACAGATGAAGAGACTTGAAGCAACAGAAATGTGCTTCTACAAAAGAATGCTGGGAATACCCTGGACCGAACAAGTGAGCAGCAATAAAATTCTAGAGAAAATAGCAACATAAAAGACACTAAAAAATAACATCAGGAAGAGACAGATGAGGTTTCTGTGAAATAATTAGAAAGGCGGGTTTGGAAAATTTAATGCTCACAGGACAGATTGATAGTGAGAGAGACAGGAAAACAATGCACAACATACCTGGGGAGCTTTAGTGAATGAATGGTGCATCAGGGTAAGGAAAATATGTATAAAAAAAAATTATTAAGGAACAGGAACTTGTAGAGAACCATAATTGCCAATGTCTTGAAGGGACATGACACATAAAAATTTCAAAGGTCTTTCTGTTTAAAAGACTGATGCAGCACACTCTTCCAGATGTTTTTATTATTATTATTATTTTTATTTTTCTATGCTAAGATATTTCCTAATGGATATGGGTAAACTGGAGGCAGTAGAAATATGGGTTATAGAGAAGAATACTAAGAATTCCATGGCTGAAAGAGGCAAGGAAAAAATCTTAAAGAAAATGTATCTATGTATACCATGCTGTATCTATGTGAGATCCGAAGCACACATTAGACTAGCTGAAAGAAGCCTTCCAGCAGCTAAGCAAGATGCCAAAAAAATGGAAAAACTTTTGTTAGAAACAAAGAAAAGGGTGCGAGATTGCTATGTGTTATTCATGCACTTATAAGGCAGTGGATGCTAAACAATCTCCCCATGGACAAAGAAGGAACTGGAGAAATGTGGGTTCTACAGAAGGATGCTGAGAATTCTATGGACAAAGTGAGGAAACAATGGGGAAATCTTGAAGAAAATGTCAACGAAAACAACACTTAGTATCAGGAAAAGAATAGCTGAAACTCCTTGGACAAATAATAAGGAAGTGGGGTTTGGATAACATAACCCCCACAGAGCATATTGACGGCAAGACAGGTTGAGGAAAATGAGTTATTTAACTGATTAACTTGTGTGAATAAATGGGTTGACAAGATAGGGAGGAAGCATTAGCAAAAGAAGAGAAATAGCTACTAGGATAGAAGGTTGTGGAGAGTCATGATCATCTATATCCTGAACAGACGCGGCACATGGTAGATTAAAGCTACGGAAAAGTATAAAGGGAAGTAACTCTGTTATTATGTTGCTTTCATGAAGGAACTCGGGAAATAACAAGGGAAGCAACTTCTTTAATTATTTTTTTACACCTCTGTTAAACGAAAATTAGGCACAACAAAATAAAAGGAAAAAAAGAAAAAATCGGTAACTAAAGTTTAAAATGCATTTTGAAAATGAAAATTTTTTTATTGAAGCTTTTATTTTAGTTTTAATTTTAATTTAAATGGTTGGAATGAATAATCTTTTGGAAATCGCGAAAATCTGCCATATTGGCGAATCTGTTAAGAAGACAACATTAAAAATTATTGTCATTATTTAAAAAAAAAAAAACTTTTCCGAAACTTTATTTGAGGAAGATGAACTGATTTAAATTTTAATCTGAATTAAAACAACTATGTGTGTTGCGGTGCAATTAGCAAAATAACGAAGAAAACTCATTAGAACAACTGTCATGATATTTGTTGGTCAACACTTAGCATGGACAGAATTTACGTTCCAACGTGACAGTCTTTATTTTAATAATTGACGAAAGAAGACAAACATTGTTTAAACAACAATATAAATATGTATTAACAAATATACGTTTGATTATAAAAGAATAAACCAGCTGTGCACAGAGAATTAATCAAGGTAGGTAAAGATTGATTGAAAAATTGCATAAGATAAGAAAAAACGCGTGTAAGTTAGAAAAAAATGTTCAGAGACCAAAATATTGAGTTGTCTCTCTTTAGTCGTTCAGTTCGAAGAAAGTAAGTTTGTTTAAAAGTTATTTCTTGTCGACAGTTCACCTGTGGCTGATTTAGATTTAAAGTTGAATGTTATGAAAGAATAAGAGTTTGCTGAAAGGTAATTCGTGTGAGGAAAGTTATTGAGTAAATGTTATGTGTGCGTTGAAAGAGTTCTTAGCTTTGGCAGTTTCACAGGTATGACTGAGTGAGTGATTAAATGAGTGAGTGAATGCATGAAACTTAGACTGGCGCGAACTCTTGTGGCAAAATAAGACTCGCCGGTGAAAGCAACAAATCTCAGGGTTTTTATAGGTGTCAGGAGGGATCAACTTAGCTACGCGGGAAAAAAAACAAAAAAACTTTATCTCACGTGCAGAGGATTCTATTGGCTAGAAAAGAATCAACCAATCACAATTCAAGTTCACGTAAAAATTAAGGAAGTTATCTGGAGAAGTGCACAAAATCTTACTAGGTAAAATAAAGCGATTACAAAATTGTCGCTAGATTGCGATTGCAAAATTGTCCTATAGTAAGTAAGTAAGTAATATTTGTTATCCAATGAAAAAGCGATCGAGCTAGTAAGTGAGTGATATATATATATATATATATATATATATATATATATATATATATATCGCACAATAATAATAATAATAGTATGAATTATTTCATTAATAAAATACATTTCTATATTTTTTGTAGGTTATTTAACCTCCACTAAATTACTACCTCCTTATGCGACTTAAGAAATGGCGGAGAAAATATTCAGTTAGCAAAATCTAGAAGTGGAGGTGATGTTCAAGTGTCCACTCTCGTGCGTCGATTGGTAAGCTTGTCATGTACACTAAAATATCAAATACAATATTTATAAATTAATCACACTCAGTAAAGTGCTTACATAGTAAAACACACCAATAAAACCATAGAATACAAATCAGGAAGGTTTTATTAGTCATCGTTATTTAGGTAGACCCGGCTAAAATGTGAGGATGTAGAAGTCATACCACGTGACTTATGAGGGCCAATAAGAAATAAGAGATAAAAAAAATAATCTAATTATGGAGCTGATTTTCTTACGAAGACGTGCATAAAACACGAAATCCGGCCCCAAAGATCAGATACGCACAGGTCCACGTCGCTCCAATTTATGGCCTTCACGACCTCATTCACGCCTACATGCTAAAAGGCGACAGCGCTGACGAACCGTTTCAGACTACGGCAACAGAGTCCATGGTAGAAAACAAATTTTCTCTCTTGTATCCCCTTTTTGGGGCAGTACTTTATTGAGGATGTGCATTGTGGTGCAGTGGATATCGACGCGAGGTGCCGAGTTCGAATTCCAGTTGAATTCCTTGTTTTCACTTACGCAATTTCAACCTACTGCGGGATAATCTTCTGCCCAGTCAGTCTTGTCTCATTCGAGACATGATCGCCTAAAACGTGTATCAAATATGGCAGTTAATTGACTGACTGCATCCCCTTTATAATATTGTGAATCATGCGCACAAATGTTGACTTTATCACATAAACACACTTATAACAATAGCAACATTCAATGGTTCATCACATACGTGCACAAATATCTTATTTCAGAACTTTATTAACCGAAACAAACAAACAAACAAAAAAAAAATTACTTTTAGTCTATAATCAACTGCTTGTATTCTTGTCGTTATATTAAATCAATGTTTATTTGTTGAACCTACGTTGTTTTTTTCTGCTGGATTTTATTCTTTTGATAAATATCGTGTGATTCTAAGCGGCCGAATTACGAGCAGTCCCTCAATACTGGAGCGAATACCGACATTCCGAATTTTGACAATTCACGAAAAACCGAGTGTACGAATTTCTACAAGTTGATCTGATAAGTTTTCTCGTATAAATGCCTTAACTAATTTGACGTATTATATAGTATCGACGAAAAACCTCTCATCGACTGATCTATCACCGTCTTTTTTTTTTTTTTTTTTTGTCGTCATGTATGAATTGTCTTGTGTCACTGCCAGGCTAAGAACACAGATTTCTAGCGAAATATCTCGTCAGTATTTTCCCCAATAGTTAAACGACACAGGAACTAAATCAAGATATACTTACACTTTGTTCCATAAAGGTTACACGGAAGGCGAGACTGAAAATAAGAAAATATGTAAATTTATATAAAAAATAAAAACACTTAAAATAAACAAAAAATGGGGAAAAAAACGGAAGACAAAGACAAAAGAAATAAAAATCAAAGAAACAAAAACAAAATAAGAAATAAAAACAAAAATGTAACCACATTTTATCGGATTGTTTTTACCTTCTGATTTGAGGGGTTACTATTTTTCATAAAATTACCTGTTGTTGAGACAATTACCGTATTTTCCGTCTTGGAAGACGCACCTTAATATTGGAAAGAAATTTCTAAGTCATTTTCATACAACAACACATTCACCATACGTTCCTAACAAACTGGCGCCACGTAATATTTACATTAATTAGTTAAGTGCCATACGTGATATACGTTTGGGCGATCATGTCTCGAAAGAGACATGGCTGACTAAGCAGAGGATTTTTCCGCAATAGGTTGCTATTATTTTCTGCGGTAGACTGGTTGTTAGCCAAAGCTATAGAAACCAATCTGTCTTGCTATTTAACCCATAGATGGAGAGAAGAGACGGATTAATATCTTTCTCAAGGGTATTTGCGAGTTAGTGAATGCAAGGAATCCAACTGGAATTCGAGCTCGGCTCTACGATTTCTCATTCCGAGCCGACATTAACTGCACCACCAACATTAATTACTCGTCCTATTTTGTTTGTATGGCAATGACATACTAGTTTGTGGTTAGTAAATATACTACACATCTTTTATTGTCCAAGGGTGGTTCAGAAAAATGAATTAAAAATGAATTAAAGATTTTTAAGATATGCATGTAAATATATAAAACAATGGAATTTTATTCATCCCCACCCCAAAAACTCATCACTGCTGGATTAATGTAAAAGCTCTAAAATATCATCTGCAGCTTCATCACTACTGTCAGTCATTTACAATAAATGATCCTCACTACCATTTCATCCATGTCATGGTGGTAACTGATATGTTTCCCGGATTACTGAAATTTTGACCTGTTCAAATCTAGAGTCAATCGTTATCTTCCTCTCCTATCTATATAAACTACCCTTTAAAATAACGTTAAATTTTCGTTTTAGATCTCGAAGGCTTTCCCCCCTTCAAATTTATCCAAAATAGCATTATTTCTGTGCAAATGTATATGCTGAACTCAAATCAACAATTAGTTATTGAAGAAACCTACCTTTTTGTTCTGAACGTCCATAAAAAAATCGAACTACATTTTGTATCCCGTAACTCTAATGCAGTCATGAAATTAACTGCTGAATGACTTTCTGCGTAGGACAATAAATTTCGGTCTATTTTCGGTCGATTTTCTTCCTTTACTGAAACTTCCGGCTATTTACTTCCTATAATACGCTATTGTATTTCTACGCGCATTACTTTTATTACAAACTTGTTTTGAATTTTTCCTATACCGATTTCCACCCAGTCTGTCCTGCTATTTACCCAAAGCTGGGGACGTAGAAGAGATTGGTCATATCTTTACCCTTTTCAAAGGGTAAAATGAATGTAATGAACTCGACTGGAATCCAAGCTGCTATCCATTACTCCACCGTGCCTCCTTTAATATAGCGTTACTTATATTTTTTCTAAGTCCTCTTCTGATGATGAACTATGAAATGGTTGAAAGTCAGAGGATCAACCTTACTTACAATCCAAGTTGCTAAAAAAAAAAAATTCTACATAGGTGATCAGGGCTCATCACAACTTTCTATCACATGTGGCTCATAGCAATCAGTTTTCTCCCTTTGCTAAGGCTTCCTCCGCCCTATGTTCCGCCCTCTATTCCCACAAGGCCCTCAGGTAAGTGTCCCGCTGCCTTTTCCTTCAATATATCCTGTGAGGGTTAAGTTTTCCAAGACCTCTTTCCTCATATATTTAAAGAATTTCAGCTGTTTTTCCTGATTCTGAGTAGAAGTTTTTTTTCTGTTGCCATTTTCGTTAAGATTTCCCGTATTTACTAGCCTTCCCAGGCAAGGCCAGATGTGACACATGGTCATTTTATAGTGGGTCTTCCCGGCCATATAGCCGGGCCAAAAGATCTCTGTCTATTTTTCCCCAGTCGTGGTTCTACCCTTCGGCGGAACCACGACTGAGTTTGTGCTCTCTGCTCGGAAACAGAGAGCGCCCTCTACCCGAAGGCAGAGAACTGACAGTGTCATAGAAAAGTCAGGCGAATGCCTAAGACCTTTTCCGTATTTACTAGCCTTCCCACGCAAGGCCAGATGTGACACATGGTCATTTTATAGTGGGTATTCCCGGCCATATAGCCGGGCCAAAAAATCTCTGTCTATTTTTCCCCAGTCGTGGTTCTACCCTTCGGCGGAACCACGACTGGGTTTGTGCTCTCTGCTCGGAAGCAGAGAGCGCCCTCTACTCGAGGGCAGAGGGCTGACAGTGTCATAGAAAAGTCAGGCGAATGCCTAAGACTTTCGTTAAGATTTCCCTGTTGCTTACTCGATCCGTCCATGGAATTCTCAGTGTCCTTCTGTTCAATAGAACCTCATTTCCGCTGCCTCTAATTTTTTTCCCCATCCCTAGGGAAATTGTCAAGCATTCATTGCCATATAAGAGGACGGATACCACATAGCAATCAAGCACTCTTTTTCTTTGTTTCTAACGAATTCTTTCCGTTTTGAAGAACCTTGCAATGTTTTAGGAATACTTCTTTCGTTAGTTTCATGCGTGTTCGGGTCACGGCATTACAGTTTCAATCCCCTATTAAAATATTTGTCAGACACTATTTACATTATTCGGACTATTGTCCTCATCTTTGTTGCCATTTGTACGACGTTTAGGCCGTTGTACGCTCCGGCCTTCTTCAGGTGCAAGGAGTTTCGAACCAAACCCTTTATTAAAATTACTGGGGGTATATCATTCTCATTCCTTGCGTATAGCCTCTTTTGGTAGTCATGAGTCATCTCTTTCTACCCCTCTAAGTTACTTGTTAACCACTGCTGTTGCTTGGTATTGAACTCACAACTCTGAGTCAAGTCACCGGAACTAACCAACGTCTATATCCAGCACCTGAAGTAGGCCGGATCGTACAACGGCCGACTCGTTGTACAAATGGCAACCAAGATGAAAACAATAGTCCGTGTAAATACTACCTCATCTCAGAAATATAGACAAATACTTGTCAGACATTTAAACTTCTGCACCTAACTGATTTTGATCGCTACAATTTGTAAGTCGTAAAAACAATGATACACAATCATTTATTTTTTTAATTTCACCACAACCGGATGTGTCAGCAACATTCAAACTTAGACATTATACAACAGTTTACCTCTTTTGTTTTTAACGATTTTTTTTTCTTTTAATCTTTTCACTCCCAAGCAAGGCAATAAAATTACTAAGATGCGAAGGTTAACCGAGTGTGAGAGAATATAAGAAAAAGGTAACATCATTAAAGAGAAAGAACTCATCACTGCTAAAAGAACAAGAATGGGCGGGTGGGGTTAACAGAAGATAACGATTGACATTGCATTTAAATTCTTGAAGATCAAAGTTTACTGGAAAGCAAGAAGGCAGGAGAAAGTTCCATAAGCGAAAAGTGCGAGTGAAGAAACTTAACATAGAACTTATGCGATAAGATCGAGACAAAACATGATTCCTGTTAACTATCTTAAACTCAGAAGAAGAATGTAAAAATAAAAATGTGCTGTGTGTCTACGACGTTGGCGACCATGGCTCTCTACAATTTCCTGACCTTTATAGCTCTTAACAAATTTTGTATTGTTCTTATCACCCTTAAAAGAGTGAAAAGGTTAGAAGAGAGAAAGCCGGAAACCACATCCTAAACGAGGGTGGTGTGTGAACCGGGCGATAGTTTAGTCTATCGCCCGGTTTACACTCCACCCTCGTCTATTGAACAGGTGAAGAGGCTCATCCCTTGCTCCCTGTTTAGGATGTGGTTTCCGGCTTTCTCTCTTCCAACCTTTTCACTCTTTTCTTTTTTTCTTTTTCTTTTTTTCAATTGGAGTAGATAGACTAAACTATCGCCCGTTTCACACTCCACCCTCGTCTATTGAACAGGTGAAGAGGCTCATCCTTTATTCCCTGTTTAGGATGTGGTTTCCGGTTTTCTCTTTCCCAATCTTTTCACTCTTACGTAGACCCCTGCACATCAGTGGCGTTACCGCCTTGCTCGGGGTGATATGATTAAAAAAAAAGCCCTGTCTGCTATCCTCTTACTCAAGCTCGTTAGGTATGTTATACGCTGCTTTCATCTGTACCACTTGCCTTCAATCTGTCCTGTGAGTATCAAATTTTCAAAGCACTTTTCCTTATGTACCCTATAAATTCCAACTGCCTTTTTCTGATGCTTGCTGTATGTATCCTTTCTGTTTTCATCTTCTGTAAAACTTCATCATTGATCACATGTCCAGCCTATGCTATTCTTAACATCTCTCTGTAGAAGCACATTTCTGTTGCTTTAAGTCTCTGCTTCATGTATGAGGAGATTGTCAAGCATTCACTGCTATATAGAAGGACTGATATTACATAACAGTTCAGGACTCTTTTCTTTGTAGAAGCACATTTCTGTTGTTTCAAGTCTCTGCTTCATCTGTGAGGAGATTGTCAAGCATTCACTGCCATATAGGAGGACTGATATTACATAAAAGTTCAGGACACTTTTTTTTGTAGAAGCACATTTCTGTTGCTTCCTCTTCATCTGTGAAGAGATTTCTAGCATTCACTGCCATATTGGAGGACTGATATTAAATAGTAGTTCAGGACGCTTTTCTTTGTTTCTAACGATATGTTTGTTTCTAAGTATTTTACTTGGCTTTTGGAAGGCATCTTTAGCTTTCTTAATGCGACTTTGGGCTTCGGTTCGCACTTTTCGACCTCTGTCAACACAGTCGTTGTACTCGGTCCTCTTTTCAATCTTCAACTTACGTAAATATTAAAAAATAACTGAATGTATAAATATTTAAAAACAAGTTAAAGCAAATTTCAAACATCCAAATATTTAAAGTGATTCACGTTTTGTCATGCCGATGTAGATTTCGTTGAAATAAAATTATTTTCTGATGATGTCCATTCATAAAAGTTTTCGAAATTGTCATATATAACACATCACTCAATAAGTCCCGGGCCTGACAGATAGATGACGCCACTAATAAAAAATTCATATGATTTTTATGACGTACTAACCTTCAAATGGCACGTGACAAAATTTGGGCCCAATCGAATTATTAGTTTAAAAATTACAGTTTTTTAAGTGAAGCTAATTTCATTGGATGGCCATTTCAGCGAGAAAATTCTCGCTTCCTCAGCCACGGTCGAAAACAAAAACTTTATTAATTCAAATATGCTACAAAATTTCTATACCGGAAGAAGCCCCAAAACATGTCCATACAGAAGTATTGTAAAGTTTTCTAATATCGAATCATGTATCTCTGTGCCTGTTTAACCCTTTCTTACGTCGTGCTGACAAATTCAAATAAAAAAATATTTTTTTAATCCCACCCTATTTTTAACTTCCTGTGTATGGATATGTTTTTGAGCTTCTTCGGTATAGAAATTTTGTAAAATATTTGAATTAATAAGGTTTTTGGTTTCGACCATTGCTGATGTGACGTCATACAACCGCATTACAAATTTACGAACTGCGTCTGCTGTTCGGTGACTGTTACCGTTGCTTAGCAATGTTTTATGCCAACACACGATAAAATCATCTTTGATGGTGGATGGCTTTATGTTAACGTCCCTGTAACTTCTCTGAAGATGGATCATGTGAGTCTAAAGCTTAGAACCAGCATGATAATAAAAAATATCAAAATGTTGGAGAAATTTTGTCTTTATTTTCACCTAAAATTAAAGCCAAAATACGATGTTTAGAACGGCTCATGATTAAACATAATAAACATTCATTGTTTGTTATATTTAACAGTATATGTTTAGAAAATTTACACACACACACACACACACACACACACATATATATATAAATTTTCTAAATACACATATATATAAATTTTCTAAACACACACACACACACACACATATATATATAAATTTTCTAAATACACATATATATAAATTTTCTAAACACACACACACACACACACACACACACACACACACACACATATATATATATATATATATATATATACCAATTTGATAAATGGAAATATTGCATGAAAAGAGAGGAGAGATTTGATTATTGATTTCGCCAGTTAAGGCTTCATCAGATCCAAGACGAAAGAGAGAAAAGTATGCACGTGTGGGTTTGTATTTGTTTAAAAAAGAAAAAATGTATCTTATTACATTTACCCTGATTTTTGAGCATTCCGATAATGAAAAGCGGAATTTAACTTTAATCCTAAAAAAAAGCTGAGAAAATAAAATAAAAAATCTTTTGATTTGAACTAAGAAATGTATTAACGACTTTTTCAAAAGACACTCTTTTTTCATGCAATATTTCCATTTATCAAGTTGGTAACTAAACTGTCAGGATTTCAGTATCCTATTAAACAAACATAAACACACGATTCATTATGATTTTTGTTAGGCGAGACATACATTTGGCAGTAAATAACCCAACATGAGTTGAAATGTCGTTAAAACCCACTAACCTAACCATATACAGTGAATTGGAAATGTGAGCCACATTAATCGCAATTTAGTCCATCTATGGCCGAAGTATTGTCCTTCTCTTCGTTAGTTCGCGCGACTGTTACGCCCTGGCAATACCTCATAAATAATGAATTATTCTGTTTTGATTGCGTGGAAAAAGCATAGAAGACACTACTTGGTTTCAGCGAGAAATTGTAAGAAAGAAAGGAAGATAGACGTCAAGAGACAGAATCAGATTAAGCTGATAAAAACAGATACTACACTTTGATTTCAGCCAAAAGTTCTAGAAGCATTGAAGATAACAATAAAAACATCATTTTTCAGCCGCACAGGATCGAACGACAGAAACTGAGTAAGGCAATCGACAATGTTACCATAAATAAAATACCATCGTCTGCGCAATCATTTTAAAATTACTTTTAAAATTACTTTTTATAATCGTTTCACCCCAAGCAAGGCAGTACTGCCACTAGTGCACAGGAGATTACAATAAGAGGAGAAGGAAGAGAGAAAAGAAAACAGAATAGGTGTTGTAGAAAGGGTAAGATAGAGGAGGGAGTCACAGAGATAGAAGGTAGCAATTGACGTTGCCTTTAAACTTTTGGAGATTGTAGCTGTCAGGGAAGCAAACATGTTAGAGTAGAATTAACGGTTAAATTTACCTATTTTAACAGAATGTTCGTAAATGCTTTTAGGCAGATATGTATTTGCATATTAACATGAGACGTTTGGTAATTATCACGAGACTCGCTAACGGCATGTCTCCCCAGATCACCAGAACTTATCCAAACATTAACTGAAGAATTAAGTCTTTCTGGTTATGCTACTAATTTATGAATTAGAGATTTTGTCCCAGAATAAAAGCTGGAAGCTTTAGTATGAACACATTACTAACTAGAAAGAGCAGTCAAAGAGTGAAAACCTCCGCCAATGCAATACCGATATCATCTTAGCGATTAGCAAGAGATGATTATTAAAATGAGAAGAACAACTGCAATAAACTTGACCGTTCTCAAGAGTGAAAATACAAAAAATGAACTCAACCGCTCTCAAAGTTAAATGTAAACTTAAAATGAAACAGGGAAGGTAATTCAGTATTTAAAATGATCTAGAGGAAGTAATTCATTATTTCATATTTGAATGGTAAAAAATAAATTTTAGCAATAAAACTGGTAAAATAACCCACAAACTCTATCCCGTATCGGATCGAACCCAAAATTTAATCAGTTCGTGAAACTCATGAGGCCCATCATCCTTGAAAGTTTCAGTCGAATCCATCCATATCTTGAGATATCTTGAGCACGGAGAGACAGATAGACAAAGAAACGGACAAATGCGACCGAATAAAATACCCCTGCCATAAAGCAGAGATAATACTACATGAAAAATGTTTTGACTTACGAAGCGAACTCATTCCACACACCCGTTGAATTATTGTTATTGTCAAAAGCAACAATAAAA
The DNA here is from genome assembly GCA_037127315.1 of Ascarosepion bandense. Taxonomy (NCBI): domain Eukaryota; kingdom Metazoa; phylum Mollusca; class Cephalopoda; order Sepiida; family Sepiidae; genus Ascarosepion; species Ascarosepion bandense. Next base: position 2,792,998 of record JBBBDQ010000151.1, read on the forward strand.
CATCTTTGTCTACTTTGACAGCAGGATAGACACGTTTCTGTCTCTGGTTAAATCCTCGTATTATTCGCTTCTGCTTCAGGCTTTGTGAGCAGTTCGTAATCTTGACAGCTGTTCAAGTTTAAAACTGGTTTGCATAGACAAGTAGTCATACTTGTTTCTTTGTCAGAATCATATAATTAGATCTATCTTGATTTGGCCTGTTTCTGTCTGTCTTTGTAGATAATAAAGATAATTTTGCGTTGTCAACACTTACTTAAAACTCAGGTTATATATAATATCCATTATTGGTATTCGCTTCTTGACTTTTCTTACACTCACACAACGCCACACAGTAATCCACTGTTTTGAATGATTATTGGGCGTTGAACTGTGTGAAATACAACATACTGAAAATTTACAATAGTCGACAATTTAGCAATCAAAATTTAAGAATCAAAATAAACATTGCCGAAGAGTGAAGGTAGTTAAAATAAAAGCAGTGTCACGGGGAAAACCGTCCTTTTGACACCCCATCTTAGTGCAGACACGAAGGAAAAATTCGATTATTGGAAAAGGTAAGATGTTAGAAATTGATATTCGAACAACCAAGTAGAAAATAAACTGAGCAAGCACAGAAAGGATTGAAAGTGGTAGAAAACCTCTTCTCACCGGATATTATTCGACTTATACAGCGAAACGATCCTAAGAGAGCTAGAAGTCCTACAGTGAACGTAATCGTAACACTAAGATACGAAAATTAGATTTTTAGTCATAAAATTATAAATAATTTATTAAATAATTAAAAACATGTACAGCAACTATAAGGAAATCTTTCTTATTATTTACCATTTTATAAATTTTGAATCGATTGGTAATTAACTGATGTTTTGCGATCGTTTCAATAAACAATATAATAAATGAATAGTTTAAATAATCAATCTATTTGCAAATATAATCATTGCTTTTTAAAACAAACTTTGCCGTGGGAGTGAAGGTAGTTAAACTAAAAGCGGTGTCATAGGAAAAAAACGACATTTTGACACTCCATCTTAGTGCAGACACTAAGATGGATGCTTTGCCGAAATTTGAATGAGAGAGACTGGTTATTAATGGTGATTCACTGGAATGTTTCTCAAAAGCAGGAAGATGGACGAACAATTGACTTGACATGGTGGAATCGGGCAATATTCAGATCATCTGAATCCTTTATTTAATCTACGGGGGTCGACTGTTTTCGTTCTACCGCCCATGTAGAGATATCACGTCTAGTTCTTATTTTTAGTACTGCGGATTTATTGCTCGTCCGTTTCAAATGAGTCGAAGTACACATTGCCCCGCCCAGAGACTGAACATTTTCTTCAACTTATCACTGTAAATGTTACTGCTGACAAATTTCCATGTTTAAAGAGTTTTACTGGGAAAAGTTTTTCTTGCATGAACATCAACAAAAGTAAAAATATATTTTCTCTGACTGATATAAACTTACAGGCAGTGATGAAAATTTGAACAAGCAGCCTCAGACTTGATTTCAAAAGACTTGCTGAAAAGTTTGAGTGGTTACATTTGTCTCATTGAATTTCTTGTACTGAATGATGTGTATTTGCACATGAACAATTTTATTAAAATATCTTCTGTGTACCATTATTGGTTTTGTTTTATTTATTTATTACATGTATTATGTATATAATTTACATTTACATTTCATGAAATATTTATGTAAAATAATGAATATGACCAGTTTTAGAAGGTACAGCCCTCTGCTAAACACAGCCTACTTCATTTACATAGGAACCCATTAATATAGACACAGAGACCATGGTTATGGCTATTTCAATGATCATGTTTTTCTCTTACGATGTACTTGTATTGCAAGTTCCTTCACTGGGATAGAGGGATCAATGTCAGTTTTTTGACAGGAATAAAAAGCTAGGATTAGTATTGAGAAGATGGAATTCCACCTTTGGAATGTTGGAATGAAGTTCCCTCACATTGGTGTTGAAAATAGTGAATGTGAGGTCTACTTTCATTTTCGTGCAATTAGGTTAAATTCTTTTGGTTCAATTAAGATATGGTCATGTTTAAAAATCAGTGTGTTTAGGTGAAAACTAGGTAGTGAAGCAGTCACACCCACAGAAGATGCATGCATCAACAATCTGGATTGAATTGCCTGGAGGTACAGCTGTAACAGTAGTCTTCATTATGGCACTGGCAGGTCCCCCTGGAGAATGCTGCACTGTTCACAATCCATTCAGAATTACGATGTAAAAGTAGAATCTGCTATGTAATCGATCCCGAGCTGGTAGCTCAACTCCAGTCACTTTCTCACCGGCGTTATGTTGCTTCTGTCCGTCTCTTCTACTAATACTTTTACGGTTTCTGATCCGATGAGCTTAGTTCCCTGGTGCCCCCTCTGCATGAATTTACTCGAGTTACTAGACTAGCAACTAGGTCCTACCTTTTTACAGTGAAACCAATCAAATATAACCGCAACTTCTACTCTGGGACTTCCCGCCTGTGGAACTCTCTTCCGTATACTTGCTTCCCTGACAGCTACAATCTCCAAGAATTTGTAGTAACCCCTTACTAGAGGTCAGAATTAATACTACCTAAACATATTAACTTTGTCTTCTCCTTTTTCTTTTCCAGGTGCTTCCACCTAGGTCACGAACTACTATCACAGAAATCCCTTCATTTCTCACTCCCTCTCTTCTCTCTCTCTGGCCCATCTCTACTGACCAACAACTAGTAGCAGTTCAGTTTTTTTTAGTTCCTCAAAAGATTTCACACCAGCCACACGTGCTACTCCCGCCAGCGGACATTTTAGCTAGCCACGAGGGACTCACACAAGAATATAGACGAAGTTGAATAAAATTTGTTTTAACGGGTTAATATTTGTATCTCTTAATTATTATCCAAAACATACTAGGTACAAATATTACAAATTTAAATGCAATGTCAATTGCCATCTCTTATCTCCTTGACTCGCATCCTTTCACTGACGGTCCTTGTATCTTGTTCTTCTCCCTTTCCAGTCTACTATCACGCAGCTCTCTTCACACTAGTGCTTCCATCCTTCTCTTACCCATTCTCTGACACTCCCTGTGACCTGTTCCTCTTTCTCTTCACTCTCAACACCCTGTGCACCAGTGGCAGTACTGCCTTGCTTGGGGTGAAAAGATTAAAAAAACAAAAACAACAACAACAACAATGATGAGGTCAAGAGCCCGAATGTAAATAATTTAAGTACCGTAAATGCTTGTGTAAAGCGTGAGCCCGGGTATCGTAGAATCCCCTATAAAAATGATTTTATCATGTGTCTCGTGTATAATGCGATTTCCTTTTTTTGAGACACCAAAATGCAATATACTAACATATTTTTAGAGCATATCTTTATCCCATCTTCTGGTTAAATAAATTTAAGTAAACAAGAATGATAAAAGTAACGTTCGTAACGCTATACTCGTTGCGTAAACATGTACAGCCATAAACGACCAGACGATCATCTAATCATCTTAGAAAAGTAAACAATGGTGGAAAAGATGCATATCCGCCATGTTTGCATTTTATCCGCCATGTTTGCATTTTATAATATGATACTATGTCAATATTGCATGCATTATTATTGGATAGAGTAGAAACATCAATTTTTATCAAAACCATATTTTGAATTCAGCTGTACGTTTTGACTACAGTAAATGGAAATATAGTTTTAGATATTTCCACTAAATCGCTGAAAAAACAGTATAGTATGAGGAAAAAAAGACCCCAAACTAAATAAAAACAAACTTTTTCCATAAAAATGTGTATTTTATTATTAAAAGGAAAAATCAAAGTATTTTTTAATTATCTTTTAAATTTTTTAATCCTTTTTCACACATTCGAAATTTTGGTAAAAAATAATGTTTTGATTTTAGTAAGCGAGGAGCCAAATCGTTATATTACATAACTCACTTTTTTTCAGTGGTTTGTCACATAAATTTGGAAATTCTTGTGAAAATCAAATAATTGTCAGATTTTAATGACACTTTCAAGACTTATTCACAAATTAATGAAATTATTTTTTCAATCATTATTTTTACAAAATATCGGTAAAAAAAAAATATTTTTTTACATCTACTACCCCCTCCATCTAAATTCATGAAATTTCAAGAAATTAAATTCTGTAGGCAAAATTAGTTTTATTAGTTAAACGCAGGACTCATTAGGGAATGTAAATCATGTATTATTTTTTAAACAATTTAGCTCCTTTTACCGAAAATCTGCTTCGAATAGTAAAATAAAAAAATGCAATAAAACTATGGCATTTTTTAATTCGATAAGCTTTTAATTGCTTTAATAATAATATAAATTTCAGACAGTCTGAAGAAAAACATTTTTTTCGATTAATGAAATTTTAAAAGAATTGTTTTCATTTTTGTTTTTTTATTATAATAATTTATAAAGTTTTAAAAATACCTCCAAGACTTGTTAGTAGGTTATAAAGTGAAGATTATATTGACTAATCGAAATTGAAAAGTTTAATACAAATCATGTAGCTTTGTATTTTTAAAATAATTTTTATTTTCTTTTGTATAGTAATTTCTATATATACATTAAATGGTCATGTGTTTCAAGGTTTATCCCCCTTACCGGAAAAATGTCACTTGTGATTGCCATACATTTATCTTATCTCCCATCTGTCAACACATTTCAAATACTGCGGACAGGTCAAAAAGTTCAACTCTGGGATTAAGAAATAGTTTTATTCTAAATTCCATGCTATAAATAAGTAATACTTGTGTAAATCAGATTAATTTAACATTAAATTTGCTAATTTTCAAAAAATAATTTGTCACATATGCATATTTTACTTTTGCAAGATTTTTAAAACCGAGAATTAACTTTTGTTTACAAATTTCTCGATCGCGCAAAAATGGCCGCTAAAATTGAAAAATTAAAAAAAAACTTTAAATTTTATATTTCAATCAGTGTAATTTCTGTTTGAAATACACCAGAATATTTTGATCACTAGAAATAGTAAATTTAACTTTCAATAAAAAATAAAAGTTTCAAGAAAACTCGATTATTGTTAAAATTTCAATTTAAGTTAGTTATCGATGATGAGTGGGGTACCTATATAGTTTGGTCAAAATTGTAGTGGGGTGGCATCTCATACATCGAGGCATCTTATAACCAGCGGAAGACAGTGGCTCGTTTCAGAAACAAAGTAGCCATTCCTTTCAGGGTCCAAAGGTTAACACATTGTGTCAATATTCAATTTATTGAATACTGACTATTGATTAAAAAATAAGCTAGAGAAATATATTGCAAAAGAACTACCTCGGCCCAGAGATTGAACTCACAATTACGATGTAAACAACAATGGTGAGGACAATCGTTCAAATGTAAATAGTTTAAGTAACGCGCCACCTCGTGCAATGTTCGACAACCAAATTTTCACCGATAAAAAATGATTTTATCATGTATCTCGTGTGCAATGAGATTTCCTTTTTGAGAGACCAAATTACAATAGACTAACATATTTTTACAACATTTGTCTCATGTACTAGTTAAATAAATTAAAAAAGTAACGTTAGTAACGCTACACACTCATAGCCTAAACGTGTAGAGTCATAAACAATTGAACGATCAGCTAAACATATAAACGTAAACAACAGAAAAGAAGCGTATCCGCCATATTTGTATTTTATAATACAATACTAATATGTAAATCTCCCCATTGTCGATGTGTCAGGAAAGTGATTTCTTGATTTAATCGGTCTGGAGGAGGCGGTCCTAGCTTACGGCACCTCTTGGAAAGTCTCTGAAAACCATACCACGGGTTGAATGAAATTGGGTAGACAGGACACTTGGGAGCCGTCAGTGATTGTGTTAAAACGAACTCACAAGTCATTGAGCGTTCTGGTCTTGTTCTGACTGTGGTTCACGCTAGATAATGCGCTCTCCGCCGGAAACTCTGACTTATGGGATACACATTTTTTTTTCTATTAAAATAAGCAATAAGAAAATACATAAATACATTATAGAAATTTAGGATCAAAACGGCATTAGAATTTAAATTACATTTTTATATTTCCCAACCAATCAGCTAAAAACATAGAATAAGAACATTCTAGAAAAATAGGATCGGAAGTCGATTAACAAAAAATATTTAGGCCCCAAAACAAAATAGTAAAATAATAAATCTGATTGGTCAATAAATGTCTTTACACCTAAATGTTAGGAAGATTCTTTGATCCACTATTATGGTATATAAATAACACACAGTTAGGAAGAGAAAGTTCAGTCACCAAGCTAGCCATTAAGTCAGCATGTAACCGATACTTTGTCCGGCCAATTCATTCTTCCACACCAAAGTTCATGACCTAGCTACAGAGGGCCGTGAAAGGAAAAACCCGACAAACTTTCTTTCATCAACGCGACATGCTGTCGCCACCCGAGATGAACTTAATGTAAGTAAGAACGACTTATTTACGGACTCCGTTAATATAAACTTACACACACCTTTAAACAAATTTAACTTCTTACCAAACTTTATTTTCCAAAAGGCAATTTTTCACATCATGTATTTTATTTGTGTCCACATGCTAATTTTATTTTATACATATTAAATTGTTTGTTGTTTAATGTTCGTTGTGACTTATTCCATTTCTTTTGCGCGATTGTAAAACATTGTGTTGTATTTGTGGGGGAACTAATATCGAGAGCAATACCCGTAAAATACGGAAGCACATCAACCAAGCACTTACCAAATCCCCTACAGACTAAAGTCCGCTCAGCAAAGTTGCAGTATAAACCACAAGTTGACTATGTGGGTGTTGAACAAACAAATGTGTTTGAGCAGGCTCCTGCGAGGAGAATTAGCTAGACGCTTTAGTAGATAGGCATCCTTGAATACGAGTGGTCAGCCATTAATTCCAAAAATTCAAACAGGATGAAGTTCATATTAGCATTTAATCTCAGATCACTATAACGGATAGAGAGGAATGACGAGAGACTGTTTATCGTAAGTCATCTGTGGGGGACCAAAAGGTTCTACCCTGGATTACCGTATAAGTACAGATAAAAATAGTCGCCTACAGTTGAGATGACAACAGTTCTGTCAGCCACTTAAGTGCCATACGTGATACACACTTGGGAGATCATGTCTCGAAAGAGATATGATTGACTGGGCATATTTTCCCGCAGTAGGTTGCCATTACTTTCTGCGGTAGACTGGTGGCCAACCAAGGCTATAGAACCCAATCTGCCCTGTTATTCAACCCATAGCCGGAGAGAGAAGCGACGGATTCATACATTTCCTAAGGATATTAGCGCGTAAGTGAATGCAACGAATTCAACTCTGCTCTCCCGTTTCTCGTTCCGAGCCGATATCCACTACACCACAACGCACATCCAAAACAACACTTAACTCTCCTATTTTTTATCTCTGTGACCGGCTGTTACATTTGTTAAGTCGTCAGTTGTTGTTTCCATTTCCGGTGCGTACTACTCTCAAATTTCCAGACCAGGGGTGAGGGGCAAGCCTGATTGGGGGCCCAGAGCAGTTCTATGTGACCCTCGCTTTCATGCAGACATTTGCTCTTTTTCTATCTACACTTATTTACGTTACAAATCAAACCAAGCACAACTAGCTCTTAGTTTTAAAGGACGAAAAATTTTCGGATTTTGATGTCATTCTGGGCGGGTGGGGGTCTCTTTTTTCGTACAAATCCGTGAATTTGTTTTGATCATGTTAAATCTAAAAAAAGAAAAAGAAAAAAAAAGGAAAAAACACGATATAAAATTCACTGTTTTTTTTTATCCATAATGATGAATGTGTTAAAAGGATTAAAAAAACAAAACAAAAAACAAAAAAACAAAAAAAAACACACAAATTGATGCAAAAAATTGTCGTAAAACATTGCTTTATTTAAGATGGAATGATCTATTAATCTGGGTTGCGTAAGGCTGTCGTACGCAAAGAAACACCACTTCTTCTGCGGCTGCAGTACATGCGGTTCCCCATACGATTCTAACGAGTCACGGGATATCTGGATCTATTATGACATGTCTCTTATTTATATTTAGGTACATTGTATTTAATTTCAATTTTTCTAGTTGAACTGTTTAACTATATTGCATATGGTCCATTACATAATTAGGTTGCAATAAAATTTTTATTTTGTATGTGTAAAGGAAAATTGAGATGTAGTACAGTGGCGGACCCGTATCATAAATTTGGTAGGGGGCCTACGAGGTCACTGCATCGGCATGGTTGTTACTCTTTTATCCGAAGGAAGAATTGGCCCAAAAACCTCGAAGATGTAACACTGCGGATAGAAACAGTTCTAACAATATATTGTAATAACAGATATGTGACATAACATTCATTTTTGTCGTAAATTTTAGCAACCTCGACGTCCAATTGTGTTGTTTGCTCTATTAATCCCAGAATTTTTACCCTGTTACTTAAAAGAAGTAATTTATATCTTCTCTTTGGTCCCAAATCACAATAGTGATGTTTTCAATTCGGATATGCCATTGTTAAATAGATCTCATTTTTTATTTCCTATGTGTGCTGGCCTCTTGCCGATCTATCGTTATTTTCATGACAAGTTCGTGCGAACGACATTCCTGGACTCCACCAGCCCAGACGTTAACCGCTAGAACCCGTCAATACCACGTACAACGATGCTTAAACTCAGAAAGCTATGTCGAGTATGGAACAGTTTCTTGCATTGATCTCATGGCAGGGCGCTTGATGGTCTTGGTTGGAGCTGCCAGGTCATGCGATGTCTTCTTTTTACTTCCTCTTCAATCTTTCTCCTCACCTCAAAAGTGAAGCAACCGAAATAAATTTCTCTTCGTTATAGTGGACGATCTGCTACGGTTTCTGTTTCCCAGGTGTTAGGGCCGATTTCGGCTTGAACGATGAAAGACTTCAGTTGATCTTTGAATCTGCCTTTTGGGGCTCCGCGATGTCGTTGAGGAGCTCGTTGTAAAAGATAGCCTGCGGGAGCCTCGAAGGGGTCATTCGAGTGATATATCTTGACCACCTGAGGCGATGCTTGAAGATTGTAGCTTTAATGCTCGGTATTTACAAGCGATTGTGGTCATTTTTGTTGGTGCGTTGGTTCTGCCGGGGCTTGGCTTGTTGGGATCGTTCAAGCTTTATCAGTTCCTTTCGATAAAGCGTCAATCTGCCATGAGAGAGAGAGAGAGAGAGAGAGAGAGAGAGAGAGAGAGAGAGAGAGACCGACCATGGTTGTTGAATATTCGCTTGCTGAGTCCAATGAAGCCCAATGAGCGAGTTGGCCGAATAAGGTATAGTAAAATACAAATAGCTTGGAGAATTTGATATTCACAGGATATTTCGAATTTTAAAAGGAACAGCGGGGAGCAGCAGGTCCTTTACTTAAGCTTGTATTGAAAAATGGCGGAACGGGGTGAATAGAAGGTGTGGTAAAAAGACAAAATTTACTAAGAACCACAAAGGACAGGGAGTTGTAGAGATCCATGAACGGGACACGCAGAAGATATTCTGTGATAAATTATTTCCGTTCGCTCAGATAAACCATTGTTTTCATCTGTTATTTTCGGCAAAGTCTTTCACTTAATATGCGTTGTGGTGCAGTGGATATCGACTCTGAACGACAACTTGGGGAGCCGAGTTCGAATAGCTAGTTGAATTCCTTGCATTCACTTACGCACAAATACCCTTGGAAAAGGTATTAATCCGTCTTTTCCTTCCAGTTATGGGTTAAATAATAGGGCAGATTGGGTTCTGTAGCCTTGGTTGGCAACCAGTCTACCACAGAAAACAATGGCAACCTACTGCGGGATAATCTTCTGCCCAGTCAGTCATGTCTCTTTCGAGACATGATCGCCCAAGCGTGTATCACGTATGGTACTTAACTGACTGACAATCTTGTCTCAATCTACTTTCAAATCTTTTTTTCCTTTTTACAGCACAACTTCCTCCTCTTCTTCCCTTACTCACCGTTGTAATGTGGTTTTGGTTTTTATTGCGGGATAATCTTCTGCCCAGTCAGTCATGTCTCTTTCGAGACATGATCGCCCAAAGCGTGTATCACGTATGGCACCTGACTGACTGACTTTCACTTAATATATTCTCATAACTCATAAAACACATAGAAAACTGAAAGGTTCTAAGCCCAACTAAGAAGCACATCCAAAAGAAAAGGAAGGTCTTAATCTGACAACGTTAAATATATTTACTAAAAAAAGCCGAGTTGTTTGTAGAGAACTACTTCACATTAGTGCGCAATCCGCCGTTTATTGATTCATTTTTTTTTTCACGGGTTACAATGCAGGTTATTTAAAGCCAGAAAATATTTTTAGATTCTAAGGATTTTTTTTTTGGAGATAATGATTTAGTAATACAAGTCTCATTAATTAACTCATAGTTGGGGGAAAGAGCTCGATTCATATTCCTAAAGGTATTTACGCGTAAGTGATAACAAATCCAACTAAAATTGGAACTTTGCTCCCCGATTAACAATTCCAAGCCATTATTCCTTACACCCCCCACCATATATCCAAGCTTACAACCCCTGGTATTCCGAAGTGGTTACCCATCATACTAACCAGGATCGACTTGCTTAAACTTCGGTGATCGTACGGGAACCAATGTTTCAACTTCATGTGGCATTAATCTACTGTTGAACCTCAGCAAAGAAAAGCAGTACAAGAAAAGGGTAAACAGTACAGATTTCCCTAGCATCAGACTGGGCACCCCATCATCCCTTTCTTCCTCGTTTTATTTTTTCGTCTACTCAATCCTTTTTAATCTTAAAAATCTTGGCAACAAGACCTTTTGAAATTTCTTTCTTATTCACTAGTCTTTAATAAAATCCCGAATATCGAGTTGAAAAATGTCTTATATTATGCATATGCATATTAGGGCAAGTTGATTTTTTAATTAAAAAATAAACATTGCACCCAATGTTAAATATGAGATTTGATGTGATATAAAGTGACACCAAGAATAGTTTTTGCTTACAAATTGACTTCAAAACTTTACTATTTCAAAAATAAATCCAAATAAAGTTAATATCTTTCGTATTAGATATATTAAATAGAAAATATATTAAAACCAAAATTCTAATTATGAATCATCAAAAGCAAAATATGCATTTTTTTAAACTGTATTCGTTAAGTAAAAGGCGTGTAAAAAAAAAACTGCAAAAGATTACAAAAAAGCTACTCAATGAATAAGATTTGTTAGATCATCTATCTATCTATCTATCTATCTATCTATATATATATATATATATATATATATATATATATATATATATAAGACAATCTGTGAGTCTGTGTGTGACTGCACGCTATGCACGCCTACATTTTTTAAGCTACGCCATTCAAACTTTCTAGGGACACACAGGGAAGCCATGTCGACACATACTTTTTGAGTCTAAGTTCAGCAATTTTCTCTTTCGCACTTTTTGGCTAATGGAGCTAATTGTTTACATTTGCTCCGTAAAACATCTAAAGTCTAAGGTAGTCGCTAGATTACGTCACAGAAATCAAATCACACGTGTCAAACACGACTAAAATAAATGAGCCTTTATATTTAATTTTTATCCCGACGTTTTAAAAATTCATTTGGTCAACAAAAAAATGTGAATATTTTCCCCTGTAATTTTGAAACAAAAGAAATATATATATATAAAAAAGCGTTTTTTCAAACAAAACAAAATATGTAGAAAAAAAAGTTCCAATGGTTAATTTAATTATTTAAGTGTTTTTTTTTTTTTCAGATTTAATGTTTCATATTTCCGAAAAAAAAAAAAAAAAAAAAAAAAAAAGAGATTTTTTTTCTCTCATTGGCATCTTCTCTTCTTAAAATGTTCTGAGTTGCACGGGCAATGCCGGGCTATGATGCTTGCTGGTAATTAATAAAAAACAAAAACAGATAAAAGTTTATATAACATCATAATGCTGATAGGCAAAATAATAAAACAAAATGTTTTAAATTAGCATTGTTTATTGAAAATCAAACAAGAACTGTATGACATATTACATAATGTGGCTAAATTGTTCAATATAATTTCCCTTTGAAGTAAATGAAGGTATTTTTATGACACAATGATTTAGCAATGATGTCCTTGTACCACCCATCTTGTACATATAGTACAACTTGTAAACATTCAGTAAATTATACATTTTATAAATCTCTTCTATAAGGCTTTCACTGATTTCAACGCTACACTTTGAACCTAAACTAAATCTTTTAAAAAACGGTCAAGAGTTGGATAAACATCTTTTGTGTTGTTATTTATTATGGGAAACACCAAATTGCAAGTTTAGTGCAATATCAGAGTTTCAAAACTAACATGCCCTATTGCACATACACGAACAACCTCCTCAGATGCAAACAATCCTTTATGATGAACAAGACAAGGGACGATGAGTAAATTGTCGCCATTTTATATTTTTAATTTTGTGCATGCGCATTGTTTTTAATTTTGCCGACTGCACAACATAGCAGGGTCAGTTGGGCACCATCTGTAGGAGAGAAAAAAAAAGAATACCATGACGCAATTCAACCCGCCAGAAATTTGGAACCTGTATGCTATACTGCTTGGCATTCGTGTCGGAAGCTCCAATACGAATATTTCAGAGTGTTTGAGTGACAATGGGATGTGCGTTGTGGCGCAGTGGATATCGGCTAGGAACGAGAAATCGCGGAACCGAGTTCGAATTCCAGCTGAATTCATTGCCTTCACTTACGCGCAAATACCCTTGGAAAAGGTATTAATCCGTCTCTTCCCTCCAGTTATGGGTTAAATAATAGGACAGATTGGGTTCTGTAGCCTTGGTTGGCAACCAGTCTACCGCAGAAAGCAATGGCAGCCTACTGCGGGATAATCTTCTGCCCAGTCAGTCATGTCTCTTTCGAGACATGATCGCCCAAGCGTGTATCGCGCATGGCACTTAACTGACTGACTGAGTGACAATCTGAGAACAGTGCAGAAGATTCGGTAAGAGTTGGATGAGTTAAATGTGATTACGAAGGTGTTTGGAGTGATCATTAGTGATGTCGACGTCATAACTCTATTCATCTTCCCACAGAGCTTCAGACTCAACACGGAGGCCTACATTAAAGGACTGGAGGGAAATAGTACTGCCCTGAGTCAAGAGGTTGTCTGCAGAAAGACTACGTCTGGCAACAGGACTCTGTATCCTATTACACAAGCATGGCTGTTTTTACGACCACATCACCCCTTACATCTGGCCACTTAACTCTCAAGACTGCAACTCCTTGATTATTCTATGTGGGGCGAGAGACTCCCAAAAAACTCACTGCCACACCAAAAACGAAGTAAATGAAGACCAGGATTATGACAGTAGTCACAAACTTTAAACAAAGAGACCATCCAGAAGAGTTTAAAAAATACTGAAGTCGTGTGGAAGCCACGGTTGAAAGCCAATATCGATTTTATTGAATAAATTTATTTAAAGATATTTTTGTGTAATTTTGGTAATTGTAACTGTTAATGGGCGTCGTGGTGCAGAACGAGAAATCGGGAAGCCGAGTTCGCGTTCCAGTCGAATTCCTTGTATTCACTTACGCTCAAATACCCTTGGGAAAGGTATTAATCGGTCTCTTCCCTCCAGTTATGGGTTAAATAATAGGGCAGATTGGGTTCTGTAGCCTTGGTCAGCGACCAGTCTACCGCAGAAAGCAATGGCAACCTACTGCGGGATAATCTTCTGCCCAGTCAGTCATGTCTCTTTCGAGACATGATCGCCCAAGCGTGTATCACATATGACACTTAACTGACTGATCCGTTAAAACGAGATATCAGTATTATTTTCATCTTCGTCATTTAGACGACAATTTATCCATTGCACTCTGTAAATACTAAAACGTATCGCAACACCTTGAATATGCAGAACTTTAAAAAAATCCCAAAGAATCAAGTTAAATGTCACTCGATATTGTCTTTTTTACAATAAAATTCACCCTGTATAAGACCCCAAAGACGCTTGAGGTAGAGGGTTACAGCTTAAGATGAACAGTTTATGGGGATATGTGGTTACGTTAACCCTAGACTTGAATAGGTTAAAATTGTAGTGATCGGGGAAGCATCTTCTTGGGAGCCCTTTCCACAAAGTAAAAGGTAAGAAGCACATTTTATGCAGATATGTGGGGAAGAATATCTTGAATAGGTCAAGATTGTGGTGATCGGAGAAGCATCCTCTCAGGAGTTGGTTCCACAAAAGTAAGTGTCATATTTTATGAGGATATGTGGGGAAGATAACGATTAATCCCAGATTTGAACAGATTAATATTGTAGTAATCAGGGAAGCATCATCTTAGAAGTCGTTTCAAAATATAAACGTCCGAGGGAAGAATCTACTCGAGTGGAACTTAGTCCTACGAACTTTCCAAAAGAATAATTAAGTATGATCTTTTACTGTTTTTTTTAAAACAATAATGTTGAATTTGTATAAGGGCCAAGAGCCACTCGAGGTAGCAGTTACAGGTTATCTTCGTCACGTATCACTATAAACTGTGCATCTGCACACTTTAAGGGGATATGGAAAGCGACATGAAAAATTATATAAAAAACTTAACCACAACACCTTGTCTATCGTTTTAACTAAACTTGTATTGCTGAAGGATTGTCTCACACACACACACACACACACACACACACACACACACACACACACACACACACACACACACACACACACAAATATCCATGTATTGTCAGGGTTAATGTTTTCTAATGAATTTTACTATGGGATACACAGTTAATCTAATGTAATTTATTTTTTGATAAAATAAATCGACATTCTAAATCAGTTTTATTTTATAGAATTATTTTTTATATGTCTATTTACTTTATTCAAAATATTTTTTTACCGTTTACTTCATTTTTTTATGAAGTAAATGGTGAAAAAATATTTTTTTAATTAAAAGTAAACAAACAATAAACTGGTCCATATTTTACATAATATCTTATTTGAAGAAAAATGTTCACGAATTAAGGTTTTAATCCTTAATAAATCAACTTTATTTTTTTAATCGAATAAAAGTATGTTTTCTGGGAGTTTTTTTTTTTTGTTTTTTTTTAAATAATTTTACCCCAAGCAAGGTATTCCACTGCCACTATTGCGTAGGGGGTTACACAAGGGAAAGTGATGAGAAAGAGTGGTTAGTTATAGGAAATGTCGGAAGGAGGGTGGGAGACGGATGAGAATACCGAGGATAGGGGTTGGGTAGATGGGAAGAGTGTTTGAGGGAATGGATGGGAGTTGTGTGATAGATGTCTATTGACCTTACATTTAAATTCCTAGAGATTGTAGCTGTCGGAGAATCAAATATATGGAAGGGAATTCCACAGGCGGGAAGTGCAAAAAAAAAGAAGCTGTTAGAATAGAAATTGCGGTTACATTTTATCTGTTTCACTGTAAAAGGGTAGGACCTAGTTGCTAGTCTAGTAGCTCGAGTAAATTCATACATAGGGGGCACCAGTGAACTAAGTTCATCGGAGCAGAAGCCGTGAAAGTATTTATAGAAGAGGCACAGGGAAGCCACATCACGCCGGTGGGAAAGTGACTGCAGCCGAGCTGCCAAGTCGGCATCGATCACATTACAGATTCTCCGTTGTATTTTGTCAAGAAAGGAAAATAGCAGAGGCACCCGACCAGATGTGGAAGCATTATTCAATACACGGGCGGATGGTAGATTTATAAATGTGTAGGAAAAATCAACTCAGGCGGGAAAAACTTCAGGGTCCTGCATAGAGAACCGACTTTCATAGCAGCGGATTTAGCAATAGATTCGATATAGTCATTCCACTTGAGGTCCGCTGAGACGTGAGGCCAAGGAGGTGTAGTGTTTTACTCTCAGGGAGGCAGGCCTGTTCCATGCTAACGGGAGGAAGAAGCGATTGTCTATGATGGTTAATTGATAGCATCTTCGTTTTGGAAGCATTAAAATTTACGACCCATTTCTTACCCCAGTTCACCACGGATTGGAGGTTCTTCTCAAGTTCGGCAGCTAGGTTCGATTTATCGCCCACGCCGGATTTTTGATCGAGGCGAGAGTAAACTATGGTGTCATCGGTGTACATGCCTACTTGGGATCTTATAGCATTGGGGAGATCGTTAATGTAGATCAGAAAGAGCGTAGGACCTAGGATAGAGCCTTGAGGGACACCTGCGTTCGTATGGTAGTTTTGGGAGGCATGTCTGTTTAATACTACCTTCAATGTCCGATTAGAGGGGAATGACTGGATTAGATCAAACAAATGTCCAGTTATACCATAGCTCCGCAGTTTGCGTAGAAGGCCAGCATGCCAGACTCTGTCGAACGCTTTAGAAATATCCAAGGCAACGGTTCGAGCTTCGCCATTCTTGTCTAGAGCCTGGTATATATACTCAGTAATGGTCGTTAGCATGTCAGCAGAAGACCTAGTGAAGCGGAAACCATACTGTTTGTCCGAGAGGAGCCTGTGGGCTGTTAGATGCTGAACTACCTCGGCGTTAATAATGGCTTCGAACACTTTGCCAAAGATCGGAAGGAGGCTGATAGGGCGGTAATTAGCGGGGTCCGAGGGTTCTCCAGTATTCTTAAATATAGGAACTACAGAGGAAGACTTCCAACAGGCAGGAAAACAGGAAGCGGACAGACAGGAGTTATAGAGTTTAGAGAGGACAGAGGAGAGTTCAGGGGCACATTTCTTCAAGATTATAATTGGGATTCCATCCCCTCTGCTTGTTTTGTGGGGTTAAGTTTAGAGATTATGTTAGAGACCAGCGAGGGGCTAATATGGACGTCATTCAGTTGAGCCTCAGTTCTAGGTGGGAAGTTGGGTGTAGGTACTCCAGACGAATCCAGTCTCGAATTGGTGGAGAATCTGTGAGCAAAGCATTCAGCCTTGTCCGCTGAGGAGGTGAGGACCTTAAATTCATTGATTAGGCGGGGGTATTGAGGTTTTACTCTTGTTAAGCACGCTTTTACAGAGTCGCTTGTAGTCTTTGGCACCGAACTTACAGGATGCTATGCGTTGCTTCATTCTGGCAGCAAACAACATCTTAGCTTCGTTGAGTATCTTTTTACACTTATTACGAGCTGAGGCGAAAAGGTGTCTGTTATGGTCCAACGCGTGGCTTCGATAGAGACGGAAGAAATGATTCCGGTGGGCAATGACGGCCGAGAAAGCGGGCGAGAACCAGGGAGACGAATGGGATTTAAGCTGAAATTTCCTGGCTGAGATGAAAGCATCGATGCCAGTCGTAACCCAAGAGGAGATCTCGGATGCACAGTCTTCGACGGGAAGACTAAAAACGTTGTTCCAAGGGACGTCACACAGGAAGTGCAAGAGTCTAGGATGGAAGTGAACCAGAGGTCTAGTAGTGAGTCCCTTCCGTTAGGGTTATTGGAGAAACGCGTGGGGAAATCCATCACTTGCGTAAGAGATTGGGTGATTGAAAAATTCATGGTGTGGACACCAGCAAGGTCGGTGACAGAGTTTTCTAGCCACTTGGTGTGGTGGGCGTTAAAGTTACCGAACACAAATATATGGGCAGCTAGATGAGAAGAAATGGCCTTGTCGATATTGTTAGAGGTGCTATCAAGTACCGAATAGGCAGAGGAGGAGAAGGAGCGAGATAGAAAGAAGAGATAGCTAACCGAACTTAGAAGTGAGAGACAGAAGCACATGAAAGAATGATCCAGAGATTCAAGAGATGTCACCCTAGCTAGAGGGAGGTGTTCGCTGACATAAACACCAAGCCCATGCATATGGACATTGGAGTCCTTCCTGAAGAGGGGAAGGTAACCAAGAACGTAAAACTCAGAAGAGGAGATAGAAAGGTCAAGGTTAGTTTCACATAGTGCTAAGATATCAGGTGAGTTAGTTTGAAGGAATGATTCTACGCTGTAAAAGTTAGTGCGTATAACTCGTATGTTTGCGAAGGAGACGCAGATAGGTTTGGGCGTTATCTTAAGACTGAGTTGTCCCTGTGTTCAATCGGCGGTGTCGAGTTGTCCTGCATCCATTATCTACGCTACGTGCGTCCATTACAGGGAACGCTAATTTTAGCGTTTTACTGAGAGGCAGGAAGATCTCATTAGAAACAAAGAAAAGAGTGCTAGACTGCTATGTGATATTTGTCCTTCTATATGACAGCAAATTTGGACGACCTCTTCAAAGATGAATGAGAGGCCCGAAGCAACAGAAACTTGGCTCTACAGAAGGATGCTGAGGATACCATAGACCTAGCACGTGAACAACGACAAAGTGTTGGAGAGGATGCAAACAAGAAGAAAACCTATACTTAACACAAGTAAAAGACAGCTAAGGTTTCTGGGACACGTAATGAAGGAAGGAGGGCTTAGAGAATCTAATACACACAGAACGGATAGAGGATTTTTTGTTTTGTTCTGTTTTGTTTTACGGCGTATCAACCCATCCTGCGTCATTTAACGCCGAATCGAATTATTAAAAATCGAACAAAAAGTTAAGAACAATTTCAAGATAACCCGGATATAAGAGAAACTCGGATATAAGATAGATTATCTGGTCCCAAATTAGAGCCCGTGGTAATGTATATAAAATAGACCAAACCCTGATATAAGAGAGACCCTGATATAAGATAACCTTTATCCAGTTCCGGCAACTCTCTTATATCAGGGTTACAATGTATAACAGACTTATATATTTAGACAAATTCATATATTTAGTACATTTTAAATTAATAAAATATTTTATAAAAATGTTTATATTTAATTTGGCTGTTTAGATTTTATGGCATACCAACCACCACGTTTTATCTGAAGCCAAATTCAGCCTACATACATTGTATGTATATGTATTACATATACAAGATTTGCAAACACACATTCGGTAGAACCAAGTTTTGGAATATATAGCAAGTTGGTAGAAATACATATATCTATGTGTGTGTGAGATAGCATTCAACTAGTCATATTTTTTAGTACATTCTGATTTCTTTTAAGAATCGGAGTATCCTGCTTGGTCTCGTTTCCATAAATATTTTTTTTCAAATTACTTGCTTGATAATACTTCTTTCTATTTAAGAAAGTACACTCTAAAAGTATTGGTTTGACACTTAATCTTTTTTGACAGCTGGTACATAATGGGGATTATGTGCCTTCCAGTAAATGATGGTGTGTGATGTAGGCATGGCCTATGTGAAGGCGGGCAACGGATAGAGAAGAGAGACAGGGGAAAGCAGCACGAGACATATTTGATGAGCTTGAGCAAATGGATGGCTTGGGAGAACTACCAAGAGAAAAAAATATTAAAAGGGACAAGTGACAGGGGCAAGTGAAAGTCCATGTTCGCCTACGACCTGAAGAGACACGACACATGAAGATCCCGATGTAGGCCCGGAGGGAAAATGTGCTAGTCTCTTCGAATTTACAGCACGCATGCTCCCACTTTTTTCTTTTTACGCATACCAAAAACATAAAAAGAGGTTGCAACTGTTGATGATATCAACGCATGCGTGTTTAGTGAAAAGTTTTAACGTCTGCTATAGAACTTAATCCACTCTAACACTGCTATCACTTGGAAAAGCCTAAAACCACCCAGTCGATAGTATGAGTAAGCATTTAAGTGAGTGTTGGAGTGTTGAAAAAAAAATTGGTGCCACTGGGTCTCCAAGAAAAAAAAATGCGAGTACACAATTTACAGAGAATTGGGCAGAGAGAAGTACAAAGAAATATAAAAACTTTATTATAGTGTGGTGATACCACCAACCGAGCAAAAGCGAGCAAACCGGATGTTGGCTCTATGCCGACCAGAAAGCTAATGAATAAACAATCGTCGTGCGCATCCGGCTCCGCGCAGATGTTCCGGTTGAAAAATAAAATTAATCAAATATCAAATTACCATTTTTATTTACCAGCCAATGGGAAGCATGAAACCAAATACAAGTATGAAATTTGAAACTAGCTGTTTTGATCCAAAATACCGATATAAAAAGCGAAGACATAGACGCTTCGTCAGACAGGCACAGACAGAGGAGAAGAGTGTAATTAGTTTCTTCCTCGAACATATGAAGAAGGAGGCGAACATAGTAATGTTCGCCTCCTTCTTCCTCCCCTGTTCTCAAAGTACTAACTGACCTTTTCTAAGGCATTCCACAAACAAACTTGCTGACCGACTGACCTTAGAAACGGCTACTTGATAATGAACATTAATCATACTACCAAGCTTTTTACCTTTCAGCGTTATATCTTTCTTGAACATTCGTTTATCTCCTTCAGCTCATTATTATCAGCCATGAACTCTTTCTAACTTCTGTTGGACCTTTATTCCAAGTATTGTTTTAATTGTAAAACATTAATTGAAATGTATATATGTATAAATGTTATTTTATACTCAAAATTGCTTTTCTTGAATTTATAATCATTTATGAATTATAGTGGGCTATCTTCCCACAAGGCCAAATTCCGTTAACCTACTACGGAATCCTACTACCCCTCACTACAAATGAAATAAGAGAAGAGATACCCGCTATAATAGAACTGAGAAAAGAACTGTCGTACAATACTTTTGTCTATCAGGCCATATTCTGTAGTAAATAATTCATTTTCTACGTCAGAGAGAGTGCGTTTGTTTTGTTTTTTTTTTTACTTTGGTTTGACATAACTTTTATTTTTTTTGGTTTCACTGCCAGTGTTCTCCACCCACCTCGGAGCCCATTGTTGGGACCTGGTAAGGGGAAATCCCAATCGCCTTGTCAGGTCAGAGCTACACTGAGCAGTATACTCGATCATGTGCGTCTCCCAGAGCATCTGTTACAGTATTTGATGCACAACCCAAAACTTATGTGGACAAATAACTTTGTTTAGAATCATGTCTAGTTTTACATGTCGATTGACCCTCAGCCAGCGCCTTCTAATGTCTACCCCTTGTTTGAGATGCTAAAATCTTGTTTATTTTCCTTTCCCTATGAGGGATGTCGTTTCTGTTTTGGCTTTTTGTTTTTAATTATATATCAGGCTTTGTCTCAGAGGAAATTCGTTTGGTAGTAGACGTTAGAGATTGACCTAATCAGCCGACTGATCGGATCGAGTCTCTCCGACCGCCCGTCTAGCCCAGGTACCCGGGTCATGACCTGCTCAAACACCAGGATCCCGTCCCCAGACATTCCGGTCGCCATCCACGGCCAACAGGTGGTCCCCTTGTGGGACTTTTACCCCCTGCAGAGGTGCAGTCGGCGTATTCTGGAGCTCCGCCAACAGGGCAAATGTTAGAATGTGTGTGTTCACACATGACTTCTCTCATACACATACATAATTCTCTTAAAAAAGAAAGTCGTTCCATTACTAGACACGTGTAAACAATACTTTTGCTACATATTTTAAACGGAAATGTATTTCGTTGTTGTCATTCACATATGCTACCTTTAGCGACATACACACACAATTAAGTCGTCTATAATTTAAATACGCTTGACACACATTATTTTCGCTTACATATACTTAAATTCATAACAAACATCTGTTTTTATTACAGTTGGCACACACACTTACACAGACACAATTTTTTTATTCTACATTTAATACTCATTCATTGCTTTCTTACACGTGGCACGTTTCTGACCAATGAAATCATACCTGAAAATACCGACTTCGATGTTTCGTGAGGACACACTTACGATATCGTCTTTCATCGGTTGCACCAGCTCGGATGAGTGACGACATCATAACTGTATCTTCACGAAATTTCGAAATCGGCATGAACCTGCTCAGTTAATGTGACAAATTGTTTGCAGTAAACCTATCAATGCTCTATCTCCACCTCGATATCGAGCACTTTATGATAAAAACCTGCATACCAAAATACGTTTTATTAGTAAAACTACTGACCCCACCAAAAAAAAAAAATCTTAGCGCTAAACATTATCAGAGCTTGTGTGTGTGTGTGTGTGTGTGTGTGTGTGTGTGTGTGTGTGTTATATGTTTTACTATGTGGATATTTGTTGTATTTTAATCCACGTCACAATCTTCGTCGCCAATGTACCCCAAAAAGGTTACTGCGTGAGTAATAACGAAAACAGAGGTAAGGAATGATAGTATATTAATAAATACAAGACTCGCACGTTGCGTGAAGTAGATACACTGCTAGTCAGCATAATCGCTCTACTCTTTGTATTTACCACCTTTCCACCAAGGCAAATGCAACACAAGGTCAATTAAGGTGGGGGGGACTGATCCCTTAATCTCAGGCCAAAAATATCCCGTAAACCCAGCTTAAGGCTGGATCGGGCTCTTGTTTTTGCGTCTCAAACGATACTCTACTCTTTAGTGGAATTTCGTTTGAGTTGAACAAGACATAATCTTAACCATGTATGATCGCTCTCTTCTCTTTACTTCAATAGTGTTCGAATATTTAAGAGGATAGAAACATACCACTACTGTACATAGGCAGGTATACAACAATATCATTCAAAAATAAAATTTGTACGGTGTAAACATTTTCCTTTGTAGATAAGCCAAAGTCGCACCAAGAAAACTGTTTCGAATTCTTTCTTATGCACGAACTCCTGTCTTCCACCAAAACAATGCCTTCATCCATTGAAAAAAGTTTTCCCTTTATCCAAGAATTAAGACTGACATGTTTTCTTGACAAAATTTTCAATGTGTTCTGGAAGCTTTTACAGGCTGTGAGTGCTACACAAGGATCAGTCAGTACGCAAAACACTTAGGTATGGAGCGGTCATTTCTGGCTAGAAATATTGGGGGGAAAAAAAAACAAAACAAACAAACAAGAAAAAAAAAAGAAAAAGAAAAAAGAAAACAAAATCCCGGAGAAGCACATGATAAAATTTAACCACACCCTCACACCAATCTATATATAAAGTTCTGTAACTTCCGTTAGTCCACCTGTCATAACTTCTAAGATAGCATACATTGATCAGTCGAAACCAAAGTTTAGGGAGAAGTGCCAGCAGGTACGGGGGTACAAAGTACAGTTTGTTTTACTTTGGTGCGGAGCTTATCACAATAAATTTTCATTCATTTTATTTTAATTTTTTTGAGAAATAAAGTTTTATTATTTAACATACAAAATACTCCCACAATTTTAAAAACAATTCAAAGATTAAAATAACAAATACTTATTTAATAAAAATGTAATATTGTTTTTTGCATATCTTTTCTTTAAGTTTTTATATATGCAAGTATCCAGTTTTCAGTTCGAATTGCACTTGTGAGAACAATAAACCAACCACAAAACCAAACGTTTCAAAATATTGGAATTTGACTCCAGAAAGAAATATTTACCCATGATCAGTCGTATGTTGCTTGCTCAAGAGTAAGAAATCTTAATTTATTCTTCACTGTTAAGAAGGAAAAAAAAATCTTAAAAAATCTTGTTTATCATGAAGTTCTATAAAATTAAAGAAATTCTTAAACCATGAAGTAGGTTTTTTGTCAAATTTTTTTTATTGTTTCTTTTTAATTTATTTTTTCTTTACAAACGAATCAGCTTATTCCAATTTCACCGACTGGTTTTCGAAATGGAATGAAACGTAGAGTTTGTAAATCTCGACGAAAAATGTTAACGATAACTTCAACAATACTAAATAACGGGAGGATTTCAACACGCAGAAAGTTCTAGTTATACATAAATGTAAAGGCGATGTTAGGGACCCACCATCTGGATTTCGAAGAATCGCCTAAGTAGTGAAGGTTCTGTGCTTTTTTCAAAACTAATTTAGAACCTCATTACAGCCAGCGATACTTTATTTTCCTGAAGGGTTTTATCTTATAATAATAATAATAATAATAATAATAATAATAATAATAATAATAATAATAATAATAACCCTTTACCTTAATCATATAAATGGAACCTATAAGTCTGGCGAAATAAACATCAACAGAGGTATATTTCAAGGTGACTCTTTATCTCCCTTACTATTTTGCATGTCAATAATAGCATTAACCAGTCAACTTAACAAGACAGAATGTAGTTATAAAATAGCCCAAAAGAAAATAAGCCATATATTTTACATGGATAACTAAAATGTGTATGCTAAGAATGATAATGAGCTGGAAGGTCTTCTGCAAACTGTAAAATGCTTTAGTGAAGACATTGAAATGAAATTCAATTCGAACAAATGTGCTAGAGCTACAAAAACATCCTCAATTAGCTTAGACCCTGCTGTAACCATAAAAGACTTAGAGCAAGAAGAAGCTTATAAGTACCTAGGTGTAAATGAGAGTGAAAGAATTCACCAAAAAAAAAAAAAAAAAAAAAAAAAATGAAAGAAATAGTGTGTAAAGAGTACTATGGAAGGCTACGACTGATATTCAAACTGAATTGAATTCTCAAAACAGAATTATGGCCATTAATAATCTTGCCACCCCAGTGGCCCGATATAGCTTCAAAATCTTGAACTGGACTCTAAACGGATTCTAAGACAAGAAAGCTCCTTTCTAAACATAAGATGCATCATCCAAAGGCTGATATACATACGCCGTAAAGGAGGAGGAAGGGGTCTTATTCAGCTAGAATTGTCATACAAGACAACGATTATTGGCTTACTAACATACATAGAAACAAAAAAGGACTGGGTGATACAGTTAGTTAAACAACATGAAAACAGAAAGAAAAAATATTCAATAATGAAAGAAAGCAGTGGAATCTGAAGATTGAAAACAAATATCTTCCAGCGTTAACGGGTGCACTTGGAACGATAAAAATGGAGCAAAAACACATTGAAAGAATCCCTGCAAACCCTAGCTTAAGAGATATACAAAAAATTGTCTCGTTAAGTACAGCCTTACACTAAGTAGAACTTTGTTTATGTAACGCTAGGGATGTTAGGGAGATATGAAAAACATGAAATGGGGCCATAACAACACACCACGATCTGCCTTAGGTTTTCCTGCAGACTTGGTAGGTAGTGCGACCATAGCAGAAATCGATTTATAATGAAAAATGACAAAATAATAATAAAAGTAATGATAGATGAGTATAGATATGGGCTTTCAAGAAAAAATATGTCAATGAATTGTGGTTTCCTTAAAAAGAGAGAACGAAAAGCGAAGGTTTTTGTGGCATAGACATGAAACATGCCGGACCAAACAGTATTTCCCCGCACAAAAGGCAGGGTGCAGATTCGATTCCTGTCGGAGAGCACATTTTTTTATTAGGTTTTCTTCTATGCACTGTTTAAAATAAAATGTGGCGTCTGTCTCAAATACGCGTAGCCACTATAATGTTTGAAGTAATATTATATGTGTGTGTCACAAAAACCGATATTTAAGGTTTAAAATATATATTTATATAAAATCAGGCGTTAATAAAACATTGCCCGATGTAGTATAAATAGAGCTATTAATTATATATTATTAGATGATAAATATTCATTATTCTATGTCAGAGGCACAACTCGGAGTTTCATGCATTACGCAATCATCAGGTGCATATTACAAAAGTTTGCAATATGCATCTGATAACTGCGTAGTGCATGAAACTCAGAGTCGTACCACCGACGTAGAATATATATATATATATATATATACACACACTATATATATATATATATATATATATATATATATATTCAATGTTGCCACCATTTTTTGAGCGACCGACACATTTGTAAACAAAAATTAATTCTCGGTTTTAAAAATCTTGCAAAAATAAAATATACATCTGTGACACATTATTTTTGCAAAATTAGCAAACTTAAAGTTAAATTGAAGCAAATATTACTTGTTTATGACACATCTGGAAGTATTTGATTTTTGCTAGAATTTCCAAATTAATGTTTTTCACCGGAAAAAAACTGCGTTACGTAATATTACGTTTTCCATTGCAAACTCTTGTAACGATTTGGTTACCCGCTAACGAAAATCAAAAAATGTTTCTACCAGAAAAAAAAAAATTGTTTTTACCAGAATTTCGAACGTGTTAAAACACGTTCGAAATTCTGATGAAAATAATTAATAATGATAATAAACATTTTGATGGGAAAAGTTCGTTTTTATTAAGTGTGGGGCTTTTGTTTTCATACTATGCTGTTTTTTTTTTCAGCAATTTAGCGGAGGTACCTACACTTTAATAATAATAATAATAATTAGAAGAAGAAAAATAATGATCATAAAACCCGGGTACAAATCCCACCATTGTCGATTTGAAAAGTACCTGAAAACCATACCACCAGTTGTCTCAAGCATTGTGAATAAAATCATGTAGGCGGAATTGTTAGCACAAAGTCACAAGTCATCGTGACCGAGAGTTTGAGCTTACTGGTCTTGTTCAAACGGTTGATCACGCCAGATGATCCGCTCTTTCCCAGAAACTGCAACAAAGAACCGCTCATTGTAGTTGCTGTATA
Source organism: Ascarosepion bandense (assembly GCA_037127315.1). NCBI lineage: Eukaryota > Metazoa > Mollusca > Cephalopoda > Sepiida > Sepiidae > Ascarosepion > Ascarosepion bandense. Next base: position 2,819,335 of record JBBBDQ010000151.1, read on the forward strand.
AATCATAGGTGGTATCTGAGGGTGCTGAACAAACACAAATAAGCCTGAGCATACGTCGGCAACAGGGATTGGCCATTGCTGGGAGGTTTACTCGGATATGAGCGGTCAGCCATTATTTTAAAATTTACATTGATTTTTTTTTTCAGAGAAATCATGTTTATTTTTTTTTATTAATTTAATGATGTTTTAAGTTTCTTTATTTAATTTCTGTTTAAATACAAATCCTATATCACCCATCAACCAACTGAAAAACACAGAATAAATTGCACACTCGTAAAATCGGATTCAAACAACTACAACATTTGGGAAAAACCCAAAGTAAAATTGCACAACCGCAAAAGAGGATCGAAACGATTAAAAGCTTTTCTTTTTCACGAGTCAGTGTGAAAAGCGATACTCTGGATCCTGATTGGTTGACAAATCGAGAGATTCAAAATACGTCAGCGAAACGGTTTTTTCACAACTAAAGAAAAAATTGTTCTGGGATCCTCCCACGTGACCAGAATTCATTATTTAAGGAGGTCCTCTGACCGGTCACAGTCAGTTAGTTAAGAGGGTCAGTGAGAGACAGCTGTCGGTCGATCCGTTACTCAAACAAGCAGTCGATCTGTCAGTCAGCAAGACAGTCAGCCACGCCAGTAAATCCCGAAAGGTGCAGTGTCAGATACGCACTGTCCGATAGGCGCCGACATCAAAGAGACCAGTGCCGACAAACTAATCCTTCGCCCACTCAGCTGTTACGAACGGAAAGAAGAGAGGAAACACCTGCAATGGCCATAAAACTTTTATCTCTCATCAACCAGCAAGGAGAAGTAACACAAACTTACTAAGTTAAGTAGACTGATTCATCGTTTTACACAGACATTCTACCATTTACTACTATCTCCATTTGACTCTCTTCTTCTTCAGGAATTCTCATTCACACTCCTTTTCAACACAATTTGAAACACTTTCCTTTTCCGCCTACTTAACGGCTGATATATCAAAAGGAAAGAAACTTTATGCTACTACTCTGTTTAATTACACACTCAAAACACATTTTTTATCTTTCACCAACATTCGCTCAAATCCAGCAGACACTTTTATATTCAACCAACATTCACGCAAATATAAAAAAGACTTTTCTATCAAACAAAAGGTACACAGTATAGTACAAATTGTCTATATTGTATATATGTTGTCAAATACAATATTTTCATACAACATTTCTTATTGCGTTGTCTTTCCTTGAAATTTGTATTGTGTTTTTGTGGACCGGATAGACCGCATTAAAGTTATTTTTTTTGGGGGGGGGGTAGCGTTAGACAGTAATTGTAGTTAATAATACAACGTTGGAGAGAGAGAGAGAGAGAGAGAGTGAGAGAGAGAGAGAGAGAGAGAGAGAGAGACTGTTAAGTGCCATACGTGATACGCGCTTGGGCGATCATATCTCTTTCGATCTATGACTGATTAAGCAGAAAATTTTCCTGCAATAGGTTGCCATAGCTTTCTGTGGTAGACCAGTTGTCAAGCAAGGCTATATAAACCAATTTGTCCTGTTATTTAACCCGTAGTTAGTAAGTGACGGATTAATACCTTTCCCAAGGGTATTTGCGTGTATGTGAATGCAACGAAATTAACTAGAATTCGAACTCTACTCTCCGATTTTTCGTTCCGAGCTGATATCCGCTGCACCACAACGCACATCCGGCCAGATAAGAATCGTGTCTAATTATGACGCCTTTGATAATCTAATTGCTTTGGGCGTTTTCTGTAAATTCTTACATTTTGTTTTAATGGACGAAGAATGAACAGAAAAGGGGAGGGGAGGATATCAAAATGAGTAAAACAGATAAGAATAGTTTTTCTTTGTGACTTTATCTCAAAACCCAGTTCATTATATTCCACAACCGTTCAAATAAGCAAAATTATCAATGAATATATTAAATATCAAATCAATTATAATGAGGATTTATACTTAGATATGTTTCTTCTCTCTCCAAGTTCTCCGCTCTTTCTTTCCATAGTTTCTGTATTGTTATTTTTCTCTATTTCTCTCTCGGTTTACGGCCGCATTACGTTGAAACTTCGGTTCCCGTACGATCACCGAAGTTAAGATACATCGAGTCTGGTCGGTACCTAGATGGGTGGCAGCTTGGGAATACCAGATACTGAAGGGACACGGTACATAAAAGAAAGAAGGTTGGTTGCTCAACTCCTCAAAAAGAATAATTACTCACATCGGGTGAATACAGGATGAATCATTCCTGTCATAACGAGAGAGAGAGAGAGAGAGAGAGAGAGAGAGAGAGAGGGCGAGTGAGGGAGAAAGAGAGAGAGAGAACGTGTGAAGGGAGAGAGAGAGAAGAGAGTGAGGGAGAAAGAGAGAGAAGAGTGTGTGAGGTAGAAAGAGAGAGAAGAGCGTGTGAGGGAGAAAGAGAGAGAAGAGAGTGTGAGGGAGAAAGAGAGAGAAGAGCGTGTGAGGGAGAAAGAGAGAGAAGAGCGTGTGAGGGAGAAAGAGAGAGAAGAGCGTGTGAGGGAGAAAGAGAGAGAAGAGCGCGTGAGGGAGAAAGAGAGAGAAGAACGTGTGAGGGAGAAAGAGAGAGAAGAGCGTGTGAGGGAGAAAGAGAGAGAAGAGCGCGTGAGGGAGAAAGAGAGAGAAGAGTGTGAGGGAGAAAGAGAGAGAAGAGAGTGTGAGGTAGAAAGAGAGAGAAGAGCGTGTGAGGGAGAAAGAGAGAGAAGAGCGTGTGGGAGGGAGAAAGAGAGAAGAAGCGTGTGAGGGAGAAAGAGAGAGAAGAGAGTGTGAGGTAGAAAGAGAGAGAAGAGCGTGCGAGGGAGAAAGAGAAATAATTAATTTTGACAAATCAGTAACACCTACATCCATGTGCAAATTAATTGAAACAGATGCTTTAATTACTTTTCTTTCACCATATGGTCAGTTTTAGACCCACTGGAGTTGCAGGGTGTAATCGATTTTTTTTTCAAATTAGGTCATTTGCAGTGGTGTGCAGTTATATGAATCTATTTTCGAGGTGTACGTTGAAATTTGTTTGGCCTTGATAAATATTGAGTAACCCGTGATTGTATTAGATTTTTTTATTACGCCAAGACACTCTTATCTTGACTGTTGATTCGTTGTCCTACGGCCATTGTCTGCGTACGAACGAACGTATACGTAACCAGGAAAAGTGTGAAAAATCCTAGGAAGAGATTATTCGTTTTGTTTCAATTAATTTACACAAGGGTGTACTTATGTGAAGATACTTGTACTTGTGGTCACATTCACCGTGGGCGGGTTGAGCCGACATCTTTCCTAGAAGTTTCATGGAACTTTTTGCCTCCATAAGTGGTCTTCAGCGGCATGTGGTGTGGAGATTTCCTGCAGTAGGTTACTAATTCTTACTGCAGTAGACTGGTCGCAAATCAAGACCACAGAACCCAATCTGCTTGCTTTTTACCCATAGTTAGTGGGGAGAAAATAGATTCATACCTTTTCCAAGGGTATTAACACCAAAGTGAATGCAATGGATTCGACTCGACTCTCCGATTTCTCAACCCAAGCCTCTATCGATTACTCCACGGTGTCTTCCATTTTAATGTGTCTAGAAAGCAAACGTTATTTTTTGTAAAATCAGCTAGAACCAAAGAGTTCTTTAAAGAATTTTGCTTTCTTTCAAGTCTTAACATTGGGGGTGAAAAATGACTTTTACTGTCTTCAGTTTTTTAGCATTAAAATCGAGCTGAATATATAGATGTTTTTTTTTAATCAATTCACCCCAAGCAAGGCGATAATGCCACTAAAACGCAAACGGTTACTGGAAGTGAAAAATACCGTAAACTCAATCCTAGAAAGCAAACAAGGGTTAAACGTCTATTCGTTCAAAAGACTGGGAGGCGTGTGAACCGGACGATAGGCGGTCCTATGTATTACTATTAATTATGTTCATATATATATATATATATATATATATATATATATATACACGAATATAAGAAAGCCATCACGAAATGGATTTAATTACGATATGTTTTATCGAATTTTTTTAAATTTTCAATGGCTTTCTCGTATTTGAGTAGATACTGTGTTTTTTATTATTATATTTAAACTGTATATTTATTCATATCTACCGGCCTGAATAATCGAGAAATAATATGCGTCATCTGATCTGGCGTTTCTTAGACTGATCGACCACGAAGGATTTACAGTCAAACAAAACCTGAAATTATTCGTGGTCAGATCAATTAACGCATATTTTTCTAACAAGATCATCAATCTAATATAAACTAGCGATAGTGTATCGATTCCATTGCTTAGTACAAGACTGAGTTACTTGTAAAAAAAAAAATTGCTTGTACTCTTTTCTAATGTGTTTTTATATTTTTTATATTTTTATCCTAGTTTGGGTATTCACTATTTTCCCATAGCTGGGATCCTAACACGTGCTACCACCCCAGGTCAATGTGAACCTGGAAACAACGGCAATTATGAGGTGGTTCCCGATCCTCAAAATCTCCTGATCAGAGACCTTACCGCTGAAAGTAGTTTATCATCATACTCGGGACGAGAAGTGCGTGTGTGTGTGTTTGTGGAAGAGACGCAATGAATAAACAACAACAAAAAAACAAGTTCAGTTTTTCCTCTTGTCTCTTTTTTATTCTAAAGTGGCCGAGTGGTTAGAACATTCTGATAATGACACAGGTTCAAATATCACCATGGTCTTGATGCTATAGGTCTTGAGGAGGCGATTCCAGCGTGCGACATCTTTTGGAAAGTGCCTGAAAACCATACCACGTGTTGATCTAAGCCTTGTGAGTAAAATTGGGTAGAGGTTCTCTTTGAGGAGTCGTCGAGGGGTGAGTGCTAGCTCGAAATCACAAGTCATTGTGACCGAGGATTTGAGCGTTCTGGCCTGGTTCAAACTGTTGTTCACGCTAGATAACGAGATCTCTCAGAGACTGTAACTAAGGTTTGCCCACCATAGTTGTAGTATAAACCACAGGTGGGTTCTGTGAGTGTTAAACAAACACAAATGTAGGTACCAACACTAAATCGCCGAAAACCAGCATAGTATGAATAAAATGGCCCCAAACTTAATAAAAACGAAAAATTTCCGTCTGAATGTTTATGCTATTGTTAAGAAGAAAGATCAAAGTATATTTTAATTATTTAAAAAAAAAATTTAATCCCTTCTAACACTTTCGAAATTTTGGTAAAAAGTCTTTTCATTTTAGTTAGCGGGTAACCAAATTGTTACGAGAGTTTACAATGGAAAACGTAATATTACATAACTCATTTTTTTTTCCGGTGACAAACATTAATTTGAAAATTTTTGCAAAAAATCAAATAATTGTCGAATTTTAAGGAAACTTTCAGGACTTATTTACAAATGAACGAAATTATTTTTGGAATTATTATTTAAAAAAAAATTTGGTAAAAATATTTTTTGTCTTTTATCTTCACGTAAATTCATGAAATTTTAAGGACTTAAATTTTATTGAGAAAATTTGTTAAACGTAGGACTCATTGGGGAGTGCAAATAATCTATTTTTAAAAAAATATTTTTTAATTTATTTCCAAAAATCTGCTCCCAAGAGTAAAATAAAAAAATGCAATAAAACTATGACATTATTTAATTTGATAAGCTTTTAATTACTTTAATAATATATATATTAAGGGCATTATAGTGTGAAGAATTTTTTTTTCAATTAATAATGAAATGTTAAAAGAATTGTTTCCATTTTTAAATTATAATAAAATATTTTAAAAAATACTTCAAAAGATTTGTTGTTGTTAGTTTATTAATTTATTAAGTGAAGATTTTATTTACTAATCGAAAATTAAGTCTAATAATAATCGGCGTGCCTTTGTATTTTTAAAAAAATTTAAAATTCTTTTTGTGTATTTGAAGTTGTTTTTGTATGGTAATTTCTATGCGTACATTAAAAGGTCATGTGTTTCAAGCTATCTTCCTCTTATCGGAAAAAAAAAACTGTAGTTATGTCACTTTGATCGCCTTACACTTATCTCGAATCTGTCAAACTATCAAGACATTTCAGATACGGTGGAAGTGTTAGAAAGTTCAACTCTGTGTTTAAGAAATGGTTTTATTCTAAACTAGCTTTATAGCTCGGCGTTGCTCAGGGTTTGCTAGGGGTTATGTTTAAATGGTCAAGTCAAGTGTTTATTCAAAAAGCTTCAGTATGAGGTTGCCTTGACGCATAAGTTAAAAAAATGCGAAGTAAGTATTGTTTTTTGTTATATTTGTAAAACGGGATTCGTGCTTAGTCAATTTTTGCCAGTAAACGGGAATGATGTATGTACAATGGGAAGAACGGGGGGCGTGGGGGTTTACGGGAGCCTGTAATGTGATGCGATGAAATTGTGACGCAGAAGTGGATGCATTGTTCCAGCAACGTCGGAGGGGTTAGTACATTGTAGAAAACGAGAAATTGTTTGGCATATGATAAGGTAAAAATTGCAAAGAAGATCCGATTTTTGTTGGAATACAACTAAATGCTTCGGAGGAATAAACGATCACAAAAAGCAACATTTTCCATAAAATTTTGTCGCACCCTGAGTGCCAATTGATATTTTGGTTCGCATATCAAGGATTGATCTACCAGTGACTCGATTTTGGTTGAGTTTGAGTGAAGCGTCTTGGAGAAATGCATAAAAGTGCGCAAAAAACACCCGAAAATATGTTTATCGTTGATTTTTGACGAAGTTTGTACATTGATTCGAAAATTTTTTGTGTACATGAAAGGTTCGGAGCTTACTTTGCAAGTTACCCGATTTTGATTGAATTTGTATAAGGCGTCTCGGAGAAGTGCTAGAAAATTCTAAACGTTTTCTACTGTACCCTGTAAATCGATTCGATAATTTTTTGCGTACATCAAAGGTTCATCTTATGATCGCCAAGTGACTCAATTTTGGCTGACATTGGACCAAGTGTTTGGGAGGAGTAGAGTTCGTTAGAATGGAGACACACAGACAGCTATCCAGGCATATTCATATATTTATCATGCCATAAATAAGTATAAATAAGTCACACTTGTTTAAATCAGATTTAATTTAACATTAAATTTACAAATTTTCAAAAATGTGTCACATGTATATTTTACTTTTGCAAGATTTTTAAAACCGAGAATTAACTTTTGTTCACAAATGTGCTGATCGCTGAAAAATGTCCAAAACGTTGAAAGATTAGAAAAAAAAAATTGAAAAATTTTAGATTACAATCAATATAATTTATGTTTGAAATACACCTGAGTATTTTGCTTACTGGAAATAGTAAATTTAATCAGTTATCTTTCGTTTAAAACTAAAATAAGTTTCAAGAAAATATTTCTATTTAAAAAAAAATTAATTTAAAAGTTAGTTATCGAAATTAAGTGACGGTACCTACACAGATGTGTCTGAGCATTAAATACAGATAATCTTCAAATAATCTTAAATAATCTTCAGATAAATACAGATATTAAATACAGATAATCTTCAATTTAATGTATGGAAAAAAAGTTAGACCAGTTCTGAAATCCAAAGACTGTTCTACTTTTAGACTCTTTATAGCAAATATCACTCGTGAAATGTTACAAAAAAAATAAAATAAAATAAAATAAAGAGCCAAATGTTCGCTTGCTTATTCCCGCCAAAATTTACTTCCGGTGTTTGGTACTAATATGATGTAACCAAACAAACTCGCAACATACATTATTGCGTGATCATTTGACTCCGTGTTACTGACACCAGAAACGGGGAATAAATTAGAATTTTGAGTATAATAAGACCTCGTAGTACAGCCAACAACATGTCAATTTTTTAACAAGGTTTTACCAGATTATCCATTAAAATCTTAATGCAGTACATATATTTCACAAAGAAAAAAAATTACGATAATAAAGAAAGAATAAAAATGGACCGGATGTTTAGCCATTGCGTGTTTCTTTTAATTTCCGTTTCCAAACTTATTTTGGAATTTTTAATAAAAGGTGGTAACTATACAAACCAAGTAACAAATTTTGTAGGTGTTAACTAATCTATCCTACTCTTCCGTTTGATATATTATTATATTTTTGTTTGTGAATAAACTATGAAAAGAAATGTCTTTGATTAAGAATGAAAACACCAATATATATTAGTGTCCGAGGAGTAAATTGTCGCCATTTTATATTTTTTAATTTCGTACATTTTTTTTTAATCATATCACCCCGAGCAAGGCGGTAACGCCACTGATGTGCAGGGGGGTTACGTAAGAGTAAAAAGATTGGAAAAGAGAAGACTGGAAACCACATCCTAAACAGGGAACAAGGGATGAGCCTCTTCACCTGTTCAATAGACGTCGGTGGAGTGTGAACCGGGTGATAGTTTAGTCTATCTACTCCAATTGAAAAAAAAAATAAATAAATAAAAGAGTGAAAAGATTGGAAAAGAGAAAGCCGGAAACCACATCCTAAACAGGGAACAAGGGATGAGCCTCTTCACCTGTTCAATAGACGTGGGTGATATGCACATTGATTTTGATTTTGTCGACTGCACAATGTAGTTAGGTCAGTTGGGTACCATCTGTTATAAAATAAAGCACCATGACGCAATTCACTGTAAGGAATTTGACATGTTGTATTGTTAGCATTTGCGACGGAAGCTCCAATACGAAGATTTCAGTGCGTCTGACTGTCAATCTAAAGACAGAGTAGATGATTGGGAAAAAGTTATATGATATATCCAGTCATTACCATGAAATAATCAATAGTGATGGCAACGTTATACCTCTATTAATTTTCCCACAGGGTTTCAGATCTCTCAATACGGAAGCCCTCGCTTAGTGACATGAACAAGTAGCACTGCCCTGGGTCAAGAGTTTGAGTTTGAGTTTTGTTTAACGGCATATTAACCTCTGTAGGTTATTTAATGCCCAAAAGGTGAAGTTATAAAGTATTTCTTAAGATGTTCGGTTATAGTGAGAAGGTTAATTTAGTCACATTTTGATGAAAATTTTTAAATTTTTTTTCCTTCACACATGTATTACAGCAATATTTTTTCCTTCACAAATGTATTACGGCAATATTTTTTTCCTTCACAAATGTATTATGGCAATATTTTTTCCTTCACAAATGTATTAAGGCAATATTTTTAATCCTTCACAAATTTATTAAGGCAATATTTTTTCCTTCACAAATTTATTAAGGCAATATTTTTTTCCTTCACAAATGTATATTTTTCTATAAAATATACTAAATTGTTCGGTTTTCTAAAAGCCGTTTCGAAATATAGGATTAAGGTTTATTTTTTCTGCTAGTAGAAACTTCCAAAAAAAAAAAATTCGGCTGTTTGAAATCAGCCTTTCTATTCTCCACCCCCTATCTGGGTACTGGACATCCCACTCCTTCTACCCTCTCCCCCCTCTCTCTGCCACTTTCAACACACGGGGTTTATTAACTAGCAAGAACACGCCGAAATTATCCTGAAGAAAAAAATGAAAATTCAAAAATATATAGAAATTTCAACTTTTTATCAATATGCTATCTGCAAGTTGGTAAGCTCAGATTTTCTATTAATTTATTCTACCGTATCTGTTTTTCTCTTTTACTAAAATATACTAAATTGTTCGGTTGTCTAAAAGCCGTTTCGACTTTAACTAAGATACACTTTATTAATTCAAGAAATTGTTGCTTAATTTTGGTACATATATGTTAAAATGAGATGTCAGTGTTATTTTCATTATTTGCGTAAATCAGACGATAATCACACACACACACACACACACACACACACACACATGTGTATGAAAAATACACCTATTTAAAAAGAAAGAAAGAACAAGAAACACTTATTTTTGGTTCTCATAAGTTCTTATTTTAACGGCAGTAATCTTTTTCCTATTACTCATCAAAAGTCGACAAATGTACCGCGTTTGTGTGTTTATCCCGGTTGTCCAGCTAGATGCCTATTTAGATAACCACAAATTGTGCTACTTGATTGAGGCCTTTTAAAGTCAGCACTTATCAAACGTCCAACCTCAGGAGTTTACTTTATATCGTCACTCAAATTTATTAGTTGGGCGATTTTTCTCATAGTTTCAGGCAGTGACATACTACGTAATTTACTCATCGTGCCCACCTTATTTCTAATAGATAAATAAAATAACTTACTTCTGACATCTAAAGTACGGATGTTCATTTTAGGTAATGTCCTTAAACGAAGTGAAGAGATTTGTTTTACTATTACAAGGCTAACGTATTTTTTTGTTTTAATCATATCATAACGCCACTGATGTGCAGGGGGATACATAGGAGTGAAAAGATTGGAAAAGAGAAAACCGGAAACCGCATCCTAAACAGGAAACAAGGGATGAGCCTCTTCACCTGTTCAATAGACGAGGGTGGAATGTGAACCGGGCGATAGTTTAGTCTATCTACTCCTATTGAAAAAAAAAGTGAGAAGATTGGAAAAGAGAAAACCGGAAACCGCATCCTAAACAGAAAACAAGGGATGAGCTTCTTCACCTGTTCAATAGACGAGGGTGGAGTGTGAACCGGGCGATAGTTTAGTCTATCTACTTCAATTAAAAAAAAAGTGAGAAGATTGGAAAAGAGAAAACCGGAAAGCGCATCCTAAACAGGAAACAAGGTATGAGCCTCTTCACCTGTTCAATAGACGTGGGTGGAGTGTGAACCGGGCGATAGTTTAGTCTATCTACTTCAATTGAGAAAAAATAAATGAGAAGATTGGAAAAGAGAAAACCGGAAACCGCATCCTAAACAGGAATTGTTGAACGTATGGCTAACTTTTTTTTCGATATTTACAAACACTACGTTTCGTTCAATTCCTCAAATAAATCAATGAAGTTTGAATAAGCTGATTTGTTTGTAAGAATCTTCTTCCTTCTTCTTCTATGTGCCCTGTCCCTTCAGGACGTGGGCGATCATGGTTCTCCACGTCTCCCTATCCCTTGTGGCTCTTAATATGTTTGCTCCTGTTACTCCTGGCAACCCCCGTTCCGTCATCCACCTGATCAGGCCCTGCAAATATGTTATCTGTTGCCTTCCTCTGTCTCTCTTTCCTTCTATGTGGCCAGTCAGTATCAAGTTCTCCAGGCTCTCCTTCCTCATTGCGTGTCCCAGGAACTTCAGTTGTCTCTTCCTGATGCTCAGTATTAATTTCCTTTTTGTTGCCATTCTTTCTAACACCTCATCGTTGTTTGCATGCTCAGTCCACGATATCCGCAGCATCCTTCTGTAGAACCACATTTCTGCTGCTTCCAGTTTTGTCCTCATTTTCGATGATATTGTTCAGCATTCACTGCCGTATTGAAGAACTGACATCACATAGCAATCCAGCACCCTTTTCTTTGTTTCTAGTGCAATTTTCCTGTGTGTAGTACTTTACCCAGCTTCTGGAACGCGTCCTTTGCCATGCCAATTCGCATTCGGATCTCTGTGTCGCACTTTCCATTAATACTTTGACAAAAATCCTACTCCGCTGTTTAATAATTTCTTTAATTTTATTTAATAGAACTTCATGATAAACTATATTTTAAAGAAAATTTATTTCTTACTTCTTTATTTTTAACAGCGAAGAATAAATTCTTGGGATTTCTTACTCTTGAGCATGCAACATACAACTGGTTATGCGTAAATATGAGAAAAAAAAAGAAAGAAGAAAGGGGCCATGACACGAGTCACTTCACTAGAAGTTTGGAAACGGCATATGTACTGCTTGGCATTCACACTAGGAGTTCCAATACGAACATTTCAGAGTGTTTGGGTGTCAATCTGAGGACAATGCAGACGATTTTTAAAGAGTTGGATAATATATCCAGTCAACATCATGGTGTCTGGAGTGATACTAGTGATGGTGACGTTATGCCTCCATTCACCTTGAAGAGGTAGTCCTGCCCTGGGTCAAGAGAGAGGCTTCTGGAAGATACCCTATGCCTGGCAACATGAATCTGAACCAAACCACGCAAGCAGGAGAACCAGTCATGGCTGTCAGACAATTTCTGCAACAGCATCACCCCTTACATCTGGCCACCTAACTCCCCAGACTGTGACCCCTTTGGTTGTCATGTGTGGGGCGCAGATGAGCGAGAGACCAACAAAACTCCTTGTGAGACCAAAGATGAACTGAAGGCAATGATTATGACAGCATAAAAAAGGAGACCAACCAGAAGAGATGCAGGAGATTCAGGATTCGCCTGAAAGCCGTGGTCAAAGCCAATGGCGATTTTATTAAATAAATTTACTCTTTAGCATTTGAAGATGTTTTTTGTAACATTGGTAAATATATTTGTTAAAATGAGATGTCAGGGTTATCTTCATTTTGGCGTCATTTAGACGACAATTTACCCAGAGTACCTTGTATTAGATTATCAATTCAATAACTTGAGTAAAGTATTAAGAAACAGGACAATTTCGCTAGAAACAAAGAAAAGAGTACTGGATTGCTATGTGTTGTCATTTCTTCAATATGGCAGTGAATGCTGGACAATATCATCAAAGATAAAGAAAAAAACTTGAAGCAACTGAAATGTGGTTCTAGAGAAGGATGCTGCGAATATCATGGATCGAGCATGTGAGCAATGATGAGATTTTGTAAATGATGGAAACGAAAATGAAATTAATACTGAGCATCAGGAAGAGACAGCTGAAGTTCCTTAGACATGCAATGAGGAAAGAGGGCTTGGAGAACCTGATACTAACATGCCAGATAGAGGAGAAAAGAAACAGGGGAAAGCAGCGGATAACATGTTTGAAGGACCTAATCAGGTGGATGACGGAACGAGGGTTGCGTGGTGTAACAGAAGAAAGCGTGCTAAGAGCTACCAGGGATAGGGAGATGTTGAAAGCCATGATCGCCTACGTCCTGAGGGGACAGGGTACATAGAAGAAGAAGAATGTGCTTTGTAGTGCAGTCAATATCGGCTCGAAATGAGAAATCGGAGGGTCAAGTTCGAATTCCAGTTGAATTCATTGCATTCATTTATGCGCAAATACCTTTGTAAATTTATTAATCTGTCGCTCCTCTCTCCAGTTATGGGTTAAATAGAAGGTCAGATTGGGTTCTATGGTCTTGGTTGGCATCCTACTGCGAGATAATCTTCTCCCCAGTCAGTCATGTCTCTTTCGAGACATGATCGCCCAAGCATGTATGACATACTGAATGCTAAAATCCGCAGCACTATTGATGTTTGTTGTTACATGAAACTGAGTAGCGGATTTTTCTATTGATAATTGTATTTAAGATCTGTTTATTATTTTAATCTTTTTTTTATTCTTACTGTTTGTGTTGACAGTGCTAGGAAGAAAAGTTACCTATTATGTTATTTCCTAACAAAATTAATTCTTGATTGAAAGAACAGAAATTATGACTAAGTGTAACCATACCATAAAATAGCTATTATGTTCATACAACCATTGATGAAAACGTTATAATTTCTTCTAATTATGAAAATTGCGCGTGCAAAAATATCCCCGTTGCGTGAGCGTTTAAAAAACAAAACAAAAAACAAAAAACAAAAAACAAAAATAAAACAAAAAAAAAATGGTAAAATCAGTTATTGCAAATCACCCGAAGACACCACATGGCAGAAACCTTGGTGGCGTAATAACTCATTTACAAATGAAGCATATATATATATATATATATATATATATATATATATATATAGTCATCCGCAGACAGATCTGTTTCGCTGTATCACAGCTCATCAGAACGGTTAGACTCCGATTGCTTTTTAACCCAGGATTGAAACCCGACCGAATTGGTGTCAGTCGGCGATTCTACCTCTGGGCTATGGGCACTCGGTAGAAGAAGGCAAACTTTTTAGCGTATACATTATCATTATACACGCCCAATAGCCAGAGTGCTCTAATTCATTACGGAATGAGCGATGTTTACATGCCAGAGTAGCTACTGTTTTTCAAAGTCTACCATTCTTCCAGCGTGCTCAATCAGGATGTGAGAGCGTAAATAGTATATATATATATATATAACACAAACAGTAAGAATTTAAATGCAATGTCAATTGCCATCTCTTATCTCCTTGACTCCTTATATCCTGTTCTTTTCCCTTTCCACTCTACTCTCACGCAGCTCTCTCCACACCAGTGTTTTGATCCTTCTCTTACTCATTATCTGACAAGCCCTCTGACTTGTTCCTCTTTCTCATCACTCTCCTCTTATGTAACTACCTGCGAATCAGTGGCACCGAATTCAATGGGATTGATGAGGTGATAGGTTAACCTAGTAGATAGAGTCGGGGTTGGTAGTCCTACGTACGTTTATAATACCTTCTTAATAATATACTTATCACATCAAGTGCGTATAATGATTTTAACTGTTGCTTTGACACGTTTATAATTTGGGGACTTTTGGTTTATTGTTTTAATACTTCCTATGATTTTGTAGATTTTTTTTAGGGTGAGGCTTGCTTTTCGATAAGTGCGTCGTGGTGCAGTGGATATTGACTAGGAACAAGAAATCGAAGAGCCGAGTTTAAATTCTAGTAGAATTCGTTGCATAGCAAGAAGAGCTTTAGAGAAACCTATGAGAAATTGGAAAAAAGTTTTCGTGTGACGAATTTCCGCTATTTCGGACCTCATCAGAAGAAAGTGGTGTTTACCTTGATGCAACTGCGCATATCAATGAAGAAGGGACGCTGAAATTTTGAATTTAAATTTAAAAAAAAAAAATTTAAATATATGTTTTTGGCTGTTATTGTCTAGTCGATCTAATTTAGTTTCTTTTTCTTAATGTTTTAATATCCCACATAGAAGATTCGGTATGTCACCTACGCGGTTTGAAGGTGTCCTACCTCAATAAGTGTATATTTATAGATATAAATATTCTGCTATTTATTGAAACTAATTATTTTTCTAACCCTTATCAGACACTTATAATACTTCTTTATAATACGCTTTTAAACTAGGTCACATACAATACCAGTGATAGAATTTCGTAGGCCATATTCAAAAAGTAGGCCGCATACTATATCAGCACAAAAGATTCTCCAAGACATGTGAAAAGTCATAAGAATCTGGGCGTAAATTTACTGTGGATGATCAAAGCGTTTTCTATATATTTTCATCTTAATAAGCTGCTGTCTCTTTTAACTAGAGGAGCATCTTTTAAATCAAAATGATGGCCAGACTCATTTAGGTCAGCAACTAATGCCCTGAGTGTGTATATATATATTTTAATCCTTTTGAGTTCATATAATCTTTTAATCAATTTCCTCCAAGTTTTTCCTATGTATTCTCCGTGACAATTATTACAGCCGAGCAATAACTAAACAGTACTAAATAAAAAGGAGAACGAGACGATATATTCTAGACATGAACAGGAACAGTCGTTCTCTATAGATTAAATAAAGGATTCAGCTCAGAATTTCCTGTAAGTTACCCAGAGCGATATACACTCGAGGAAGGCGGTAGAGCATAACTGTCAAAACATGGTGATAACAACAAAGATGAGGACACTAGTTCGAATATAAATAATGTAAATAAACTTGTAGAATTATTTATATTTCTACGAACACATGCTTTTAGATATTAAGGCTGTGATTTTATGTACATTAAAGCAAAAATATTCTATCCTTACTCACACCCCACCTCGTATTTCTTCGAATAAGCGCTCACAACTCCTGTTTAGAAATTGGACTTCTAGGCTTTATTGCTATAACTACGTATAAGAGTAGATAAGATTGACATGTAATGTAGATAAGATTGACATGTAATGTAGATAAGATTGACATGTAATGTTCTACTGCACAATATGTGATTAATATTAACCACTGAATTAAGTGCATTGACAAAGGTAATTATATTGAAAAGGTAATTATATTGAAAAGTAAATAATTATTGCTTAAAGTCAGTTAAGTGCCATACATGATATACGCTTTGGGCGACCATGTCTCGAAAAAGACATGACTGACTGGGCAGAAGATTATCCCACAGTAGGTTGCCATTGCTTTCTGCAGTAGACTGGTTGCCAAGGCTGTAGAACCCAATCTGTCCCATAACTGAAAGGAAGAGACGGATTAATACCTTCCCCAAGGGTATTTGTGCGTAAGTGAATGCAAGGAATTCAACTAGAATTCGAACTCGGCTCTCCGAGTTGCTGTTCCGAGTCGATATCTACTGCACTACAATGCACATCCTACTGCTTAAAGTACATTCTTTTAATACAAAAAAAAACACAGAATTGTCCGGAAAAAATGGAGTACTGCTGCCATATGTTGGCAGAAAATAACGTCTTCACTTTCAAGTTTCGATAGAGACCAAAACGCCTCCGCGTTCTTGTGGATGATGAATTATTTCCCACCCTACAACCCCTTTCACAGACGAAACGTCGCAAGTCTCTCGCTCCTCTATCGTCATTTCTATGGAAGGGGTTCAGACGAACTACATTAGTTCCACCAGTTCTGACTTCCATGTCTAAGACTCGCCACGCAGCGCTTATTGTAGCGAACCACCCTTATTCCTGTCGTACTTCATGGTGAAATGCAAGTTTCACTCGAGCAGTTTCTTCTCACGAGTCGGTGTTCTGGGGAACCGGTTCCCAAGAGGATGCTTTCCCGATCACTACAATCTGTTCAAATCCAGAGTTAATCGTAATCACCATATATCTATAAACTGTGCTGCTTAATCTGTAAGCTACTTCGAATGGTTCTTGGGCATTGTACATTGTAAAAAAATGGGTAAGAATTCATTGAAGCTTGACACGTAGTCATGATCTGAAGTTTGATTCGAAAATTTCACTGTATAATATTCGATTTATGTTAATATAGGTATTTACCAGGGTGCGCATGTCACAACCTAATGCGACACAAGGTTGAGGTTTAACGGCCATATCGTAGAAAAAATTGTTCAACCCCATCCAGCATTTTCCCTTCTGGGAACGCTTTAGAAGCTGGAAAATAAACCCAGCCCTTCCCGAGGTAGAGTTACTGCCTGGTAGGAAGCCCCCGTCTCGGTGCATGGGTTTAAAGTGTGTAAAGAATATGAACCCCAGCTAAAGGCCAAGATCACGTATCGTTATGTTAGTATTGGTATATTAACCTCTGAATTAAATGCATTGACAAGGAAAGTGATTATGTTGAAGAAATAAACATTCTTACTCTTTTGCGCTACGGACTTCTTGATATGCAGACGTACACGTCTATGTATGTATGTGTTTTAATGCTGTGTTAAATACATTATGTATTTTATATAATTCTTTCCACCTACTATTAATATTGTATTTCATCAAATAGGCACCCAGGGCGCCTATTTAGAAATTAGACCTCTCAGAGTGGCGTTTGTTTGAGGGGAGTACTTATTTCACATATGAAGCATTTTTTAAACTCTTATAATTTGCAATCATTTCAATTATCCTCTACAGTTTATAAGCTCAAAACGATCCATTTCCAAAATCGTGTAACAAAAACATTCGATTAATACATGAACATTTTTTAATTAATGAGTTTTTCATGCCAAGCAGGGCGATAATGCCACTAAGACGCAAGGAGATTACTGGGAATGAAAGAGAATGTGAAGATATTCGGAAAATAGAACCGGAAATCCAATCTTAAACAGGAAACACAGGATAAACTTTTATTCCTATTCGGTAGACGGGGAAAGAGCGTGAGCCGGGCGATAGGGGAATCTATCTTATTGAAATGAAATAAATATTTATTGGAAAACATGTTCATTTTTTTTCTTTTAATATTTGCCTGCGGATTTAGTTATGTATCTATGTACGAATGTAGGTCAATAAATTCCAAGCTTGACACGTAGTTATGAACGGAATTTTGATCTGAAACGTTCTCTGTATAATATTCGATCAA
Organism: Ascarosepion bandense; assembly: GCA_037127315.1. NCBI lineage: Eukaryota > Metazoa > Mollusca > Cephalopoda > Sepiida > Sepiidae > Ascarosepion > Ascarosepion bandense. The sequence goes on from JBBBDQ010000151.1 coordinate 2,837,139, forward strand.
TCTTATTAATATTACCCACTGAATCAAGTTTATTGAAAAAGGAAGGAGATTATATTGAAAAATAAGTAGTTAAGAATGTAAAATACATTCATGTTTTTTTAAAAATTATTATGCTTAACTAGGAATTTATTGATGTACTTACGTATAAGAGTAAGTCAATAAATCCCAGCATCTTAGTAGAATATAGAATCCGAACGAAAGTGGAGAAATAAGACGAATGAAAACGTGTTTCAAAGTGAAAGATAGAAAATTTTTGGTCTATATTTCTGACATGTGGTAGTATTTACAGTATTACATTAATCGGACTATTGTCCTCATCTTTGATGCCATTTGTACGACGTTTTGGCCGTTGCACACTCCGGTCTTCTTCGAACCGAACCCTTTATTACAACCACTGGGGTATAGGAACTTCATTGCGTAGTAGTGCCTTTTCTGGTAGTCATGAGTTATCTCCCTCTAACCCTGTAAGTTAATTGTTCACCACTGCTGTAGCCTGGTATTGAACTCACAATTTTGTGTCAAGTCACAGGAACGAATCAACGTCTATATCCACTGGGCCATGTGTCCTTAAGGAAAAGAACAACTGAATTTTTGGGACTTATAAACCTAATGTTCAGTAACCCTTTTTACCAGAATTTATATTGCAATTTTTTTTATAGTAATGGTTTTCTCTAGTATTTTTTATGTTAATGGTTTTCTCTAGTATTTCATGATAACTCATGACTATCAGAAGAGGCACTACGCAAGAAATGAAGTTCATATATACCACAGTGATAGTAATAAAGGTTTCGGTTCGAAATTCCTAGCACCTGAAGAAAGCCAAAGCGTACAACGGCCGAAACGTCGTACAAATAGCAACAAAGATGAGGACAATAGTCCGAATAATGTAAATACAGAATTTCTTTTTTTATTAAAAAGCCGTTAATATTTGTTTGCTAGGTCGGAGGTCTTCCGATCAGAATGAAGGAACGAAACTGTTTTTTTTGTCTTGTATTCATACCTGAAGACGCCAAACAAGCACGCCAGAGGGAAACGCGTTGTCATTAAAAAGCCTTCCTCACAGTCTCATTTCTCCACGTAGTTATACCCAAATTTTGATCTGAAATTTTACTTACCTTAGTGTCCCGAACACATGAATTTACGTGTGTTACTAGATTGGCATCAAGGTCCCACCCTTTTACTGCTGAAATATTTAATTGTAACCGCCTCTTCTCCTCTAATAGTCACCCCGCGAACTTCCCGTCTGTGGAACTCCCTTCCGTTTTACTTGCTTCCCTGATAAGTACAATCTCCCAAAATTTAAATGCAACATCAAGTGTTAACTATATCTCTTATTTCTTTAGATGTGGCATTGATGAATTTTAGATCAAGGTTGGATAAGTCATTTTCGTTTGTAGTAGTTATGAAGTTAGTAAATAGAATTATGTACCTAATTTTGTCTGGGTTGTTGGGATCCGTATTTTCTGTGGAATTTTATATTTAAGTTTTGTGAATTTTGTAGGCTTTGCGTTTGGCATTATACAAAAAATAATCTGAGTATTGGAAGAATCTGAAAATGTTTTCAATGTATTTTTCTGCCTCGGGGTTGAAATTGGCGAAGGGCTACAGATTCTAAGAGTTCTTAAGTAGAATCCTATTATTAATCCGGTTTTTATTTTATTGTTGTGATGGGAGTAGAACTGTGTAAGTTCGTTCTTATTTGTTAATTTTCGATAAACCTTCAGGTGTATGTCATTTTGTGTTCGTATATATATGACGTCGAGAAACATATTGTAAAATATGGTTTCCTTGTTTCCATTGTATCTTCTACGCTGTTTAATTTGTAATGAACAGAACAAGATCTAGATTTACAATTCAAATGCTAAGCACTGACTCATTGATTTTGTTAGAAATTTAAATGCAACGTCAATTGCCATATTCTATCGCCATGATTCTTATCCTTTCTTCGGCATCTCCTGTACCTTGTGTTTCCTCTCTCATTCTTACTTAGAGTGAAATTTCATTCACACACACACACACACACACACACACACACACACACACACACACACACACACATCTAAGCAGATTTTTTCTCCTCGAGAAATATTACCTCTGTATAGTGCGAAAGGTCACTGAGAATGCAGGATCTATCTAATCTAAATGTAAATCTAAACTTATTTATAAATGGAACTTTGTGTGTGTGTGTCCGTTACCTATAGATTCCGAAACGGCTGAACCGATTTTCTTGAAAATTTACACAGTTGTACTATAAGCGTCTGCGAGTGTTCTTAGCTAGGTTGTCTGTCGAGATATCCCCGATAAATATCGAAAATCGATAATCGAAAAAAATCTGGTTATAGAAGGAGTGGTTCGATTTTAATCAAATTTTATACACTCATAGACAAAGCACACAAGAAACGATATTCAGAAGTTTCAAGGTTGCAGTTATTACAATAGTGCAGAAAATCGATAATATATATATATATATATATATATATATATATAAGGCAAGATGTTTGTGTGTGTGTCTGTTTATCTGCCTGTATGTCTGTATTTTTTCAGCCCTTTTATTTTAGTTTTTGCTTCGGGTTTGGCTCTAAGTAGGTATAATTGTGGATATTAGTCTCAGCCATGATACCATTTACTCAGAGGACTTATTTAGCCTTCAAAATTTAGTTCAAGACGAAAAAAACTTATTTGATATCGAAACCAGGAAATCAAAATTTGGCTTACATCCATTCATTTTTCTTTCAGTCTCCGGTTTCGATTTAACTAGAAAGAACTATTGCTTTTTAGACTTTCGTGCCAACGTCCAAAGAGTCTGAGCTCCAGGACCATGGATTAGTTTTAAAGCTTTCATTACACCCGAGCAACGCCGGACTATGCTGCTAGTTTATTATATCTTCCAAAGAGAAAAAAATACTTCTGTATAGTGTGACACTATTTTTGCGTAAAAAAAAGACAAAAAACTGATAATAAAAATTCACTCTATACGCGTATATATACGCTAATATTCATCAGTGCATGGGCAGGGAAGGAGATTATGTTGAAAGAAATATTTTTTGCGCAAAACAAATACTTCTTTCAAAACTTGGCCATAAATGCATTTACGAATATTTATTTGTACAGATAGCCCATGCAGAAGTCTAATATATTGAACGATACCTACACAAGCTATTGCTAGAAAATTAATCTTGCTGAGGTGCTCATCGACGATGACATTGTGTAAATGCACGACAGGTTATGTGAATTGCATATCAATGCCGTGCTTTTTTTGTTGTTGATCATTTTGTCTTTTTTGTTTTGTTGCGTACACATGTCAAGTCCTTTATGGGGATTTTCTAAGTGTAGATTAGAAAGTATGGGGCACACAGTAAGGATTGAACTCCTGACTTGGGCCTTATGATCGCTGAGTTAACTAAGTTCTGCCCACAGGAAATCAACTTCGTGACTTGGTTTCAATATAAAAAAATAAACTGATAGAAGATTTCTGCATTTTGGAAATATGACCATAAAAGGCTTAATTGTGAACGAGGAACTGTTTTGGTGAAAACATCAGTCACGAAAAAGATTATTACGAATAAGGTACAAAACTTTTCGATCTTACAAGTTAATAACTGAACAAGTCCGACATTTTAAGAAAGCAGTCATCGCGCGTATGATAAAAAATATAAACACTTTATATAGTAACTTGTTACTAATCCTAGCTCAGGTTTGGCGTAAGGCTTCGGTTATAGGGCATCTAATAAGGATTGAAACCACTATGCAATAATAGCAGTCGCTAATACTTTATAGCGAGGCGCCCTCATCCTCTTTGCAGTAAGGTCGGTTTTTTCTTTATTATCATTGCTAATATAGGACTTCTCAAAAAAAGATGGCAGTTCAGTTCGATGACAGACGCATCATTGATAAATGATATTTTTTTCTACTAGGCAGTTTTAATGAAAACAGTTTTTGGCACACAGTTAGGATATCCATTTACGTATAATTTTCGTTTTCTCATCTTCCCCCATCAATATAAAGAATAAGACATCCACTTATTTTGCATTTTACAAAAAATATTCACAAAATTAAAGTCACATAATCCTATAAAATATATTCTACTTTTACGCATAGTCGTAAATGACCGATTGGTTTTTTTACGGCTTATCAACCCTTTCTGTGTTATTTAAAGTCGTGACATACTTTAGATTGTAAGAATTTCTTTTTTGAGTAAATATTGCCTTAGGAATTTTAAAAAATAAAACAGATTTTCCTTTAGATAAAATATCTACTATTTAACTCATAAATGGGAAGAAGATGTATTCATATCTTAAATCTAATTTTGCGTAAAGAAATGTAATGAATTCAGAGGTGTTGCTTAACCTTAAAGTAATAATAATAAAATAAAAAAATATATAAATAAAAAAAGCATCAAATTCTTGGCTTAGAAAAGGGAGAAAAAACGACCCAGATTGTCTAACATTTTTCTCTTGATTTAGTTAATGGTGTGGCATCGAGTATCATTGACCCAATACTAATGTCGTTTAACAACTGTCCTAAAACCAAGTTATAGTTACGAGTGTTCGGTTAAATTGTATCAGTGTGCTAAAGAAAAGGGTATTAAACAAGGTTTTCTCTGATGAATCAATAATGGAATTTTAAACTAAAATTTAACAGCACATAAAGCACGGTTTAGCGATTTGGGTTTAATTTGAGTATCATGTAAATATATTTTGCTTTCCAAGGAAATAAAAATAGGGGAGTATTATTTACTTCCTTTCACTAAGGAAATTTATACTAACATTTTCATTTTCGAAAAAAGACTGAACATTAATACATATACATATATATATATATTTGGACAGTAATATCTACATTATATTTTCCCTTTATTAAATCTTAGCTAATTTTTTTTTTAAGATAGAAATCACAAAAGGTCTCTCTTTAGGTAATAAAATAGAAAATCCCAAAACGTTAGCAAAACCGCGCGCTGGTCACTTTTAAATTGGTAGCTCTGAACGACCAAGGAGAGAAAAAATGTCGTTTGTTTTAATGTCTTTGAAGCATCACTTTGAAACTTACCTCTTTTGTACAATTCCCTAAGTATTGCGAAATGGCAGTGGGTAGCAGAGAGCCAAACACAATCAGCAAAATCATCGCGCCGATATTCCAAGTTATGGACACGTTCATCCGTTTAGTGTTAGGGTTGTTTACTTAATCATTTGTCGGGAAAAAGTCGTGTTCTATATTGCAGTTTTCTTGGCGAACACTAACGAAGTAGTGTGAAGCATTAACCAATGAAAGCCCTGAAAAGTCGAGTCATGTGACTGGTTCTCCTCCGCCTACTTGTATTCTCTCTCTTTCTCATTCTTTGTTTTTTTTTTTCATCAATCTTAAAGTGAGTGAGGGATTTGAAATATTTTTGAAAAGCGATACGGTTTATTATTATTTTTTTCCTTTCTTTTAACTTGACGTTTCTGACTTGCTAGGAGGAACATCAATATATTTTTGTAAGCAAAAGATTCTTGACGGTTAGCTAAGTTTATGTTAAGGAGTAAGGAAATGGATTCGTTTGGAGGTTAAAGGTGAGTAAAATGAAAAAAGAAAAAAAACGAAAAAGCGGTAAAAATGGCGGCGGCCAAACCAAAACAGCAACAACTGTTTAGTGACAGACAGATTGATACTCAAGTTAGAAACATGGGTTCGTGATAAAGATTATTTATTTGCAGACTTGTGTCTTGTCATTGAGACTAAGGCTAAGGGAAATGTACTCTCTACCCTAAAAAGGATGTTGACAAATAGCGTAATAAAGGAAAAGAAATAAAGTATATTCTCTCGCGTCCCAAGAAACTTGTCGACCTGCCCTTGCGTCTTTGAAAAGATCAGAGTCCATCGTTTTGTTATGAATCTTTCTCTTGTTAAAGACTTCTTCCGAGTAACCAATCTCATCAGAGAGTTCTATTCGCAAGACAACATTAAACAAGAAGAACAGGAAATAGAATTGGAGAGGGCGCCCCCAAACCAAAAATCAGGTTTAACGCCAAGATGAAACACAATAAGGCACGATTGGAATTTGTATATTTAAAATAAACAAATAAATGACAATTTTGTCACCTTCGGTGTTAACCTCGTGCGCACATGAGAAGACTAACTGATAAAATCTTAGATAACATTCCTGTAATTAAAAGTTAACAAATATTATACTCTTCTACTCTGCAAAGATGAGCGTATGTGTCAGCCCACATGTTTTTTCTTCTTTTTTTTTGTTTTTAAATTTAAATAAATCCTCGCATATCAGAAAAATTCTTTCTAACCAATCAAATTTCGCCACACGGAAGAAGGTACGTTACTATCATAAAAAGTTACCGGGACTTAAGCTCAACATCGACTTCAAGTAGAACTCATACATACGATGTATTGCTAAAGATGCTGGGAAAACAGTCGGTTCCCTCTACCGCTCCAGAAAGTACTGGAATCTAGCCTCCCCATTAAGACGTAACATTTTTCCGATGTCCTGCCCAAATGATACATTGTGGTGATACCGACCGAGCAAAAGTGAGGGACCGGATGTTTGCTCTATACCGACCTAAAAGCAAATGAACAAAAGTCGCCGTTGCGCATCCGAGTCCGCGCAGATGTTCCGGTTGAAAAATAAAAATTAATCAAATACCAAATTTCCATTTCGCGAGCTGACGCGAATTTTATTTACCAGCCAATGGGAAGCGCAGAATCAAATACAAGTGTGAAATCCCAAAATGAGCTGTTTTGATCCAAAAAGCAGATATAAAAAGCCGAGACAAAAAGCACCCAAGAGACAGACCAGGCAGAGACCAAGGAGAAGAGTGTAATTAATATCCCCTTGACTTAAGTCGAGCGGTTACTATGCTTGCCTCTTTCCTTCTCCCCTGTCTCAAAAGTACTTACTGACCTAAGGAGCGACTACTTCAAAGACATTCCCCACATTCCTAAACACTAATTATCTTTTTCAGCATTATATTTGCCATGGACAACCTCCGTTGGACCTATATTTAAGTATTACTTTAATTGTAAAAACATTAATTGATATGTGTGTGTGTGTGTATATATATATATATATGTTATTTTCAACTCAATTGGCTTTTCTTGATTTTATAATCATTTCATGACTTATAGTGGGCTATGTACCACAAGGCCAAATTCCGTTAACCTACAACAATATACAACTGCGCTTCTCTTGAACGGACTCCCACCACTACAACGGGAAAACAATAAGCTACCCACTATAACATCACTACGAGAACTTGTCGGTAAATTAAACAGGGTAGAACATACAATCGATTTCACTTACGAAACAGAATGAAACCATAATTTACAATATGTTTCTCGACGTCATGTAAATAAGCACACAAAATGACATACAACTGAAAGTCTACCGAGAGTTTAAGAAAGTTTAAGAATGAGGGAGAAACACAAGGTACAGGGGATGTCGAAGAAAGGATAAGAGAAGGATGGGAATTATGAAGATGGAATATGGCAATTTACGTTGCATTTAAAGTTAAATTTTTTTAAAAAATTCTAACAAAATCAATGAGTCAGTGCTTAGCATTTGAATTTTAAATCTAGATTTCGTTTTGTTCACTACAAATTAAACAGGGTATAACATACAATCGAAACAAGGAAACCATATTTTATAATATGTTTCTCGACATCATATGTTTCTCGACATCATATGTTTTTCGACGTCATATGTTTCTCGACATCATATGTTTCTCGACATCATATGTTTCTCGACATCATATGTTTCTCGACATCATATGTTTTTCGACGTCATATAAATACGAACACAAAATCTAAACTTATTTATAAATGGAACTTTGTCTGTGTGTGTGTATGTGTGTGTGTGTGTCCGTTACCTATAGACTCCGAAACGGCTGAACCAAGTTTCTTGAAAATTTTCACAGTTGTACTATAAGCAACTGTGATTGTTCTTAGCTAGGTTTTGTGTCGAGGTACTCCGATAAATATCGAAAATCGATAATCGAAAAAATCGGGTTATAGAAGGAGTGGTCCGATTTTAATCAAATTTGATACACTCATAGACAAAGAAATAAGAAACGATATTCAGAAGTTTCAAGGTTGCAGTTCTTATAATAGTGCAGAAAATCGATAATATATATATATATATATATATATATATATATATATATATATATATATATATATATAAAAGGCAAGATATTTGTATGTGTGTCTGTTCGTCTGCCTGTATGTCTGTATTTTTTCAGCCCTTTTATTTTAGTTTTTGCTTCGGGTTTGGCTCTAAGTATAATTGTAGTTCTTAGTCTCAGCCATGATACCATTTACTCAGAGGACTTATTTAACCTTCAAACTTCAGTTTACGACAAGAAACTTATTTGATATCGATACCAGGAAATCAAAATTTGATTTACATCCATTCATTTTTCTTTCAGTCTACGGTTTCGCTTTAACTGGAAACATCTATTGCTTTTTAGTCTTTCGTGTCAACGTCCAAAAAGTCTGAGCTCCAGGATCATGGATTAGTTTTAAAGCTTTAATTACATCCGAGTAACGCCGGGCTATACTGATAGTGACATATAACTGAATGCCTATCGAAAATTAACAAATAAGAATGAACTTATACACTTATACTCCCATCACAACAATAAAATAAAAACCAGATTAATAATAGGATTCTACTTAAGAACTCTTAGAATCTGTAGCCCCCCCCGCCAATTCCTTCCCCGAGGCAGAAAAACACATTGAAAACATTTTCAGATTCTTCCAATACCTGAATTACTTTCTTTATAATGCCAAACGCAAAGCCTACAAAATCCACAGAAGTTAAATATAAAAGTCTACAGAAAATACGGATCCCAACAACCCAGACAAAATTAGTTACATAATTCTGTTTACTAACTTCACGACTACTACAATCGAAAATAACTTATCCAACCTTGATCTAAAATTCACGAATACCACATCTAAAGAAATAGGATTTCGTGAGTCTGCGCACTGTTTTTCAGTTATAAGTTATAAGCCTTTCATAATCCAATCATATGTTTAGTAGTTGGCTGTTCAGTTCTAAAAAATGAATTGTTTGAGATCAAACGTCGAATGATCAACAGTAGAGTCCACGATATGTATGCACATAATGTGATAAAAATATAATTTTAAGCCATGCTATATTTATGTGCTCAACATATCAAAGATAGAGCATATGGAAATATAAACTTGGACAGTGAGTCCAAGACCAGGCGGCGACAGTCTTTCAAATGCTTGAACGCAAAGCACATCGACCTTTGCATCACAAACGATAGATATCATATTGAAGATGTCATTTGGTAATATTCCAATTCAGTAAAATCTTTAAAATTAGATTTCCAGAATTTGATAAACCTTTTTCAAATATATGTATATGTGTGTGTGTGTGTGTGTGTGTGTGTGTGTGTGTGTGTGTGTGTGTGTGTGTGTGTGTTAAAATTTCATGTTGGCAGATCAATAAGTTAGTTCGTAGCCTAACGATGGGAAAACCATTTTTTGCACAAGAAAAATTTTTTAACATAATCTCCTTCCTTGTCAAGCCATTGAAAAACAATACAGACTGAACGTTATAGAGTGAAAGATTAATAACACGATTTACTGACTTATGGATTCCCCCAATCACCCCCTGTTGATGCTGAAGATGCCTTCCCTATGCTGAAGATGCCCCCCTGCCGATGCTGAAAATGCCCTCCCTGCCGATGCTGAAGGTGTAATAAATGAAGCTGCGTTAGCTAAACATTTTATTAACGCTTTAGGCGAAAAGAAAAAAAAGAATTCTCAACAGTTGGCAGAGAGATGGGGGTGAGGAAAGAAAGAAAGAGAAGAAAAGAAAAAGTAAAAGGTAAGAAAAAAAAGAAAGAAAGAGAAGTTTAGTGATGTTTTGAAAAAGTCTTGGCACACCTAAACTTGCGGAGTTATAATATCACGTTTACGTGAAACTTGCAAAGAACACCAACCTTTCCAATGGTGGAAATCATATTCAAGATGTGATTTGTTAATATTCCATTTCAAGAAAATATTGTTGAAAATTTAATTTCTTGAAAATATGTATATTTGTCTATGTGCGCAGACTTTAGGAAAAACCGTATATATATATATATTCATCTTTAAACGAGTTATTTCGCTACCTTGGTTTCCGCCATGAGTGGTTTCTTCAGGCGATTTTTAATAACTTTTTAATAATTTATATATATATATATATATATAATCGTGTCGGCCCAAGCAATTCATTTTACTAGCACTGTTGAGCAGAGGGTTACATAGGAGGTAAGTTATGAGAAAGAGTGACAGTTTACAGGGGTGTCAGGAAGAGGGTAAGAGAAGGATGAGAATACTGTTGAGAGTGGAGTGAACGAAGAAAGGAGCATGAGAGAGAGAGAGAGAGAGAGAGAGAGAGAGAGAGAGAGAGAGAGAGAAAGGATGCAAGTTAGTGAGATAAGAGATAACTATTGACTTTACATTTGAATACTTGAAGATTGTAGTTGTCGGGAAAGCAAGTAAACGGAAGGGAATTCCACAGGCGGGAAGTGCGAGAGAAGAAGCTGCTGGAGTAGAATTTGCATTTACAATTTATTGGTTTCACAGTAAAAGGGTGGGACCTATTTGCTAATCTTGTGGCTCGAGCAAATTCAAGTATAGGGGTACCAGTGAGCTAAGTTCATCTGAGCAGAAGCCATGAAAGTATTTGTAGAAGAGACACAGGGAAGCCACATTACGTCGGTGAGAAAGTGACTGTATCTGAGCTGCTAAATCGGGATCTATCACATTACAGATTCTCCGTTGGATTTTGTAAAGGGCCCCTACGCAGATAGCAAGAGCACCCGACCAGATATGGCAGCAGTATTCAATGCATGGGCGGATGGTAGATTTGTATATAGGCAGGATTGTTTCAGACGGGAAAAACTTCCTGGCCTGCACAGAAAACCGACCTTCTTAGCAGCGGATTTAGCTATGAACTCTATATAGTCATTCCACTTGAGGTCTGTTGTGAGAGTTAACACGAGGAGGCGGTGTTTTACTTTCAGGTAGACTAGACTGATCCATTCTAACGGAGAGGGGGTTGTATGAGTGATTGTCTATAGGGGTTAGCAGCTTCGTTTTAGAAGCATTAAAATTCATGAGCCATTTCTTACCCCAGTCCACCACGGATTGGAGGTCCTTTTCGAGCTCGGCAGCGAGGTTTGCTTTGTCCGCCTCGGTAGACTTTTGATCAAGGCGAGAGTAAAGCGTAGTGTCGTCAACGTATATGCCTACTTGGGATCTTATTACATCGGGGAGATCGTTAATGTAGATAAGGAAAAGAGTGGGCCCTAGAATAGAGCCTTGAGGGACACTTGCGTTCGTGTGATAGTATTGGGAAGCATGTCCGTTCAATACTACTTTCATTGTGCAATCTGAGAGGAATGACTGGATTAGGTCAAACAATTGTCCAATTATACCGTAGCCCAGTAGCTTGCATAGAAAGCCAGTATACTAGACTCTGTCAAATGCTTTGGAGATGTCTAGGGCAACAGTTCGGGCTTCGCCGTTCTTTTTGAGAGCCTGGTATTCAGTGATGGTCGTGAACATATCAGCAGTAGACCTGGAGAAGCGGAAGCCATACTGTTTGTCAGAGAAGGGTCTGTGGGAATGTGAGATGTTGTTCTACCTCGGCATTGATGATGGCTTCGAACACTTTGCCAAAGATCGGTAGGAGGCTGATAGGGCGATAATTAGCGGAGTCGGAGGGTTCTTCGGCATTTTTATATATATTTTATATATATTTTATATATATATATATATACATTTTTATATATAGGAACCACAGAAGATGATTTCCAGCAGGCAGGAAAGCAAGAAGCAGAGAGGCAGTAGTTATAAAGTTTACAGAGAACAATGGAGAGTTCAAGAGCACATTTCTTTAGGATAATGATTAGTATTCTGTTACCGTCGCTCGCTTTATGGGGGTAAAATTTTGAAATTATTAGGGAGAGCGCCGAGGGAGTTATGTGTATGTCAGTCAGTTGGGCCTCAGTTCGTGGTGGGAAGTCGGCTACTGATAATCCAGACGAGTCTAGTGGAGAATATGTGGGTGAAGAGGTGAGGACCTCAAATTCGTTGACTAGAGGCGGGATTGAGGGCTTGCTGCTGTTCAGCACACTTATAATCTTCTTTATAAAGTCCTGTTTCGCTGTATCACAGTTCTTCAGTAGAGTTTTAGATATTTATATATATAAATATATAAATATCTAAACGCTGTACATATTGAATCCTCATCTCCCTTCAAACATGTATTTATTAAGCATTTTAAAATACAACTGTTGATTGGTGCAATTTAATTTAAATCTGACATGTAACCATTTAATATATATATATATATATATATATATATATATATATATATATATTCTGGTGTTGATAAAACAGTGCGCAACACAACAGAGCTATATATTAATAAATATACACATTATCTTACGTCTATAGCACTACTCAGAGTTTCATGCTCTATGCAATCATCAGGTGCATATTATGAACTGACTGTTCCGGGATATGAATTTCTGGTTCTCGTGATCTTATGGTAGTTATATTTTTTCATTTTATAATAAATATTCAATTTAAGCTGTAACTTAAACTTGAAATTAAAAACTCAAAAGTTGATTTAATGAGGAGAATATTTTTAAGGCATAGGGTATACGGTTTGTGCATATGTATCAAGGTGGATTACTTGTTGAGTTTTTACTTTTAATTTCAAGTTTAAGTTTAATTTAAATTAAATTATAAAATCAAAAATATCATATACATGTAGTCATCCGTAGACAGATCTGTTTCGCTGTATTACAGCAAATCATTAAGGTTAGACATTCGATTACTTCCAGCCAGGATTGAAACCCGACCGAATCGATATCAGTCGGCGATTCTACCTATGGTTCTGAGCGATGGGCGCTCGGTAGAGTAAGGCGAACTTTAGCGTGTTATATACAGTGTAAATATACACCAGTAGCCGAGAGTGTTCAAATCCATTACTGATTAAGCGATGCGTAGATGCGTGAGTAGCTACTGTTTTTTCAAAGTCCACCATTCCTCCATAGTGCTCAATCGGGGTGTGAGAGCGTAAATAAGAGAGAGTTGGAACATTTGTTTAAACGTCAGCCGTTTTTGTTCATAGATCCACGTTTTCAGATTTCGTGATGTCCCACCTACGTATACGTTTTTGCATTGTAGGCACTTTATTTGATAAATCCCGGCATTTAAACAGTATACTTGTGTACATTATATATAAACAAATACATTCATAGAGTTAACCACCCGTGATTTTCTCATACAGTCAGTTAAGTGCCATACGTGATACACGCTTGGGCGATCATGTCTCGACAGAGACATGACTGACTGGGCAGAAGATTATCCCGCAGTAGGTTGCCATTGCTTTCTGCGGTAGACTGGTTGTCGACCAAGGCTATAGAACCCAATCTGTCCTGTTATTTAACCCATAACTGGAAGGAATAGACGGATTAATACCTTTCCCAAGGGTATTTGCGCGTAAGTGAATGCAATGAATTCGGCTGGAATTCGAACTCGGCTCCACGATTTCTCGTTCCGAGCCGATATCCAATGCACCACAACGTACATCCTTTTCTCATACACATATTTAAAATAAAAAATAAAAACATCCATCTCTTTACACTTTTATACATTATTTCGCTACAATTTTAGAAGAAAATGTATTTCGTTTTATCATACAAACACATACTAACGTTACCAACTTATAAAAACACACTTTCAAGTATTAAACCATCCATGATCTCCTCATACACATGAATTAAAAAATCGTCCATCGTTTAAATATACTTGACACGAGCATTATTTCGCACACATAAATTTAAGCAGACATTTATACACAATTAGATTTAAAATAAACATTTATTGCTTTATTAGACGTGACACGTATCTGACCAATGAAATCAAGCCTCAATCAACATTCCAATATACTTACTCTTTGTTTTTTTTAAGATTAAAAAAACAGAATTTAGTCCGTGTCTTATTAACAAATCTCGTAAGAAGCTTAATAAAGTGAAACATGTTGGATTAAAGATAGTTTTCTTACACGTTCTTCACTTATTCTATCATATATATATATATATATATATATATATATATATATATATATATATATAGGAACGAAACGCGTTCGCGTATATATATATCGAGCACTCTTTATAAAAGTAAATTCATGAACAACAGGTTAAAAAACCTACGAGTTCTACAACTTAGTTACAATATTACACTATATATATATATATATATATATATATATATATATATATATGTGTATGTGTGTGTGTACGTGTGTGTTTATGAATCCGCGAATGCATTGCCATAAAATGTTTTCCTTTAGCTTCATATATATATATATATATATATATATATAAATTAGAGAAAATTTTCAAAATTCAAAGGTGTCGGATGTACATTTCGACATAGGATCTCTAATAGAGATTCTACGTCACGTCAGCGACATTGTTTTTTTCCAAATGGCGATGGCCCTGGGATAGAGTGAGGAGGGGCTTTACGTTAACAACGGTCACAAAGTAGAACAGGACAGAGCTGGTAGTCGCGGGGTTACAGGGTGTTGAAACGGTATATTTAGGAAGGGGAGGAATAGGAGTTCATATTTTATAAAGATAGACAACTAAATGAGTTAAATTACTTTTTTAAGGTTAAGATTTTGGGCTGTTTGAAGAGGTGTATTTAAGCGAGAAGGAATGGGTTTCAATATAAGATTTAAAATTTTTTTATTTAAGTTTATTTGATTAAACCTTTTATATATATGACTATTTACGCTCTCACACCCAGATTAAGCACTCTGGAAGAATGGTAAACTTTGAAAAACAGTAGCTGCTCTGACATGTACGCATCGCTCATTCAGTAATGAATTAGAGCACTCTGGCTATTGGGTGTGTATCATGATAATATACATGCTAAAAAGTCTTCCTTCTTCTACCGAGCGCCCATAGCCCAGAGGTAGGATCGCCGACTGACGCCACTTCGGTCGGGTTTCAATCCGGGGCTAAAAGCAATCGGAGTCTCACCGTACTGATGAGCTGTGATACAGCGAAACAGATCTGTCTGTGAATGAATATATATAAATATATATATATATAGTTTATAAAGGAAAACGCAACACGTCATTTCATTTCTGTTATAAACTATAGCTCATTTCAATGAGTTTAATTAGCTCATATCATCAGACATTACAATCTGGTACAAAATTTCTGCCGGCAGAAATCGAGTTCTCTATATGGATTTACCAATTAATATTTTATATATATATATATATATATATATATATATATATATATATATATACATATATATATATATTTTAATCATATCACCCCGAGCAAGGCGGTAACGCCACTGAAGCGCAGGGGGCTACGTAAGAGTGAAAAGATTGGAAAAGAGAAAGCCGGAAACCACATTCTAAACAGGGAACAAGGGATGAGCCTCTTCACCTGTTCAATAGACGTGGGTGGAGTGTGAACTGTAAGGTAATCTTGTTGGATTATCGTTTACGGACAAGACACTATATATATTATCTTTTTATCATTTAAAATGCTATTAAAGTGGATACTCGTATATTAAAGTGGATACTCGTATTTGAAAAATAAAAAAAATTGCTATCTTTTATTTTTGTCTTAAACAGTGTGTATTACATCTACCAGAATGCGCTATCACTCTGAAACTTTAATGCATATGAGAATCAAAGACAATCGCGATAACTGATGATATTCTTATGAAAGTTTGAGTTTAAAATTTCGGCTAAAACGAAATAAAATTAAGAATCAGACCACATAATAATTATCAGTATATATTTATTTATATATTTTCTGTCTCATCTGTAGTGGGAAGAGATGTAAATCTAAATTTACTTACTTAAGTTAGCAAATTTTTGAGTTATTACTTCACTTAGCTGTTTTAATAATCGATACAAATAAAATATTTATCTGCTTTAAGAATAAAATACTATTCAAGAAAAATTGAACCGTTTAATTAATCAGTTCCTTTACTCCTATTTTTCTTAGATTGTAGTCGTATTTGTTCAAGCCTTTCATGTGAAGCACTCAGATACTTTTTGTTTGTTAAGTAATCATCTTGTTTCAATCTAGTCTTGAAATATGCTGTGTTGTCCTGTTGCTAATCTTTTTCTTCCGAGAGATATTTCTATTTCACTCTTATATAAAACAAATAATTTTTGTAGCATGAAAAGATATTGAGCAAAAGGAGATTTATAAAATAACAGGAAAAATCAATGAATTAGAGATATCATTGAACATCTAAAAGTATGAAGGAAGCGGATCAATTAAAACGTTTCCTTACCCTCTATTTTAGTTGTTATGTATTAATCTCCCCTTTATTGAATCTCAAGGCGTTGTTTTCAAGACTTTCGCTTCAGTGTATCTCACTATCAAAAACTCCATAACTAGTGTACCCATACCGTCAAATGGGTACGCGAGTTATTTCATAAAGGAGGATAACAATTTCTGTTGTTTTAACATTTTAATTTACTCGTATGTGTTTTGGGCGCGATCCTAGCGTGCGGCACCTTTAAGAAGTGCTTGGAAAACCATACCAAGTCTTATGATTGAAATTGGGTAGACTGGACCCTATGCTTGCACGAACTCACAAGTCATCTTGACTGAGAGTTTGAGCGCTCTGGCCTTGTTCAGATTGTTGATCACGCTAAATAACGCTCTTTCTCCTAGAACCTTCAACTAAGGTCTGCTCAGTATAGATGCAGTATAAATCACTGGTGGGCTCTGTGTGTTGAACAAACACAAATGTGCCTGAGCAGGCGTTTGTAACGGGGATTAGGTAGCAGTACCCTTGGATACGAGTGGTATCCCAGTCATATCATATGAGTAGCATCCCAGTCATACCATATATACTCCTATGTAGATTTATATATCGAATATGTTACTTCATGTTTTGTGTGACTTCCGATATTTTTGCATGAATTTTAACTCACAACCAGAAAATTTACTTCTGTATAGTGCAACCTTTCGTAAAAAATGCATCATAAAATAATTATCAGAGTATAGTGCGACCTCCTATATTTTGCGCAATACTTGAGTATAAACGGTATGTCATTTCTCCCACTTTCCAGTATGTTTTAGATATTTTCAACTCTTACCATACTAGCAGCGTAGCCCGGCGTTACTCGGGTGTAATTAAAGCTTTAAAACTAATCCATGGTCCTGGAGCTCAGACTCTTTGGACGTTGGCACGAGAGACTAAAAAGCAATAGTTGTTTCCAGTTAAAGCGAAACCGTAGACTGAAAGAAAAATGAATGGATGTAAGTCAAATTTTGATTTCCTGGTATCGATATCAAATCAGTTTTTTTCGTCGTAAACTGAAATTTGAAGGCTAAATAAGTCCTCCGAGTAAATGGTATCATGGCTGAGACTAAGAACTACCATTATACCTACTTAGAGCCAAATCCGAAGCAAAAACAAAAATAAAAGGTCGGAAAAAAATACAGACATACAGGCAGATAAACAGGCACACACATGAACATCTTACCTTTTCTATATATATATATATATATATATATATATATATATATATATATATATATATATATATTATCGATTGTAACTTCAAAGTATTCACATTTTACATTTATAATCTTACTAGCAGTATAGCCCGGCGTTGCTCGGGTGTAATGAAAGTTTTAAAACTAATCCATGCTTCTGGAGATCAGATTCAGCCTAAAGAATATTTGTGTGAAGTTTAGTGATAATCGGATAAAAATTGTGGATTTGTATAAAGGACATATAGACAGATAAGCAGACATACACACAAACATCTTGCCTTATATATATATATATATATATATATATATATATATATATATATATATATATATATATATTATCGATTTTCGGCACTATTGTAAAAACTGCAACCTTGAAACTTCTGAATATCGTTTCTTATGTCTTTGTCTATGAGTGTATCAGATTTGATTAAAAAACGGACCACTCCTTCTATAACCCGATTTTTTTCGATTATCGATTTTCGATATTTATTGGGGGTACCTCGACACAAAACCTAGCTAAGAACACTCGTAGACGCTTATAGTACAACTGTGTATATTTTCAAGAAAATCGGTTCAGCCGTTTCGGAGTCTATAGGTAACGGACACACACACACACACACACACACACACACACACACACACACACACACACACACACACACACACAAAGTTCCATTTATAAATAAGTTTAGATTTAATTGTTTGTTCTTTTTATTCATTTATTCATTTCACCACAAGTAATTTTGATTGGTTGGTTGATTTTGTTTAACGTCATATCAACATCTCTATGGGTTATTTAATCCCGAAATCGAAATACTTTGAGTACAGTTTTATGACTTCAACTACAGATAAAATTTACTGCTAGTCATTTTGCTTTAAAGATATATTCTTGGTCATTTTTATATAGAAATGCATTGCTGGCATTTTATTATAGAAATGCATTTTTTATACTTTCGTAGTATTGTGTTTTTATTTACCCCAACACAAAAGGCGATAATGACACTAAGACGCAGTAAGTAACTGGGAGTAAAAGAGAATTTGAATAGTTAAGGTTGGAGAAAAGACAATAAAAGAACGGATTACAGGAAGACAGTAGATGGTGACAAACATTATGTTTCAATTTCAGAAGATAGTCGGTGACAGTGATGCAAGGAATCGGAAGAGAGTTTCACAAGCTAGAAGTTCGAGAAAAGAAATTATCAGAATAGAATTTACAGTTACATCTAGCGACTTAAATTGCAAAACGATTGACCAAGTTGCTGCTTATATTCATGTGGTCGAAGTACCAAGGAGGAGAGCTTATTAGAATGACACTTCACTCAATAAATCACGGCCTAACAAATAAAACAACTTTTAGGCAAAGTTCGACTTTATTCATCAACATAGTCCCCTTCTAGGGTGATACACTGGTTCCAACGCTTCTCTAACAATTCGATGCCTTTTTTGTAGAAGGATTTGTCTTTGGCCTCAAAATACGTCTCAGTTTCCGATATCACCTTTTCATTGGAGCCAAATCTTTTTACCTGAAGCATTCTTTTGAGGTCGATTGTGACCAAACGTGGCACCCATCTTGAACACAGCGTTCTCATTGATAAATATTCATGCAAAATGGGGAATACACTGACTTCTCGTTTGTTAAACTTCTCTGCTACCTTCCGCAGCTTCAATTTACGACCGGCCTAAAAGAGTTTGTGGATTTTTTTTTGGGGGGGGGGGGTGTTTTCCGGGACAACTGCCGATTTTAGATAACCTGAGCGTTCAGCATCATTTGTGTCAGTATGGCCGCGTTTAAAGTCAGTATACCATCTCTTAACCGTTGTTTCCGAGGGAGCAGAGTCCGTACGATACTTATCAAGACATTTCTTTGCTTGAACACTATTTTTCCCATCAGAAAGCAATGCTTTATCAACACACGAAATTCAAATTTTTCCATTGTTTTGAAAATATGCAACAGTAGCTTCACTTAAATAATGGTAATTTGTAAACTAATAATCTGATTGGGCCCAAATTTTGTCACGTGCCATTTGAATGTTAGTACTTCATAAAAATAATATGGATTTTTTATTAGTGGCTCCATCTATATGTCAGTTTCTGGACTTATTGAGTGATGTTAATTTTTATGAAAATATTTGTAGGAAAGACAGAGAGAAACCACGTTACAGCTTTGGAAAAGTAAGTGAAGTCGAAATGTCAGGCCAGGACTGCTTACATCAAAGACCTTTCTTTGAATTTTGTCAAGAATCATGACATACTAGAGTTAGCCAAACCGTGGCTCGCGAGCCATATGTGTCTCTTTGATCTTTAATATGCGACTTGTCGAAATATGTGGTCTGAGCTTCCTTTTTCATCACGGTTAATATAAAAATTTAATAAGAAAAATTCAAGCTTTATTCAAGATTTACTGAGTTGGAATTGAGACCGGATTGGATTAAAACATAAGTTCAGCGATCGTGATCTCTTGAATTGAAGAAAACTTGTGTGTGAAGCATTTTAATTTTCAGCATAGCATACTGATGTGAATCATAGTTTGTGAAGTCGAAGCATCGTGCAATCTTTACAAATCAACACCTGACGGTGCCAATTCGTCTAGCCTGGATAACATATCAGCCAGATTTTCAACAACTCGCAGCCAAGATGGAGATCTACAAGACCTCTATTAGCAAAAAATAGCGGCTTTAACAGCCTGACATTTGTAGTATTGTTATGAAGACTAATTTGTAAGGTGGTATCTGATTAAAATATGTCTAATTTTATTGGCTTGCTTTTACGTATTTTCTCTCATGTTTTGACCAGATATTTACTAAGACAATTAAATATGATTAAATTTTTTGTTTCGTTTTTACTGTTATTTTTGGCAATCTTATTTTAGTGAAATGCAATTTCTCATACTTTTCTTCATAGTTCATTTATTTTCTACGTGCCATGTCCCTTCAAGATGTAGACGATCATGACCCTCCACATCTTCCTATCCCTTGTAACTCAACACATTTACTGTTGTTATTTCTCCCACACCCTGCTTTGCCATCCACTTGCTTAAGCCTATCAATTATATCACGCGTTGCTTTCCCCTGTCTCTCTTTCCCACTATCCGTCCTGTGAGTATCAAATTTTTTAAGCTCTTCTTCCTCATTACGTGTTTCATAAATTTCAGCTGTCTCCTCCTGGTGCTAAGTATAAGTTTCCTTTTTGTTTCCATCCTCTTCAAAACCTCGTCGCTTGCTCACATGTTCGGCCCATAGTATCCTCAGCATCCTCCTGCAGAACCACATTTCGGTTGCTTCAAGTCTTTCTTTCATCTTTGTCGTATCAAATGCGCTCAATATTGTTAAAACAATCATATCAAGATTTTGAAAACATTTGGTGTATATATATATATATATATATATATATATATATATATATATATATACACTACCGACCATAAATTTGGAGTTACCCAAATTTTTTTCACAAAGTTTGTAAAATTTCATTTTTAGCAGAATCAAATTCGCCGAGTTTGTAATTTTTGTTATTCTTATGCAGATGTCAAGTAAAAAAAAGGACTCTTTCCAACTTTAAAGTAAACATTTACAGTTTGCTACTTGAGTCCTCTTATTGTGATCAAGTTTTTGCCGGAAATTCAGATATTATAATTACGGTATAATTTATTTTTGTAAACCATATTACTACAGTATAAATGGCAAGGAAGAAACAGATTAGCATTGAAAAAAGAGCTCATGTTGAAGTTCTTTCGAAAGAAGGATATTCTGAACGTGTTATTGCTAAAAAATTAAGCCTATCAAAAAATGGCATGCATTATTGCCTTCAACGACTTCGTGAAACTGAGTTAAATATTGACAGAAAAAAGATCTGGTAGGCCCAGAGTAACATCTATTATAGAGGATAGGCACTTGATCATATCTAGCAAGAGGAATAGAAGAAAAACCGCTCCGGAATTAACAATTGAAATGAATTCTACTCGGCAGCATCCAGTATCTGTTACTATTGTTAAGAGATGACTTCATTCTGCTGGGCTTAAAGGCTGTGTAGCAGTTAAGAAACCAATATTAAAGAAGGAGAATAAGTTGAAACGACTACACTGGGTAGAACAGCGCAAAGAATGGACTTTAGAGGATTGGAAATAAGTATTATGGACAGATGAATCAAAATTTGAACTGTTTGGAAGCAAACGAAGAATGTTTGTCAGACGAACTTCTTCTGAACGAATGAGGGAAAATTGCATTCTTCCAACTGTAAAGCATGGAGGTGGATCTGTAATGGTTTAGAGGTGCTTTGGAGGAGAGATAGCTGGAGACCTTATAGAGATCAAAGACATAATGCGAAAGGAAGAATATCATTCAATGCCGCAGAGGCATGCAATTCCTTCTGGTTGCCGCATTATTGGACAATTTTTTTTTCCAACAGGATCACGATCTGAAGCACAGCTCAAAATTCTGCCAAAATTATCTGAAATCAAAAGAAAACAATGGAATTTTGAAAATTATGACTTGGTCCTCTTAGTCTCCGGATCTTTCTCAAATTGAACTAGTCTGGGATGAAATTGATCGTACAGTTCGAATTGAATTTCCTAAAAATGAACAAACGTTGTTTAAATGCTTGCAGGGTGCTTGGAAATCACTATGACCAACTTATTTTTATAAGTTATTAGAAAGAATGCCAAGGATTTGCTCTGCAGTAATAAAGGCTCGTGGTGGGTTCTTTGATGAAAAGAAAATATGAATTAACTTTAATTAAATTTTAAATTACTCTATGTTAATTTTGGTTTTAATTATTGTGCACTTGTGAGCAACAATGAAATATATCTATATTTATTCTTATAAGACATAAAATTTGTTATTTCTTTCTCTTAGAAAATAAATCTAAGTGGTCCCAAAGTTATGGTCGGCAGTATATATATATATATATATATATATATATATATATATATATATATATATATAGGCCCGACGTTCTTTCTGATCTTCATAACCGACCCTCCTGACGTGATCAAATCCCAAGTAGGCATCTACGCTGATGACATTACCATTTACTCCCGTCTCAGTAAAATATCTGGCGAGGCGGCCAAAGATAACCTCGCTGTTGTTCACGAGAAGGATTTCCACTCTGTGGTAGACTGGGGTAAGAAATGGTTTGTAAATTTTAATGCTTCTAAAACGAAGCTTCTCTCAACAACCATAGGCAGTCCCTCCTACTCCCCATCAGCAAGGATCAAGCGAGTCTCCCTGAAAGTATTACACTACGCCTCTTCGGTCTCACCCTCTCTTCCGACCTCAAGTGGAAACATTACATTGAATCAATAGCTAAATTCATTGCTAGGAAGGTTGGGTCACTGTGCCGGGCCAGGACGTTTTTCCCGCCTGAGTCCATCTTGCACATATACAAATCAACCATCCGACAGTGCATTGAATATTGCTGTCATATCTGGTCGGCCCCCTCCCCTGCCATTCATCTCCGGGTTCTCGACAGGCTCCAAAGGAGAATTTGTAACATGATTGGACTCGACCTGGCAGCTCGACTCCATCTACTTTCTCACTGGCGGAGTGTGGCTTCCTTCCGTCTATTCTACAAATATTTTCATGATTTCTGCTCCGACGAGCTTGACTCACTGATGCCCCCTCCACAAGAATTTACTCGAGCAACCAGACTGGCAACATTGTCCCACCCTTTTACAGTTAAATCAACTAAATGCAGCTGCCACTTCTACTCCATCAGCTTCCTTTCTCGCACTTCCCGCCCGTGGGTCTCATTTCCGTATACTTGCTTCCCTGACGGCTACAATCTCTAAGAATTTAAATGCAACGTCAATTCCCATCTCTTGTCCACTTAACTCCAGTCCTTCTTTCGTCCTTTCTCCATCATCTCGTGTATCTTGTTCTTTTCCTTCCTCACTTTACCCTCGCAACTGTCTTTACACTGGTATTCCCATCTTTTTCTTGCCCTTTCTCCGACACCCCAAGTAAATGGTTCGTTTTTCTCTTCGCTCTCCACCCGGCTTAAACTTTCACTCTTGTCTTATGTAGCCCCCTGCGCACCAGTGGCGGTCCCGCCTTGCTTGGGGTGAAACGATTAAAATATATATTAGTCTTCAGCAATGAATTGAGTTCTTTCTTATGGGTTAGCGACTCCAACTAACACCAAATCCGTCGAGTTTCGGTCCCGTCCAAAAGCAAGTGGATGTCTATTAACACTGATGAGCTGTGATACAGCGAAACAGGCTTGTATATGGATGACGAATATATATATATATATATATATATGTGTGTGTGTGTGTGTGTGTGTGTGTGTGTACTTCGTGATTACTGAAACCTATATAGATTAGCAGCTTAAAAAACTCCATTCATGGATAAATATTATTGCATAAATATATTTATTAATATGTAAATTTTTTTAGCAAAACGTGTATCAAAACTGTGTGTATAAATTTTGCTCATGTGTTGCGGCCCTTAAAAATCTGAACTCGTTATCGTATGTGACTCTTTCATTAAGCAAGTTTGGCCACCCCTTATACATATGGTAGGAACATCAGACCAGATATGTCAGCAATGTTTACTACACGAACGAATGTTAGATTACTATACGTGTAAGTTAACTACAGAGAAAGTACTCTAGTAAACATGCTTTAGTTGAAAAACCTGTTGTTTAAAATGAAATAAGCATCAACAGAATAAATAAACTGAAGTCAATCTTTTTTTTTTTCTACTGAAACCAGTTTTACGAGTGAGATTTACTGGCTGGTTTTGTAGATGACAGTCATAGAAAGAAGACTTCAGGAAATACGAGAAAAGGTAGTTAATGAAAGCAGGAAGAAATGACTAACCATCAATTTCTAAGAAGACAGAATATATAGTTGTCAGTAAGTGGAATAGCACTGGATTGCAAGCTACGAATGTCAAGAATCAAGCAAGTACGAAAATTTGAATATTTGTTATAACAGGTGAGGGAAAATGTAACACCCAAATCCGAAAACGCGCATTGACCTCGCAAAAGATGCCTTCCAAAAGTTAAGAAAAGTATTAAAAAGAAATTTTAATGAGAAACAAAGGAAAAAAGTACGGAAATGCAATGTAATATTAATGCTTATATATGCCATTCGAGTTCGAATTCCAGCCGAATTCATTGCATTCACTTACGCGCAAATACCCTTGGGAAAGGTATTAATCTGTCTATTCCTTCCAGTTATGGGTTAAATAACAGGACAGATTGGGTTTTATAGCCTTGGTTGGCAACCAGTCTACCGCAGAAAGCAATGGCAACCTACTGCGGGATAATCTTCTGCCTAGTCAGTCATGTCTGTTTTGAGACATGATCGCCCAATCGTGTATTACGTATGGCACTTAACTAACTGATATATGCCAGCAGTGGTTCCCAGACGGTGCGGCGCGCCTCGTGGGTGTGGCGGAGAAGGATAGCAGGTGACGCAGAATGATTGAACGACAATCAAAGATTTAGAAAGATGTTCGGAAAATTGATCAGCCAAAAATAAATATGATTTCAAAATTCAAAATATTATGATGGGTTACTTGCAACCGCATGCACGAGTCCCACTAAAAATAGTTATTAATAAATATCGACATATTTTATCATTGTGATAGTTCTGTATCATAACAAATATTAAGAATGTAGTAACCAGTGTCTGTAAATTAGAGGAGAGATTTATCAATGATAATATTCTGGCATTGAATCTCCGGTTATCGCTCTTTAACCATCTATTCGTTTGTTTGTTTTAAAATGTAATTTTTATCAGATAAAGTTTGGTGAGGTGCACGCAAAATGCCGGTCAAATAAAAAAAAAGAAAATAAGATCACTGTGACAGGGAATACTGGAAAATTTCCTCACATGAACAGAAACTTAAGATACAGATGCGCATCTACAGGAGGATGCTGAGAATACCATGGACGAAGAATGTGAGAAAGCTTTGAAGAAAATGAGAACAGAAAAGAGGAACATATATATATATATATATATATATATATATATATATAATCAGAAAGAGACCATTGAAATTCCTAGGTCAGAGAACAAGGAAAGCAGGCTTGGGAAATTTGACACTCACAGGACATGTTTGAGGAACAAAGGAAAACAGCGAGTAATCCACATTTAACTATTTCAACAGTAAAAGGGTAGGACAAGGATGCCAATCTAGTCAGGCAGTTAATTGCCATACGTGATACACGCTTGAACGATCATGTTTTGAGAGGAACATGACTGACTGGACAGAAGATTTTCCCACAGTAGGTTACCATTACTTTCTGTGGTAGACTGGTTGCTAATCAAGGCTACAGAACCCAATCTGTCTTGTTATTTAATCCATAGCTGGAGGGAGAAGCGACGGATTTTACCTTTCCTAAGGGTATCTTTGCGTAAGTGAATGCAACTAATTCAATTTGGAATTCGAGCTCTGCTCTCCGATTTCTCGTTCCGAGCCGATATTCACTGCACCACAAAACGCATGAATTTAAGCGTGTTACTAGTTGGATGTGCATTATGGGTTAAATAACAGGACAGGTTAAATTCCATAGCCTTGGCTGGCAACCGTAGAGAGTAATGGAAATCTACTGCGGGATAATCTTCTGTCTAGTCAGTGATATCTCTTTCGAGACATGATTGCCCAAGCGTGCATCACATATGGCACTTTATATATATATATATATATATAGTCATCCGCAGACAGATTTGTTTCGCTGTATCACAGCTCATCAGTACGGTTAGACTCCGATTGCTTTTAACCCAGGATTGAAACCCGACCGAAGTGGCGTCAGTTAGCTATTCTACCTCTGGGCTATGGGCGCACGGTAGAAGAAGGCAGACTTTTTAGCATGTATATTATCATTATACACGCCCAATAGCCAGAGTGCTCTAATTCATTAGTGAATATATATATTTTATTTGAAATGGACGCCCTATTATATTTTTGGTTTAAAAATATGTGTTACGTCTATCTGCTTAAGCATTAGCGAAAAATTACTTAAAAATGGACTCCGCAGCAAAGAGTAAGCACCTGAACATCGGGAGAAGTAATGGATTCATGCCTTTTCTAAGGGTATTTGCGTTTAAATGAATACAGCTAAACCAACTGGAATTGGAATTTGGCACCCCGATTAACAATTCAGAGCTTTACATCATCCACAAATCCAAGCTTATAGCACCTGATAATCCTAAGTGGTCACCCACCTAGTACTGACAATGCTTGATTCTGCTTAACTTCGATGATCGCACGAAAAACATGTGTTTCAACGTAATGTAGCTGTAAGCCTGTAATAAGTCAAAGATTATATTAGCTAAAGAAGACATAATACGATAAGTGACAGTCACTTCAAATTCGGAATCAAATCATTTAGTCACACACTATGTAATAAATAAATAAATAAATAAATATAAACAAAATCAAACAAATAAATAAAATGAAAAATAATTTTATGTGAATTATTATGCGGGTTAGTTTAAACCTTGGAGGCTTGGAAAAATGAAATCGTGTTCGAGTTCCTGTGACACTATCGACACCCACATAAAAAAAGGAAGACGCGGTTGCTATCTTAATCTAAAATGTTTTTGTTCAACAGATAGCAGTTTATTCTTTTTTTATGTCTAGTTTTATAAGCGGCATCTACTTTGGCCGAAGTTGAACGGGGAAGTAACGGAGTTGTTGAGAGGTTTTGATTGGTTGGTTGTTTTGTTTTATGGTATATCAACCTCGGTGGGTCATTTATTGCCAACTAAATTTTATTTATTTATTGCTGGTAATACCTTTTTCTTTCAGTAATTTATTGTTGTTTTTATATAAGTTTTGTGTCTAGTAATACTTTTTTCTTTTCGAGTATCAAGATTCATTGGGATTTGTTTTTAAGGGCAGGGTCCCCAAGTCGTACCCTTTTATTTTAACCATAACTGGAGGGAAGGGACGGATTAATACCTTTCCCAAGTGCTTAAGTGAATGCAGGGTATTCAACTGGAATTTAAACTCGGCTCACCGATTTCTCTTTCCGATATATATATATATATATATATATATATATATATATATATCTCCACTGCACCACAACGCACATCCGTCACTAAACGCTTACAGCACCTGGTATTCCCAAGCGGTCACCCATCTAAGTACTGACCAGGCTTAACGTTGCTTAACTTTGGTGATCGAGCGAGAACCGGTGTATTCAACGTGATATTGCCGTAAGCCAGAGGTTTTGGAGATCAGGTGATAACAAAACCGGAAATATCGTGTATCCGAGTGCTGGTCTATATTAACTGTCAAAATTGTGATCAGAGTTAGTTCTGGTCCATCCTTGGCTAGAGATGGACATACCTGACGGGGTGTGTAGATAGGCAAGTCGTTGATATGGGGAAGATCTGACATAGCAGAAGCTGACCCAGGCGTCACCTAACTACCCACCCAAACGAACGAGCGAAGTCCTGAATAAAAAATCCTTTTTTTTTGTATTTCATTTTGATACCGTGTGAGCATGTAGCGACTCCCTTCCAAGTTTTTCTTGATATTTTTACGTTGTACAACTTTAATAATTTTATTAGCTTATACATATATACGTTCGTTTTTTTTTCTGATTTTCTGCGAATGATCTCAAAGAATAATCTTTCGAAGTATTTATCTGCTTCTTAGTAACTCTGGCCATCCTTTGAAATTATTGTCTAATGTTACTGAAATTTGATTTCAGTAACTACTCATTTTGAAATTAAATGCCAATGCAACAAGAATGAGCATATTTGACATCTATTTGATTTTCCTCTCTATCTGCTCACATCTAAGCATCGGGAAGTTCTAGCTTACTCCTGAAGAGTTATTAGCAAGAGTCACATAAGAATAATCTTTTGAAGAATTTATCTGATTCTTAGTAACTCTATCCATCATTTGAAAATTTTGTCTAACGTTACTGAAATTTTGTTTCAGATTAGATTGAGATGGAATATTACATAGACAAGAATGAGCATGTTCGACATCAATATCTTTTTGATTTTTAAATCTTTTGAACAGGAGAAGAGGCTTGTTTCCTGTTTAGGATTGGGTTTCCGGTACATTTCAAATTCTTCTCATTCATTTCCAGTAGCATCATGAGTCTTAGTGGCATTATCGCCTTGCTTGGGGGTGAAGTGATGAAAAAAAAAAAGCTGTCACAAATTTGCCAAAGCTGCTCCAGACATTAGTACTGTGTACGGAGATGACTTCATTACCAACAGAATAGCATGGAAATGGTTTTCTTGTTTCAAGGAAAGAAAGTTTAAACTCATAGACTTTTCGCGTTTTTGCCAATATGCTCAGTTTGCTGAGAGCCAATTGCACGGTCTGATTAAAGAAAAATCACGCAAAACCACTTGGGAATTGGAACAGAAGATGACAAGCTCCCATGTTACTGTCGATTGTCATCTTCACTCAATGGGTCAGTCAGTTAAGTGCCATACGTGATACACGCTTTGGGTGATCATGTCTCGAAAGAGATATGACTGACTGGGCATAAGGTTATCCAACAGTAGGTTGCCATTGCTTTATGCGGCAGATTGGTTGCCAGCCAAGGCTATAGAACCCAATTTATCCTATTATTTAAGCCATAACTGGAGGGAAGAGACGGATTAATACCTTTCCCAAGGGTATTTATGCGTAAGTGAATGCAAGGGATTCAACTGGAATTCGAACTCAGCACCTCTATTTGTCGTTCCTAGTCGATATCCACTGTACCACAACGTACATAAGGTCTACAAAAACACGGTGCATGTGTGCCGAACGTATTAACCGAGAAAAACAAATTCTAGTGATCTTTCATCACTGCCAGTTTTCTCACTTTACACCAGACTACTTGTGGATACGAAAAAGACATATTTACCGTATTATCACTGGAGATGAAAATGTGTCTTTACGTGAACATAAAGCAGAGAGTAGAACGTATGACTCAGGAAACAGGCATGTAACACCCTGAATGAAGCAAGAAGTTCATTCATGCAGGCGAATGAGCTGTGTTTGGTGGAACTGGCTTGTGCTAATTTACTATGTAATGCTGAAAAGCAACCAAACGGTCATTGCTAGGCTTTATCTTGACCAAACAAATAGGCTCCAAAAGGCAATTTAGCTAAAAAGACCTGGCCGGCGATATAGTGTGATTATTCAACATGACAAAGCCTAGCCAACATCGCTAACACAACGAAACGTGCAATGAGAGAAATCGGTAGCGAAGTTCTTCTACAGCAACCATATTCTCCTGATTTAGCTCCTCAGACTACCAGATTTTGTAGTCGCGTTAAAGCAATATGAGTGGTGTTTCGTTTAACAACGATGTGAAGTTTAAAGTGTGATTTGATGAAATTTGCTAGTCAAAGCTTAATCATTTTATTGTAGAGACATTTAACAGTTAGTAGGTCGTTGGGAAGAAGTCGCAAACAAAGGAGAATACACTGATGGATGATTCAACGTAACTATTAATAAATAATAAAGAATAAAATGAATGATAAAATGCGAACGAATTTTTGGTAATAACCTAACAGGATGCTTCTGTGTGATTCTGATGAAGTCACAGAATCAAAGAATGAATAAGGAAATTGGGAACAAAAAGAAGAGTTCTATGGACGGAGCGTGCGAGTATGGCTAACTTATAAGGAAAATAGAAACAAGAGGGACAATTATACATACAATCAGAAAGAGACAAGCAACAGAGATGTGGTTCTATAGAAAAAGGCTGAGAATACACTGGACGGAGCATGTGAGCAATAAGGAAGTTTTAAGAAATACTGGGGAAAAGACACTTATACTTAGAATCAGAACGAGACAGTTGAACGTTCTGGGGTTCATAATGAGGAAAGCGGACTAGTGGCATTTTATACAAAATTTGGGTCATCTCAGTATTAAATAATAAATCTCCCATTTACCTGGGTGTTTTCATTATTTCCTTCAAGTCGTATATAGATCCTTACGCTTTTTCTATTTTCATTATCGAACTTCATTGACCCAATAGCAAGGGCATAACAGCAAGTTATTTTATCTGCTTCTTTATTGATTTTATGTTACATTTTGATCACTGAGCTAATTCACTTACACCAGGGTGGATATGTATATATAGGTGCATGTGTGCGTTCATGACAGGAGAAATTGTCACAGATTGTACTTGAAGGACAATGGATGAATAGATCAAAGTCACACGCCATAAATTACTTTTGCTTAATGGAATTTGAATTCAGAACCGAGTTAAGTGGATATTTGATTTGTAATTTTAGGCATGCAAAGCAGAAAACTACAAAGATTGAAAAAGAAAGCAATAAAGAATGAAAGAATCAATTATGGTTAAAACTGATTTATTCCAGTTAAATCATCCATCAACGCGTATTTACAATGTCAGATATAAAGAAATAAATACTCATTAACTTTCGACATCAGTACTTAGACGTTTGCTAAAGGATGAGTTGGGAACTGGAGTCCCCACAGTAGTGAAATGTCGAACCATTGGGGATGTATAGTGTTATGGTGCCCTATTTATAGGAATGGACTCTTCCTCCGGTAATAAATGCTGACCTGCGTGGCTTCCGGGGAGGCAGTCGGAAGGCAGTCTAGTGACAGTCGAGAAGCAGAGTAACTGTACCGTTCGGACTTACACTTCTGTTTTGCTGATTACTAACACTCTTACTTGTAAATATATTCTATAATTCTAATACATTGTTGAACTTACCTTCTTGTTTCAGTGTCTTTCTTCCTAACCCAAACAGGCCACAACAACTTGGCAACGAAGATTCGCTACAAAATATAGGACTATCCGAGGGGTCGATTAATGCCTGTTTTTTTCAAATGGTGGTCGTTAAATAATACACATCGATAATAACCCTTTGTGACTTACGATAAAAATTCACCAATTTTCAACCAAATGTAAACGCCCTTTTAACTGGCCATCAAACACCTCCTTTTCATAAATAATGTCAGCCAATTCAACAAAAAGGCATGTTTATTTTTAATACGTTTATTATTGCAGATATTATTATTTTCTGCATTGATATCATTATTGTTTTCTTGAATTTCTGTAGTGTACGCATTTCCTTCTGGGACACAACCAGAGAGTTCAGAAATGGATTCATGACATTGTCTACTGATCTATTTTTTTGGTATTTGTCTATAGTTCTGAGATGAGGTAGTATTTAAACTATTTACATTATCCGGAATATTGTCCTCATCTTTGTTGCCATTTGTACGATGTTTCGGGCGTTGTACGCTCGGTTTTCTTCAGTTGCTAGGAATTTTGAACCGAACCCTTTATTACGATCACTGGGGTATATCATTCTCATTCCTTGTGCAAAGCCTCTTTTTGTAATCATGAGTTATTTCCCTCTAACCTGACTCTCCAAGTTACGTGTTCACTACTGCTGTAGCCTGTTATTGAACTCACAACTCTTTGGTAACCAACCAACGCCTATATAGGCCTAAGATCACACACCTTTTATATAGATAAAGCTCTTCGTAATATGTGAGCTGTACTTGTGAATACATTTTTTTTTTGTATTTATTTAAGGTATGGGTTAGTAGCAACTCCTTCATTAAGACTATCGGAACATTTTCCAAGCAATCCGAGAGTTCCAACTACATCTGAAATTAGTAATGTCCTCATATGTCACATATTTAGGTTTCCACTTTAGAATCTTTGTATTTTAGATAGTTATTTTGAAAATCTTCAAGGATACATTACATTGTAATGATTACAATCTTCAGGGGCTGCCACGTCAATAAGAAAGCACATTCTGTTTTCATGGTTTTGATCACAATGTCTGGGCGATTAGATGTAATTGTTCTGTCTATGTGTATTCAGAGCCGTGCTTAGGGCCCCCGCAGACCTCGCAATTGCGGGGGAGGAGTAGGCCGCAAGTTCCCTAGGGGCCGCAAGTTCTATTGTAATGAAAAAAAATATTATTAGGATTAACTTGAAAATTATTATCATATTTGTATGTTGAAATATATATATATATCAAACGGTCTCTCTCTCTCTCTCTCTCTCTCTCTCATATATATATATATATATATATATATATATATATATAATATTTAATAGAAGCCTTCCGGGGCCCCAAAGCGGCCGCAAAGCATTTGTCATTTTTTTTAAAAGAAATGAACTTGAGAGAGAAATAGAATATAGTTATCTGTTTCAACATACAAGAACGTAACTGGTAAATCCAAACTTTCAGGATGTCATAAAACGTTTAAGCGTAGTTTATAAACAACCGAATATGAGTACTATGACCGCAAAAACTCGATCAAAACACAATTAACTCCTATTCTGCATAAAAAGAAAGTAACATAAAATCTGCAATAACCTCAGACATGTTGCCGTCTTGCTGCGCTGCTTTGGCAAAAGGTATTGGAGAAGGCGATATTGACTGTGAGAAACTTGAAAGAGAAATTATCAATTTCGTCAACCTCATGAACACTAAGAAGTGTATTACATTTTCCGCTATTGAATGTATAAATTATATAATGAAACGCACACTTGTCGATTTATATCCCAACTTTGCTGTTCCACTCAGAATTGTAACCATATTGCCAGTTACAGTGGCGTCTTGTGAGCGCAGTTTCTCTCTAAATTGAAACTAATTAAAAACTTTCTTCGGAACTCAATGTCTCAGGAGAGACTGGCTGGCTTATCTGTTAAGCATTGAACCTGAACTAAGCCGAGAAATTGACACAGAGAATTTAGTGCAGCAGTTTGCCACAGAGAAAGCCAGAAAAGTGAAATTTTAAATAAGGATGGCAAGGACACACATTTTTTTCAATTCTATTTTCAATTTCGGTGGGTAAAACCTGTTTACTGTTTATTTTTTTCGACTCTGACCAAAGCTTTCTTCCGACTTCATTTGTTGCTTCAGCATGCACAAACTTTGTGTGACTGAAAACCGGTTTTAATACCATTTTGAAGGAATTTTCACCGAAAGGCTGTTTTTTACATCACGGACTTTTTTTTAAGTACAAATTAACATGAAAATACTTTTATCTGCTTCTTTATCTACTATCCAAGAGAATACAAATTAACACGTCCCTAAAAACCTGTTTAATGTTTGTCTTTTCTTAACATCGAAGTGAATTCCATGTTTACCATTAATAAAGGGTGAAATTATCTTTATTTGAATCGACAAATATGTTTTGAATAGTTTTCATTTGTTTTTTTCTCTTTTTCTGCTTTCCCATCGCTGATAGATCGTGACATTTGTTTTTGTTTCTTATTGTTAATGGATTTTTGTGAAATAATCACATTTCAACGAACCTGTTACAGAAGGTTGCAGTGCATTGTTACAGTACCGCACTGAATATTAACCCCTCTATTGCTATAGGCCCGGATGTAACATTACCGGCCTGGCGCTCCCAATAAAAGGATCTATTTCTAAGCTCCGTCGTCCAGCCTTATTCCTCATACTAACATACACAAACGGAAAATACTACATGGTGGCTAGCGGTCGGATAATATAAAGCGTAAACAAACAAAGGAAACGCGAAAACAAATCAGCAACCCACGAGAACATACAAGAAAAAAACAAAAAAAAAACTCCAAACACGTGTTGAAAAAAAAAAAAAACTACCGGCGCCATATTGCAACCTGTAAGTACATCTCATTACTTATATCCATCAAAGCTCCAACTCTTGTCAGAAGATAAGATGTTTATCTTATCTTCTGACAAGAGTTGGAGCTGACAGTAATATTATTTATTATTGTTCTTATTACTATTATCATTATTATCCGTATTGTTTTATCGTTGATATTGACAAAAACAAATACATTATGGCACACCTTCTACCAACTATGAATTGGTCCGACTCCGACTTGAGCGAAGCCATGGCGCTGTTCAAGCAAAAAATGACCTTATACATAGAAGACGAGGAAATAACGGACGAAACCAAACAGGCCAGAAAAATCTGCCGTGGTATAGGCGACCAAGGTCTGAGACGCCTAAATGCTAGTGGCCTTACCGACGAACAGAAGAAGTCACCAGAACACCTATGGAATTTCTTCGAAAGTCAGCTTAGAGTGAACGTCAATTTCAGAATCCACAGACTTCACCTAATGCAATACCGCCAGAAACAAGGCGAGTCACTTGACGACTTTATCACAAGGGCCCGCACACTCGCACAAAAGTGCGACTTTACAGATGAAGAATTGAGTGAGAGATTAATAGAACTCATCATATTCTCCACACCCTACGATGCCTTCCGTAATGAACTGTACAGCACACCAAAGGGGTACAGCACAGCCAGCGTCCTAACGGAAGGCCGGAAATATGAAGTCCTTACCGCCGGAAACGACCAACTTAACCAGCTCGGAATGCCAAAAGCAGAAAAACTATACAGCATCAACCGAGGCAGAAAATGTGGAAACTGCGATACCAGTCACAAGCCCAGACGATGCCCAGCATACAATAACGAATGCTCCGCATGCGGAAGCATGGGGCACTGGGCAAGATGCTGCAGAAAATCCAAGGAGAAGGAACACAGAAACAAAAGCAAACACAGGAGCCTGTCACGAAACCCACGGCACCACACCCCAAGAAGAAACCCACACACAAGGTATGGGGAAAATATCGACCATATTGGCACCGGCAATCACGAAGATGAATACCTGCAACACTTCCATTCCATCACTGTCAGTGACAAATGCTTAGACAGTATAACAAAAAAACCCAGGGACGAAGCCTACACAACCCTGAATATCAGACCACCCCACCTGAAATGCAGGACACACCACACCCTTCACATGAAGATCGATTCCGGAGCCTCAGGTAACACACTACCACTGAGGACATTCCAACAGATGTATGGAACATCAGAAAAAGCCCTTTCCATCCTGCAACCCTGCCCACATGTAAAACTCACCTCATACGGAGGCAACCTAATAAGATGTCTGGGAACCATCAGCTTCCCATGCCAATACAAAGTCTCTGAATGGACAGACACAACATTCTATGTAGTGGAAGTACCAGGACCTGCAGTCGTGGGACTCCCAACAAGTGAGAAGCTGAGGCTGATCACGATACATGTGGACGCCTTAAAGAGATGCCCAACCAAACCCATCTGTTCCATCAGCCAACTAGTAGCGGAATACCCCAAACAGTTCGACAGGATCGGAAACTTCAGTGGAACCGCCAAACTCCTACTCAAGGAAGATGCAGAACCCTTCATCGACCCTCCACGCAAATGCAGTATCCATCTGAAGGACAAAATAAAGGAGGAAATTGGCAGGCTTATTGAAGATGATGTACTCCGGAAAGTCGAGGAACATACAGACTGGTGCTCCAGTCTGGCATACAGTACAAAGAAAGATGGGTCCCTCCGAAACTCAACGCCAGCCTCAAGAGATGCCCACACAAAATACCAACAGTGGAGGAGCTAAACCCAGCTTTTACAAAGGCCAAAGTGTTCAGCAAACTTGACGCAAAGGCAGGATACTGGTCGATCCACCTGGATGAAAAGTCACAGCTGCTGACAACCTGCAGGACGCCATTTGGACGAGTATGCTGGAAACGTCTACCGTTTGGTCTTAACATCTCGCAAGATATCTTCCAGGCAAAAATGGACCAAATCCTAGAAGGCCTGGATGGTGTAGCCAGCATTGCTGATGATGTAGAAGTATTTGGCCAGAATGAAGAGGACCATGACAAAAACCTGCACAGCCTCATGGCCCGAGCAGCCGAAACGGGACTTGTTTTCAACAGCAAGAAGTGTTTCATAAAACAGCCCAGCATTTCCTTCTTTGGAAATATATACACCCCGAAAGGAATCCAACCAGACCCAGACAAACTGCGTGACATAAAAAACATGCCAAATCCACAAAACAAGGCTGAATTGCAATGTTTTCTTGGCATGTTAAACTACCTGTCTGCCTACATCCCTTATTTTGCTGAAAAGGCCCACCCACTGCGCGGTCTCCTCAAATCCCAAACACCATGGATTTGGGACCCCGATCACCAGAGATGTTACGATCAGCTCAAGGAAGCGATCTCCCATGACACATGCCTCTCATACTACGACCAGACCAAACCCATAACATTGGAAGTGGATGCCTCACAAAAAGGCCTTGGAGTGGCACTGATCCAAGATGGCAAACCGGTCGCATATGGATCAAAAACACTCACGGATACTCAATCCCGGTACAGCAACATCGAACGAGAGATGTTAGCAGTAGTACATGGTATCCAGCGATACCACACATACCTCTATGGAAAAGCCTTCACCATCATCACTGACCACAAGCCACTAGTCACAATATGCACCAAACCACTGCATTCAGCACCTCACCGACTACAGCGCATGTTGTTAAAAATCCAGGGCTACCTGTACCGGATCGTCTACAGACCGGGCAGCGAAATGACTTTCGCTGACACCCTAAGTCGGCTACCCAACCCCGAAAACAATAAGCCAATAGAGCTAGATG
Organism: Ascarosepion bandense; assembly: GCA_037127315.1. Taxonomy (NCBI): domain Eukaryota; kingdom Metazoa; phylum Mollusca; class Cephalopoda; order Sepiida; family Sepiidae; genus Ascarosepion; species Ascarosepion bandense. Next base: position 2,874,110 of record JBBBDQ010000151.1, read on the forward strand.
AGAGGGTAGACAGCATAACCACTGAGGCTGATGAGGGTCCAACCATCGCAACTATCAACTCCTCGTTGGAAAAGCAGAAGATGCTGCGAATTGAAACAGCAAGGGACCCAACAATGAACCTCATTAAGGAAGTCACACACCATGGGTGGCCGGACACCATCCGCGAACTACCCGCAGAGATACGTCCATATTGGTCTTTCCGCGATGAAATTGCCATTGAATCAGGAATACTCTTCAAGGGCCGACAAGTGCTCATACCAGACACGGTGAGAGAAGACATCATCCACCAGCTCCACCAAGCCCACCATCGAGAAAACACGACGGCTCGCCAGAGAAACCGTATACTGGGTAAACATAAACAAGGACATCGAGAGGGTATGCAAGTCATGCACTCTGTGCCAAGAATACCAGGACGCACACAGGTATGAACCACTGCTCCCACATGACATTCCACCTCAGCCTTGGAAGTTCATTGCCTCTGACCTATTCGAGATCGATGGGCAACAGTTCCTGCTTACTGTCGACAGATACTCTAAGTATCCCATCGTCGACGAAATGCAAACGCCAGTAACCAGCAAAGCAGTAGCGGACAAAATCAAACATTATGCCGCACTCCTTGGTCGTCCGGATGAAATCATGACGGACAACGGACCCCAGTACTCCGGACATGCTTTCCAAACCTTCATCAGATCCTGGGGCATCAGACACGTAACTAGCTCACCTCACTACGCCAGAAGCAATGGCTTCGTGGAGAGACATGTGAGGCATATAAAATCCGTCCTAAAAAATGCAAAAGGGAGAGAACTGACATACAGCTTGCCCTACTACAGGTCAGAGCAACACCAATAGACAGTAAACTCCCATCACCAGCCGAAATACTCTTCGGCAGACCAATACCTACCACCCTACCCAGTCGGTCAGAACCAGGCAAGGAAGACCACCGCGAACAGCTACATGTGAGATCATCAAACATGAAAATGCACCATGATCATCACAACGGAACCAGACAGCTTCCACCACTATACCCAGGCCAGTGCGTACGGGTACTTAACAAGCCTAGCGACACGTGGCACCCCGGGACCATCATCAGGAATGACGATGGACCTAGGAGCTACATAGTAGAGACACCAAATGGCGCAAGACTCCGCCGCAACCGCACTCACCTACGAGCCATACCTGCTCCAGCGACAAGGAAGGTTCGTTTTAACATCCCAGAACCTGATACCCCACATAGCACAACCAAGCCAGAAGAAACAACGACTGGAGGTGAGATAAGAATGCCTAACACCAACACACCCCCACCATACAGAAACAGATATGGCCCAGTCCAAACTAGATCTGGCAGAACAGTAAGAACTCCAGCGCGGTACAGGGACTGATACCATACCATAAGGGGGACACAACATATCATACAAAAATATAGATACACACACAGACACAGGTATACACACACAACTAAAACAGGGGGGATGTTACAGTACCGCACTGAATATTAACCCCTCTATTGCTATAGGCCCGGATGTAACATTACCGGCCTGGCGCTCCCAATAAAAGGATCTATTTCCATGCTCCGTCGTCCAGCCTTATTCCTCATACTAACATACACAAACGGATAATACTACATGCATTATTTATCTTTGAAGTAAAATATTTTAACCAGATAATCACGCATTTATTTCCACTGTAAAAAGTCTGAGATAGATTTTATTAAAATAAAAAAAACAAAAAACTTCCCGCATTTTCTTTATAAGTTATCAAGTCTGTATTTATCGCATCATAGTGGAGGTGTAGGGACCGTTTAGCACTTAATGACTTTCTCCTACATCGTGACATTTCAAAATGACTTGGTTACTTTTAATGTTGTTTTGATTTTTTAATTCATTTTCCCCCCATACCAACACTTACTGACACCCCTCTCCATTTTAAAAATAAACTCCTGAAGTCTAATTTTGGACAGTATATAAAACTTTCTGTAGCAAAATAGTTTTGAAATTTAGGTTTAAATTGTTTGAAAATTCTTTGGAAAAACTTGTAGAAGATTGAGAGTCAAAACGCACTGAAATGGCTATAAAAATAGCTAGAAAATACCAAAAAGTAGCTAAAAGTTGTGAAACCGTTAGCTTCAAAACCCCAATTCTGCGATTTCATCTGTTTTTTTCGTTATCACCGAATATCTGCGTTCCGAGAGTATGTTATTTTGTTTAAAGTACCATTTATTGTGGGTTCAGTATGTTGAAGTGGGGGAGTGGCCCAAGTTGAATTTTGTGGGTAGGGGCCGCAAAGCGCATTCTGCGGGGGTGGGAGGCGATGTTCCTAAGTACGGCACTGTGTGTATTGTAAAGGTCCATAAGATTATTATTATTATTATTATAACGTCATTTTTCATCATATTTCGATTTCTGCTTTGGTCTCACTACCAACCAAGTCTGCGGGGAGACCTAAGGCAGGTCGTGGCGTGTTGTTATGGCTCCATTTCATGTTTTTCTATCTTCCCTATCATCCCTAGCATTACATAGATAAAGTTTTCCTTAGTGTGTGGGCTGTACTTAATAAGACACTTTTTTGTATATCTCTTAAGCTGGGGTTTCCAGGGATTCTTTCAATGTGTTGTTTTGTTCCATTTTTTATCATTCCAAGTGCACCTACTGTCACTGGCACAACTCTTGTTTTCAATTTCTACATTTTTTCTATTTCAATTTCCAGGTCTTTATATTTTGACAGTTTTTCAAATTCCTTGATTGCTATGTTACAATCCGCTGGACAAGCCATATCAATTAATAGACAAGTTTTCTCTTTCTGGTTTTTAACAATAATGTCTGGCCTGTTTGCTTCAATTTTTCTGTCTGTGTAGATGGTGTAATCCCATAGAATGGTTACATCTTCTATTTCTGTAACCGGTGCTAGATGATGTTCATACCAGTGTTTGTTTACAGCTTTTCCATAATGTTTGCACATTGTCCAATGTAAATATTGCCCAACTCTATCGTGGCGATTTTTATATTCATTTGGAGCAAGCACAGAACAGCCTGAGATTAGGTGGTCTATTGTTTCTTGGTGTTTATCACAAAACCTGCATTTTGGATCCATATTATTATGCATAATATTTGCCTGAAAGTTTCTAGTGAAAAGACTTTGGTCTTGTGCTGCAAGAATAAAGCCTTCAGTTTCAGACTTTAATCCAGATGCACGTAACCATCGATGAGTATTAACTTTGTCAACATTGGATTTATTGGCACGTTCTGGATATTGGCCATGCAGAGGTTTGTCTTGCCAGCGCTGTTTCATCTGTTCAAGAGCTTTATCTTTGGCTTTCATTTTCATATTTTTTGCCGCAATAGTTGATTCTTGGCTTCTGTTTTGCTTTTCTACAGAATCTACTAAATGTAAATCTTCTTCTTATTATTATTATCTTAAGCACGGTTTTTCGTTTTCAACCAGACATCTTGCATTATGGGTGATCTCCATCAAGCCATATGACCTCAGCTAGGAAACCCCTTTGTCAGAATACTTGCAGGGCCATGCAAACGCGTCTAGTCTGAGGAAGAGAAACAGAAATTGAAAATAGAATAACAAAAGTGTAAAGCTAAAATTAATCTTGGTTGTGAAACAATAATTTAGAAACTTAAATAATAATAATAATAATAATAATAACGTAGAGTATTTGTGGTAAATTTTTGTTTTGTTCCCCGAAGGCCTTTACTCCGTTAAATCTGTTCTAAACTTCCTTAATTACGTGCAAATGTATATGATGAAATGAAATTGATAATTGTTTATTGAAGAAACCTACCATTTTTCCTGTTTTCGACCACAAAAAAGTCAGACTATATCTCACTCCTTACCACCATTTTCATATCTGATTCACCATGAATGACTTGGGGCGTAGGATACTTATTATGGCCCGTGTACTTCTTTTGAGCGATAGTCTGTGATTTGTTTGGGTTCAGAACTCAATTTCCATGCATGAATAGCAAAAAGGAAGGCAAATTGGTCGAAAAATCACCAATCTACGCGTGAAGTCATTCAGCAGTGAATAACATGTTTTGAACCGTGGTTATGGGGTGAGGTAAACTGCGAAAAGAAGTTCGATATTTTTCTGGTTGTAAAATTGAAAAATGTTTCGTCAATAAACAATTATCGATTTGAGTTCAGCATTTACTTTTGCACGGAAATAAGGATATTTTCAAAAGATTTGAAGGGGTAAAGGCTTTCGGGGAACAAAACAAAAATTTACCGTATTTGTTATTAGAATAATCAAGTAGCAAACTTCTTACATCAGAATAGAAAATGAGTTCAGCAGTTATATAAAAATAAAAAAAGGTATAAGACAAGAGTGTGACTTCTCACTGGACTTATTTAAACAATATAGCAACGCAATTTTAAGAGAATATAGAAAATGAGTTCAGTAGAGATACAAAAATGGAAAAGAATGTGAGACAAGAGTGTGTCTTCTCATAGGACTTAATCAAACTATACAGAGACGCAATTTTAAGAGAATATAAAAAATGAGTTTGGCAGATATCAGTCAGTAGTGTAAGACAAGAGTGTGTCTTCTCACTGGACTTATTTATACTCTATAACGAGCCGTTTCTGAGAGACCTATAAGTTCTACCAGTATTTATTATTGACATCTACAGTCTTAACAATATAAGATATGCAGATGACACAGTGTTGATATCAGATACAGAAAGAAAACAATGCATGTTTGTTCACAAAAAGATGAGCCCAAAGTTTGAATTGTAAATCGGAGATATCAAGATCAAACAAGTACAGAGTTTTAAATATCTACATAGTGTTTTAACAAAGGATGGAAGGTGGGATATTGAAATCCGAGAGTGTTTGGGGTAGGCAAAGAAGCATTCTAAAAACTAAGCAGAATACTAATAGAAAAAGTTCGTTAAAAACAATGAAAATAGTATTGAACTATTACGTGATATCTGTCCTACTGTATGTGTTATATAGCAATATACAACAAACACGTATATATATAAAAATATATCAAGTGATATTTTTTATTAATGAACGATGGACCGTGTAGCCTAGTGAACAGAGAGTGAGAGAGCGCTCTTCCAAGGTTGACAGGGTGACGGGGGGGGTGTCGTCGTATCTGTTGCTCCTCTACTCTGGTCTGGCTCTCTGCCCAGACTGCCTGTCGAGACTGACTCCTGGCGAATCCGTGTTTTCGCAGTTTTTATATATCTTCCAAAACCGGGACTTGTTTCTTCCGGCTTTGCCTTGATCACGCGACGCCCACGCGACGCCTACGTAATTTTCAGAGACACCTGTTCTGTCTGCCTCTTGTAGCCATTTCCGCTACTGCCGGAAATAAGGTCAAACAAACATCCGTTCCTTTCAACGGCCGGAAAACGCCCCCGCTTGCATCAGCTTCCTTCTTCGGGTGGGGCCAGATTATTATATTACATATGGTGGTGAGTGCTGGATAATCTTTTAAAGGTGAAAGAAACTTGAAGTAACAGAAATGTGGTTCTACAGAAGGATACTGAGGATGGCATGGACCAAACATGTGAGCAACGACAATGTTTCAGAGAAAGCGGGAACAAAAAGAAAACATTAGGGAGAGACAGTTTATAGCAGACACAGAAAGAAAGAAAGCTACGAAAACTCCTACGAGTGGTAGTGAATGAAAGCGGAAAAAAGTACTAAACATTAATCGCCATAACACAGAATGCATGGCCGTCAGCAAAAGAACCAAACAAGTACAACAATTTAGGAAGTGTTTTAGCAGAGGACAGAAAACGTGACGCTGAATTCCAAAGATGTACTGGCGTAGCGAAGGAATCATTACAAAAGCTAAGCTGAATATTAAGAAATAGAAAAACTTCGCTAAAAATAACGAAAAGAGTATTGAACTATTACGTGATATCTGTCCTCCTGTATGCCGGTGAGTGCTGGATAATCTCCTTAGAGATTAAGGAAACTTGAAGCAACAGAAATGTGGTTTTAAAGAAGGATACTGAGAATACTATGCACAGCGCATGTAAATTACAAGAAAGTTTTAGTGAAAATGAAAACAAAAAGGACACTTATACTCAACATCAGGAAATAGACAGTTGATAATTCTACGACACATAATTAAGAAAGGTGGCTTAGGAAATCTGATACTCACGTGTCAAACAAAGAGCAATAAGGATTGTTTAAAACAAAGCATAATATGAGCTTGAGTAAATGGATGGCTGAACAGGGTTTAGGAGAAATAACAGAAATACAAATTTTATTAAGAGCCACAAGGGGCAAATTAATTGAAACAAAACGAATAACGGCTTCCTAGGATCTTTCTCTTTCCCTCATTACGTATACGTTGTCTCTTGGCGTTATGTTTCTCTTCCAATAGCAGAGATCCCACGTCCGGAGGGAACACGGCACATAAAGAAAAATTAAAAAATTAAAACCGTTCCTGTTGTGGTTGGAGCTTTGGGTTTGATAACGAAAGGAACTCAACAACAAATCAACAAAATCCTTGTTGTACCATATCCACGGGAAATACAAACATATTTCTAACAAGCACAGCCAATATTATGCGAAGCGCTTTGTTCATTTATGTTGTCTTTTGTTTAATGAAGTGGAAACGGCAAGTGATTATAAAACAAATGCAAGCCAAAAATAAATGTTCTAAAATAATAATACGCTCTTGTGCAAATTAATTGAAACAAAACAAATAACGGCTTCCTAGGATCTTTCATACTTTCCCTCATTACGTATGCATCGTCTCTTGGCGTTATGTTTCTCTTCCAACCGCATTTTCCGTTACGTTTTGGACTGATGGATCCAGTTTGTTTCTTCGCCTGGATAACACGACTGACAGTTGAAATGCTGACAATAACAATATCCGCGATCTTTCTATAAGGCTTGTCAGTGCAAAGGAATTTCGATATTCACTGGTGAGGATTATGCCACTGAATTGGCTCTAGACATCTAAGAGCAAACTACCTAATTTTTTGAAACTCACTCTCCGTCCTATCAGATTTGGAGGGAAACAGATCCAATCATACAATGATCGTTTAAATATTATAGAGGGTCAATGAATTCAACATGAAAAGAAACAATATTATGTTGGATTTCTAGCCACACTGAAAGAAAAGGTAACTGTAAAGCAGACCTGGCGGCCAAATCAGCTTTGGATATGAGCGTGGATCAAGGTCCTGTATACAGACTAAGGAGGAGATAAATAAATATATTTTAAAAAATGTCAAGAGTATTGGGACGATTATCCACATAATAAACTCCGTGCAATTCAACGTAAGCTGGGAGTAAGTAATTCATCCTTCAGAAAGTCTCGACAATGACCTGCTTGCGCATCAGCCATACGAAAATGACACATTCTTTCTTACTAAGGAAGTTCAACCGTAGAGGCAAGCATGTCAAACAGTATTATCCATTAAACATATTTGACAGAGTATCCAGAACTAGCTATCTCTAGACTGATAACATGGTTGAGCTGTTCGAGAATGTAAATATGGATGATATACTATCTTGGAAGATCTTCGAAAAACTACCAAAATACAAGGATCTCGAAGTGAAAAATCTAAAAAATGTAGCATGAGGACATCAATAATTCCAGTTGGTTTCCTCGGTTTGATTGGAAAAAGGTTCTGATAGATAAGGGATTACTGGTATCCCATATCTAAAAGAAATACAAAACATTGTACTCATAAGTACTGCTTACACGTTACGAAGAGCTTTAACTATGTAAAAAGTGTATCTTAGGTCTTTTTTTTTTTTTACAAAAATGATCAGTGGAAAAAGTCATGAAGCCATTTCTGACCTCGGTCTATGGTTGGGACCCGGAAAGAAATTTGTATAGTACAAATAATAATAATAATAATAATAATAATAATAATAATAATAATAATAATAATATTTCCAGCTATCACTGAAACTTGCAACGTTGTAATTTGATTAGGGAATATATGATATTATTCTAACTTTGCAAACAATTAAGTCCTGAGCTGAAACTGACCGCTCACTCCCAACCTTGTTACAAGGTTATGGTAACGCTGCAAAGTTTCGTAGCTGAAAACAACAACAACAACAACAACAACAACAACAATAATAATAATAATAATAATAATTATTATTATTATTATGCTTTCTTTTTGCAGTTCTTAATAAATGTTGTCCTTATGTTATTTCTCCAAAACCCTACTGTACCATCCATCTACTCAGGTCCATCAAATATGTTACCCACTGTTTTCCTCTGTTCCTCTTTCCCTCAATCTACCCTGTGAGTATCAGACTTTCCATGTCCCCTTTCCTCATTACGTGCCTGAGAAACTTCAACTAACTCTTTTTGATGCTAGGTATAAGTTTCCTTTTTGTTTTCATTTCCCCTAAAACTTTGTTGTTGCTTACATTTTAGGTCCATGGCATTCTTAGCATCCTTCTGTAGAATCACAAATTTGTTGCTGTAAATTTTTTCTTCATCTGTGAAGAGTTTTTCCATCACCCACTGTCTTAAAGGAGAATAGATATCACGTAACAGTTCAGAACTCTTTTTTGTAGAAGCACATTTCTGTTTCTTTAAGTCTCAAAATTAATTTGTGAGGAGATTGTCCAGCATTCACTGCCATATAGGAGGACTGATATTACATAACAATTCAGAACTCTTCTTTGTAGAAGAACGTTACTATTTACTTCAAGTCTCAAAATTTTATCTGTGAGGAAATTGCCTATCATTCACAGCCATATAAGAGGACTGTTAATACATAACTGTTCAGTACTCTTTTCTTTATTTCTAGCGAAATTTGTTTGTTTTTTATTACTTTGCAGATTATGGCTTTATTAGGTGGAAACCCCGGTCCCCATACGATCTTTGAAAATATCAACCTGCATAACTTGCCATATGGAAAAGGTTATTTGAAAGGTTCAAATAAAATCAGAATAATTTTGTCATTTAATACTGTGTGTAGAAAGTATAACATTTCTTTTAGAAGTTTTTAAAATTGAGAAACTTGCAGCTCTTAATATATTTTGTCTTTTTGTTATCTCTGCTAAACCTTGTTATGCCATTCATTGACTAAAGCTCTTTACGTAGGTTATGCTCTCCGTTTGATTTGTCTGCAATCTGCACTGTTAGTATCTAAATATACAGGCTCTTTGTCCTCATTATACACGCTAGAAATTTCATCTTTCTCTTCATAATGCTGAGTAAATATAATGTTAACACTGGGCCACAGTGGGGAGCAAGGTTTGATGTTAGAAAAGACGAAACCCTTAATCAACCTAGACTAAAAACAGTACTGATGATGTGTACCAAAATATCAAATATTGTTATTACACGAAACCACTTCACTATTTTTCCGAAGAAAAAAAATGATAATTCTCAGATAAAGCCATGAAATAATTAGTCCTGAAGTTAGAAAGACACACTTGAATTTGAAAACGTAGAAAGGGAAACAAAAAACCACTTCGCTATTTTTCCGAAGAAACCATGATAATTCTCAGATAAAACAATGACATCATTAGTCCTGAAGTTAGAAAGACATGCTTGAATTTGAAAACGTAGGAAGGGAAACGGAAAATTACTTCGTAATCTTTCCAAAGACGACATGGTAAAGAAAAGGAGAGCCATGATTGCCATTGGCCTGCCGGCTGATAGACTACTTTGAAATCGAAACAATATAGATAGCAACGGAGTTCATATTCCGGTCTATTGTGCGTTCACTTTCGTACAAGTGACTTTGGTAATGGCATGAACTCGTTCGCACAAATTACCGTGGCCAAGGCATGGACTCGACTCTTTTCCGTTAACCGCATCACATATAGTTTAAAAAGCAAAGCATACTAGACCCCCTAAAATTGGTTGGTTAGTAACAAGCCTAAATGAATTCTAAACCGTGGAGAACGCAATAAAAACCTAATTTACATTCTTGTTTCCAAAATGTCATGGAAATTCACCGATAATAACGAAGAAGGAATCCGTGGAAAGCCATGATTGCCTACGCCTGAAAGAACGTAGCATTTAAGAAAAAGTTGGATTAAGCTCATAGTCATGGAAATATACTATGTTGGTGAATAAATATTTGTTGTTTATAATGCTTTATTTACATTATTAAGAGGGTAACTTATTCGTAGACCTACACATTTTCAGATGAGGTTTGACCTCATATCCCTTAGCCACGGGAGTTTGTGATGAAATGTAGCAATTCTAATACCACTTTAACTAATAATTGTAACCTACAAAGAATAAACAATGATCAATGTTTATTTCTGGGATGACTATTATTATGTTGTATACGGTTAAGTTGTATACGGATGTGCGTTGTAGTGCATTGGATATCGGCTCGGAACGAGAAATAGGGGAGCCGAGTTCGAATTCCAGCCGAATTCATTGCATTCACTTACGTGCAAATACCCTTGGGAAAGGTATTAATCCATCTATTCCTTCCAGTTATGGGTTAAATAACAGGACAGACTGGGTTCTATACCCTTGGTCGGCAACCAGTCTACCGCAGAAAGCAATGGCAACCAACTGCGGGATAATCTTTTGCCCAGTCAGTCATGTCTCTTTCGAGACATGATCGCCCAAGCGTGTATCAGGTATGGCACTTAACTGACTGACGGTTAAGTGGTTGCTGCAAGATCACTGAAATTAAGCAGCATCGACCCTGGTCAGTACGTAGATGAATGCCTTGGAATAACAAGCGCTGTAAGCTTGGATATGCAGGCGGTGTAATGGAGAATGGCTAGGGAATTGTTCACCAGAGAGCCAGGTTCTGAGTTCTCGTTGGATTCGTTATAGTCATTTATGCGCAAATACCTTGTGAAGGTATGAATCCACCTATTCTCTCCCAAGCGAGAAGGTTAAGTAGTAATACTTGTATCACTAAATCATTATTATTTAAAAAAGAACAAAATTATTACAATCTAAAAAATATTTTCTGTCTTTAAGTAACCTGTAAAGCTTTGATAAGCTGTTTAAGAACAGTTAAAAAAATAAAATCTATACGCGAATTATATAGCGAAATCACTCAGTTGAAACTTGCATTTAAGAAATTGAATAATAATCTAAACTTATTTATAAATGGAACTTTGTCTGTGTGTGTGTGTGTGTGTGTGTGTGTGTGTGTGTGTGTGTGTTACCTATAGACACTGAAACGGCTGAACAGATTTTCTTGAAAATTTACACAGTTGTACTATAAGCGTCTGCGAGTGTTCTTAGCTAGGTTTTGTGTAGCGGTACCTCCGATAAATATCGAAAATCGGTAATCGAAAAAATCGGGTTATAGAAGGAGTGGTCCGATTTTAATCAAATTTAATACACTCATAGACAAAGACATAAGAAACGATATTCAGAAGTTTCAAGGTTGCAGTTCTTACAATAGTGCAGAAAATTTGATGTCGATACCAGGAAACCAAAATTTGATTTACATCCATTCATTTTTCTTTCAGTCTATGGTTTCGCTTTAACTGGAAACAACTATTGCTTTTAAATCTTTCGTGCCAATGTCCAAAGAGTCTGAGCTCCAGGACCATGGATTAGTTTTAAAGCTTTCATTATACCCGAGCAACACCGGGCTATACTGCTAGTACTGAATAAAAAAAAATATTACGTTAAAAAATCGGATATCGACGGTTGCTTACTGTACCAGAATTACAAGGTTAATGTCATGTTAAGAAACACGTCCAGAGAGAAATGGGATTATTCATGGTTTTGTGGTTCCATCATTCTTTCCTGGTTTTGCGCCTCAAAACACAACACAATTCCCTCAAATAATTTGAATTTTCTGTGCTAATTGGTTAAGTATCCTTTGTACTGAGAATGAAAAATTATTTAAACGAGTAGTACTGATCAAAATGGCGGAAACATTGAAAAAAAAAATACTGAGTTCAGTCTTTGTATAAATGTACTCACTGAACCGCATGTGACGTATTGATATTCAGATCACTAATCACTTTCATTTTTTAGATCCAGTGTATTTTGAAACACAAAGTAGGTTTTCAAAAATGTCCAAAAATTATGATGCAACAAGTATCTGTCTATATTTATGAGATGGGGTATTGCAACTAATAGTGTAGACACTATTTACGTTGTTCAGACTGTTGTCCTCGTCTTTATTGTTATAAGCACGACGTTTAGGCCATTGTGCGCTCTGACCTTCTTCAGGTGATATTCATGGTCCAGTGGATAAATGCGTTGGTTAAATTAATCCAAAAGTGATTTGACTCCCAAAAGTTGTGAGTTCAACAGCTAGCCACGACAGAGGGGAACAAAAAGTTGGAGAGTTGAGTTACTAAAGGGAATTAATTGGAAACTGAGATATCTACAAAAGGCATGGCACGTGGAACTAGAACAACATACTGGACTAAACTAAGGGTACGATTCGAAATTCCAACGTATATCACCACAAGGAAACCGGATCCTACAACCACCGAAACGTTGTGAATATGACAATAAAGATGAGGACAACAGCCCTAAATAGTGTAAATAATCTTGTTTACAGAAATTAATAACCAATTAATTAACAATTAATTCGGTCATACTTTATTAAGATGTATGATATATAATATTAGAATCGAAAGAGTCAAGTATTGAGCGTTAAGAGTTGCAGTGGTGAATGTATAACGAATGGGGTACTATGAACTTGACAGATGGAATAAGCCTTGCTGTGTTCAAATGTTTTTCACCATATTTTAACCATGAAATAAGTAATTGTTTTTTCAAAATTCTATTAATATTAGTGTTAACATAATTTTGACTCACCCTCTCATACAGGTGTTGACTTAATTTTGACTCACCCTCTCATACAGGTGTTGACATAATTTTGACTCACCCTCTCATACTAGTGTTGACATAATTTTGACTCACCCTTTCATATTAGTGTTAACATAATTTTGACTCACCCTCTCATACAGGTGTTGACTTAATTTTGACTCACCCTCTCATACAGGTGTTGACATAATTTTGACTCACCCTTTCATACTAGTATTGACATAATTTTGACTTAACCTCTTATATTAGTGTTGACATAATTTTGACTCACCCTCTCATACAGGCGTTGACATAATTTTGAGTCACCCTCTCATATTTAGTGTTAACATAATTTTGACTCACCCTCTCATACTGGTGTTGACATAATTTTGACTCACCCTCTCATATTAGTACTGACATAATTTGGACTCACCCTCTCATGCTGGTGCTGGCATAATTTTGACTCACCCTCTGATACTGGTGCTGACATCATTTTGACTCACCCTCTCATATTAGTATTGACATAATTTTGACTCACCCTCTTATATTAATGTTAACATAGTTTTTTATTCAACCTATATTTATTTTTCTAGCTGGCATTTTCATGATGCACCTTCTCGGTTGATGCGCCTTTTTGCGACTGCTCTTGGTGCTCAGTTTTTGGCATATACTTGTACTCACACGCGGTCACCAGGTGATAATGACCTAAGTGCTCTTTCTGCATGCGGATCACAATATATTTTGTATAACCAGGCGTTCTGCGTGACACTTTAGAATGTCTATCAGGTTTTATACTTGTGAACGCAGCAACTGATGTGATGTCGATAGTGTAGTTTACCTTGATCTCTTGCGTCCAGTCGGAATGTCAACGCGTCTGTTTCTAAAAATGATGTCGTCGAGAAATAAGTACAGGTAAGATGAGATATCACTTTCGGTAGCACTTATTTCCGTTACGGATGTGCGTTGTGGTGCAGTGGATATCGGCTCGGAACGAGAAATCGGGGAGCCGAGTTCAAATTCCAGTTGAATTCATTGCATTCACTTACGTGCAAATACCCCTGGGAAAGGTATAAAATATGTCTCTGCCCTCCAGTTATGGGTTAAATAACAGAACAGATTGAGTCCCATAGCCTCGGCTGGCAATCAGTCTACTCCAGAAAGTAATGGCAACCTACTGTGGGATAATAATCTGCCCAGTCAGTCATGTCTCTTTCGAGAGAGACATGATCACCCAAGCGTGTATGGCACCTGACTGCTGCTGCTGTTGTGGTTTAGAACAGCACATGCTAGCAAAATGATTGGCTTTATTTAGTCCACTCAGGTAGATTGTTCTAGTTCCTCGTGTCATGCCATTTGTGGATAGTTGATGCCTTTGTCTCCAAGTTTTTAGTTCACCCCTGTTGCGGCCTGATATTAAATTCCCAACACTAAGGGTCAAGTTCCTTCCGGATTACTTCAACTACCACGCCTTTTTTTTTTGGAGGGGGGATATCTCAGTTTTCAGTTAATTCTCTTTAGTAACTCGACTCTCTAAGTTTTTGTATACCACTGCTGTGGTCAGGTATTGAACTCACAAAACATTGAGTCAAGACAATGTATTACTTCAACTTGGGTCATGTGACACACTGTGCTGTGAGTTCAATCCCTGGCCACAACACTTCAAAGTTGAGCTACCAAAGAAAATTAACTGATACTGAGATAAAAAAAAAAAAAAAAGGCATAGCATGAATAATAATCGCCGTAGACTAAATAAGGGTTCGGTTCGAAATTCCAACGTATATCACCTGAAGAAGACCGGAGTGTACAACGGCCGAAACCTCGTGAATAAAACGGATAAAACGTCGTGAAAATAATAATAAAGATGAGGAAAACAGTTCTAGCGATATGAGGACCTATGAGGAAAAAAAAGCACTTAGTTTTAGCTTCAAAATCTTTATTGTTTATTTTTTAACATTTTTTTCAACAAGCATCTTCGTAAGCCAAAGTACCTAAAATCCAATAAAATATTAGAATGTTGAAAATATTCAAAATTTTATAGATTACTAAACAGGTCGGCTGAGGATTCACAATACGCCGACTGCACTTCTGCAGAGAAGCAACCGCCTCTCAATGAGTCGTCCTCGGTCTGACGATAAACTACATACGGGTCCTTGACTTGGAATGGAATTAAAACTAAACTAAAAACTTCGAGAAAAAAGCTTCCTTTAAAGGCACGGTCCAACAGCGGACGGACTTGAAATCAAGCTCTCCTATCATTAATGAGATTATAGAACATTATAGTCTGAAGAAAAAACATTTTCGATGAATAATGATTTTCTATAAGAATTGTTTTCATTTTTTTAAATTATAATAATTCATAAAATTTAAAAATTAAAATTTTTTTTACAAAGTCTAGCTGTGGCTAGATTATTGAGTTATTAAGTGAAGACTATATTTAATACAAATCATTGAGCCAATACATTTTTAAATAATTCAAATTTTTTTTGTGTATAGGAAGTTTTTTTTTCAAGTATGGTATTTTCTATGTTATATTAAAAGGCCACGTATTTCACGGTTACTTCCGCTTACAGGAAAAAAAAATAGACAATTATGTCAATTCTGGTCAATCATACTTAGCTGTCATTTGACATCTGGCTGTCATCCCTCATTCGCACCTTACTCAGTTCGTAACTCGGTGATTAAAAAATACTTTTATTTTAAATTTCATGCTATAAACAAGTACTACTTGTGTAAATCAGATTAATTTAACTCTAAATTTGCCAATTTTCTAAAAATAATGGGTCAGAGATGAATATTTTAGTTATGCAAGATGTTTAAACCCGAGAATTAACTTTTGTTTACAAATCTATCGATCACTTACAAAAGTCCAAAAAATTAAAAATTTTTAAAAATGAAGAATTCTAGATTCTAATCAATATAACTTCTATTTGAAATACACCAGAGTATTTTGCTTACTGGAAATAGTAAATTTAATCATTTAGCTTTCAATTAAAGCTAAAATAAAAGTTTCAAGAAAACATTTTTTTAAAATCAATTTAAAAGTTAGATATCGAAAATGAGTGGAGTTGCCTAAATGAATGTAGGTAGAAAAAAGTAAAAGTTGATAAGATAGTTGATAACAAAGAACTACAAACGGTTTTCTATCTAATTCATCCCCACCTCTCATTCGGAGTGTTTGACCCCGGGAAATGTGTTTGGTTAAAAATTGAGGTTTCAACAGATACCAGAAAAAGACGTAAGGTACAGCGGATGAAACGTTAATATAACAACCAAGATGAGTTTATTAAAGAGAGGCATAAATAATAATAAGATGACTACTACAACAAGTGTAAAGGATCAAAACACGTGACCACATCCTGAATAGCGTTACTTATGTTAATAGCTTATGCAGGTCGCTATAGCATTGTGAATATATAAACATTACTCGTTAATGTGATATTTGCCTGGTTGGATAATTTCCTTGCCACGATCAGGCCATATAAATTATTCAGTGGTCTCGCTTTCCATAGCAGTTGCAGCAAAATTATTCACTACTTCGAGTCGGGAATCATTCTCAACATCACCCACCCAAAAGAATAAGAAATGACTTTCTATTTTAGTTTTCCATACAGCAAATGTAACAGATTACTTTGAAATAATTGCTATTATTATAAACATTTTCTTATTTCCTGCCTCTTGGGGAACAGTTGCACTCACTGACAAATCCAATTTAAGGAAGTATTTATTTATTCGTAACCGTGACGAAATGAAGAAATACTTTTATTACAGGTGATCGGGTATATAATTCACTTTTAGGCTATCATTTCTTTACAAAAATACAGTGAACATACTTTTCAGCTGGTCTCTACCAACAGAGCTCCGCATTCAGGTCAGTGCTAGCGTTTATATATATATATTTGCGCGCACGCACGAGCGTGTGTGTGTGTGTGTGTGTGTGTGTGTGTGTGTGTGTGTGTGTGTGTGTGTGTGAAAATGATTTATATACCAGAAAAATTAATAGGAAAATTAATAACAAAGATAGAAAAATAATGTAATAATTGTCACAAAGAATACATTTTCCACTTTGTCATACTTACTTCCCCTATTTACATTATTTACATTCGAACTGTTGTCGTCATATTCGCTGCCATATTCACTACGTTTCGGCCGTTGTACACTCTTGTTTTCTTCAGGTGATTCGAATTTGCCTATATTTCTGAGATGAGGTATTGTAATTATTTACACGATTTACATTGTTCAGGCTGTTGTTCTCATCTTTATTGTCATAAGCACGGTGTTTCGACCGTTGTATGCTCCAGACTACTTCAGGTTATGGGAATTTGATTGAACCCTTTATTGTGAGAAAAAATGTCATGGGTTCTCTGACGACAAGTGGCCATAGTCGTGACCCTCGCTATGAGAATCTTGTTATTATTCCGAAGGTCTTGGCATAGTAGATTAAATTTACTGCCCTCGCTTATCTTTTTTTTAATCATATCACCCCGGGCAAGGCGGTAAGGTCACTGATGTGCAGGGGGCTACGTAAGAGTGAAAAGATTGGAAAAGAGAAAGCCGAAAACCACATCCTAAACAGGAAACAAGGGATGAGCCTCTTTACCCGTTCAATAGACGTGGGTGGAGTGTGAACTAGGCCATAGTTTAGTCTATCTACTCCAATTGAAAAAAAAAAGAGGAAAAGAATGGAAAAGAGTAAAAGATTGGAAAGGAAAGCCGGAAATCACATTCTAAACAGGGAACAAGGGATGAGCCTCTTCACCCATTCAATAGACGCGGGTGGAGTGTGAACCGGGCGATAGTTTAGTCTATCTACTCCAATTGAAAAAAAAAAAAAAGAGCAAAAGAAAGGAAAAGAGTAAAAGATTGGAAAAGAGAATCTCCTCATGATTTAGGCTTGAAGAAAGTCTGTTTGATCTACGATGCTTACTTCTCCTGAAATATGCCAACATATTTTTCCTCACAATGTTTTTGTCTTTATTTTTCATTATTAAACTGAAGAAGCCGAAGTGAACAAACATTTTCTCTGGTGGTGATACAAGTCTTTAATGAAAAATGTTCCATTTTGTCCTATCATCTTCACGTCTGAAATCACTCGGATGTATACACATTAGATTGGTACTTCCACTTATTTTCGATGCCTAAGGTTCTTGAAGTTTTCATTTTGGCTTAATTGAAAGCTAAATGATTATATTTACTATTTCCAGTAATTGGTGTATTTCGAATAAAAATTATATTGATTGGAATCTCAACTTTTTTAGAGTTTTCAAAAATGTTATCATTTTTCGTCCATTGTGACAGATTGACAAGTTTGTAAACAAAAGCTGATTCTCAGTTTTAAAAATCTTACAAAAATAAAATATACATCTGTGACACGTTATTCTTAGAAAATTAACAATTTTAAAGTTAAATTAATCTGATTTGAAACCCGTATAACTTGTTTATGGCGTGAAATTTAGAATAGAATTATTTCTCAATCACGGAGGTCATATGTTTCTAACGAGTGAAACAACTGATGACCGTCAGATGGGTTGATAAGTTAAATAAGGTTGACCAGAATTGACATAATTGTCCAAGTTTTTACTGTTGAAGGAAAAAGCCGTGAAACGGATGACCTTTTACTGTCACATACAAAATTTCACATTAAAAAAAAACTTCCTACACACACACAAAAAAATTTTTTTTAATCATTTTAAAAATCTTTTGGCTCGAAGATTTGTTTTAAGCTTTTCAATTTTCGATTAGTAAATATAGTTTTCACTTAATAACTTCATAACATTATTATAATTAAAAAAGAAAAAAATGAAAACAATTCTTGTAAAAATTCATTATTCATAAAAAAATAAAATTTTTTCAGGTTATAATATCCTTAATATTTTAAAAGTAATTAAAAGCTTATCTAATTCAATAATGTCATAGTTTTATTGCATTTTTTATTTTACTTTACAGAACAGATTTTCGGATAAAAGGCTAACTTTTTGAAAAAGATAAATAGATGATTTACATTCCCAAACGAGTCCTGCGTTTATCTAATAAAACAAATTTTCGGAACATAATTTAGTTTTTTTGAAACTACGTGAAATGGGTGGTAAAATATTTTTCCAAGATTTTCTAAAAGTAATAATTTAAAAAATAACTACATTAAGTTCCCAAAGTTTCAGTAATATCCGACAATTATTTGATTTTTGCAAGAATTTCCAAATTAATGTATTTTTTAGCAAAAAAAATCTGAGTTTCGTAGTATTACATTATTTAGTAAATTCGGGTAAAATTTTGGTCAAACGCTGATGGAAAAAAATGATTTTTTAACAGAATTTCGAACGTGTTAGAAAGGATTTAAAAAATTTAAAAAAAATCCCCTTAATAATAACATAAACAATTTGACGGGAAAAACAATTTGTTTTATTAAGTTGGGATGAATGCTGGACAATATCATCGAAAATGAGGACAAAACTGGAAGCAGCGGAAATGTGGTTCTGCAGAAGGATGCTGCGGATATCGTGGACCGAGCATGCAAGCAATGATGAGGTGTTGGAAAGAATGGCAACGAAAACGAAATTAATACTGAGCATCAGGAAGAGACAACTGAAGTTCCTGGGACACGCGATGAGGAAGGAAAGCCTGGAGAACCTGATACTGACTGTCCAGATAGAAGGCAAGAGAGACAGAGGAAGGCAGCAGATAACATATTTGCAGGACCTGATCAGGTGGATGACAGAACGGGGGTTGCCAGGAGTAGCAGGAACAAGCATACTGGGAACCACAAGGGATAGGGAGACGTGGAGAACCATGATCGACTACGTCCTGAAAGGACAGGGCACATAGAATAAGAAGAAGATGCTATGTTTTGAACGAATTAGTGGAGGTACCTACATTCGAAAGTTGATTTCGTATTCGTACAAACCCGGATGAAAGTATGTTTAGTCTATTGACTCTTCCTCCAATACTATTTCGCTACTCTTGACTTACTCCTCTTCTTATTTGAAACTTCTTGTCATGTGTTGTAAACTTCCTGTTGTGCGTTTAAAAAAAAGGGTTAGAAAATCAGTTAGTCTATAATGCTTGACGATACCGAAATATTGAAACCATGATAGCGTAACGGGCTGATTTGTATAAGTTATATATATGAGTCATAAATAATTCCTACTTTTTGGCTAACAACTTTTTTCTTAAAAAAACTTGACATTGTATTTAATTATATATTCACTATTATTTGCAATAAATGTCTTTAATTATCAGGCTGATCGAAATAGGAGTGCCCACTATAATTAGATTTTGAGTAATAAAATGTCGGTTTAAAAACAAATTCATTATATATATATATATATATATATATCTTCATTTGCTTCTTCTATGTGCCATTTTCTTTCAGGAGATAAGCGGTCATGGCCCTCCTCGTTTCCCTATCCCTGGTAGCTCTTAGCACGCTTTCTCCTGTTACAAATCCCAACTCACGCTCTGTCATACACTTGCTCATGCCCGTCAAGTATGTTACACGCTACTTTCTCCTGTCTCTCCTTCCCTCTATCTGACCTGTGTGTATCAGATTCTCCATATATATATATATATATATATATATATATATATATATATATAAACATGCTGTACATGTCCTAAAATATAATTTATAATAAATATTAACAGCTCTATATATTATGTATCGAGCACTGCTTTAAATTAATGTTTTGGACGTTGTAAAAAATTTTTTCTTCGTTCTGTATTCACTCGGATATATATATATATATATATATATATATATATATATATATATATATATATATATAATAAACATACTTTCCACTCAGATACGAGTATCCATTAAAAATTCATATGTATCTTGATTTTGTCGTTGGCATGTTCCACCAATTGCTACTTTTGACCGATGAAAATCAAAATTTTCCTCTATATTTTCCTCATTACATGTTTCAGAAACTTTAGCTGTCTTTTCCTGATGCCCAGTATTAATTTACTTTTCGTTTCCATCATTTCCAAAATTTCATTATTGCTCGATAAGCGCAGCAGCTTTCTGTAGAACCACATTTCAGTTGCTTCAAGTTTTTCCTTCGTCTTTGATGAGATTGTCCAAAATTCAGTGCCATATTGAAGAACTGACACCACATAGCAATCCAGTACTCTCTTCTTTGTTTCTAGTGAAATTGTCCTGTTTCTTAATACTCATCTCAGCTCCTGGAATGCATCCTTGTGCTTTTGGATCTCAGGAATATAAATGTATAGAAACTGCTGTGGCCACAAAGTGAGGGGTCAGTTTATATATTGATTGTAATATGGAACTGATTCCCCACTTTATATCCAGTATGCTTCTGTAGAACCACATTTCAGTTGCTTCAAGTTTTTCCTTCGTCTTTGATGAGATTGTCCAGAATTCAGTGCCATATTGAAGAACTGACACCACATAGCAATCCAGTACTCTCTAATTTGTTTCTATTTTAACATGCAAAATGTATACTTTTATTCTTAAACACACACACACACACACACATTCCAAACCTGCTGACAACCTTCTGATAATAGCGAATAACCTGTAAGCAGTAGGGAGTTGGGTTATACTTCACTCAAGGCCGATTTAATAAACATTAACCATCTCCCCATAGCTACAAGTCTTTCCTTTAAATAAATAACAAAGATTTTAACTATAAGACTTTCATTATGGTATGCTCCTTTTTTGGCGAATCAGTGAACGTACCTATAAACTACCTTTCAAATAGGATTTTAGCTTACTCTACTATAATTCAACCGCAAACAAATAAAAATTCAAATATGTGGGCTAATGCCAGTTTCGTAATTTTCCGTATAATTCCCTAATGCTGTCTACGGTTGAGTTTGTTTACATTCGATACAATCTAAGTAGATATTAATCGAACGGTAGAATGAATCTGGAGAATGACTATATAAAGGTTAAATAAACTGAATGTTGTCGCCCATGAAAACTTTCGTGGGTAGATTAAAGATGCTTCTAATGTCAAGACGACATCTCCCCGGTGTTGGGAGTATGCAGGTTCGATTCCTGTCAGATGATGGATATTTTCCAAACGGTTAAGGCCAGTACTGCTTAACTATATATATTTATTATAAATGATATTTTAGAACATGTACAGAATTCCTTTTTTATATATATCCACTACAAATAATACATTTGTTTCGACATTGAAACTAAAGAGGCTTTCCATTCCTGTCCACACCGCCTGATGAGACATTGTAGTTTCAATGTCGAAACAAATGTATTATTTGTAGAGGATACACACACACACACACACACACACACACACACACACACACATATATATATATATATATATATATATAAACATGCTGTACATGTTCTAAAATATAATTTATAATAAATATTAAGAGCTCTATATATTATATATCGAGCACTGTTTTAAATTAATGTTTTGGACGTTGTAAAAATTTTTTCTTCGTTCTGTATTCACTCGGATATATATATATATAATAAACAGACTTTCCACTCAGATACGAGTATCCATTAAAAATTCATATGTATCTTGATTTTGTCGTTGACATGTTCCACCAATTGCTACTTTTGACCGATGAAAATCAAAATTTTCCTCTATATCTAAGAGGTAGAATCTCCGACTGATGTCAAAGCGGTCGGGTTTCAATCCTGACTGGAAGCAATCGGATGTCTAATCTTACTGATGAGCTGTGATACAGCAAAACAGTACCCTCTGCAGATATATATATATATATATATATATATATATATATATATAGACGTTCATTGATTTGCTAAATTACATATATATTTATGTATGTATGTGTGTGTGCGTGTGTGTGAGATGTAGTAGTTCCACGGTTCTCATCGTGGAAAGAGAAATCAGCGACCCGAGTTCTAATTCCGACTTCGTCTAATGCGTTCACTTTCACACGAGTATCCCTGGGAAAAAAATCATGAATCTATATTTTCCCACAGCTTTAGATTAAATAGCAGGGTAGGCTGGAATCTCTAGTTTTTGTTGGGAACCAGCCTAGAAGAAGGGCTATTCTGAATTCAAAATTATGGAGAAGACTCTATTTTCAGAGAAAGAGTGGCAATTTACATATAATGATATAAAGGATTATGTGGAGAGTCATAATCATCTACACGTTGAAGTCATTTGAAATTTAAGAAGATACAATTCTAACGAATTGTAAATCAGGAAGAAATAGTTTGTTAGCAAACAAGAATTACTACAAATGTTATTATCAGAATAAACTTGTTATATGCGTTAATATTTATTGCATAAAAATCTCAAAACCATGAGCAAACATCACACAATTTTCACTTCTGTCAAAGAGATAGAATAATAAATGAAATTAGATTTACATATCTTCTGTCGTGGAAAGCGAAGTGTCTACACATCGGACTTCGTTGTAAATTTTTCAAAATGTTTTTTCTGTGAGATGCGGTAAAAAATGTCTCTGTTGTTCTGAGAAACTTTGGCCTTTTTTCATGCTATTCTCATTTTCGTGTTACTCTCCTCATCACCTTACTCTCCTTCTCGTATTACTCTCCTTCTCTTAATGCATTTATGGCTTGACAACTGGAACAGATGAAGAAAAGATGAGTAAGCGCTGAATCGAGGAAGTCTAGCGTTTTGAATGAGTAAATTAATAGTTAATGAAGATAAAAAAAGTCTGTCTATTTTTCCCCAGTCGTGGTTCTACCCTTCGGCGGAACCACGACTGGGTTTGTGCTCTCTGCTCGGATGCAGAGAGCGCCCTCTACCCGAAGGCAGAGAACTGACAGTGTCATAGATCAGCCAGGCGAATGCCTAAGAGCTTTAGTATTTACTAGCCATCCTACGCAAGGCCAGATGTGACACATGGTCATTTTATAGTGGGTATTGCTGGCCATATAGTCGGGCCAAAAAATCTCTGTCTATTTTTCCCCAGTCGTGGTTCTACACCCTTCGGCGTAACCACGACTGGGTTTGTGCTCTCTGCTCGGAAGCAGAGAGCTGACAGTGTCATAAATCAGTCAGGCGAATGCCTAAGAGCTTTTCCTTCGTATCGCTCGTTACCGTCTTTTATAAAGTAGAACATTCTATTCTCGGGGATGGCTGGATGTTCCTCTATAACAGTAATAAATGAGAATCTTCTGAAATAAATATTAAGCCTAATTTAGTGTTTCATTTCTGAGATGTGTATAATACACTTGACTTGCATTATTTCGAACTATTATTCTCATCTTGGTTGATAGATATGTTATTATAGACCCAACGTTTCGATCAAGTACCCTCTGGTCATCATCAAATGTCTATTTATTGGCTGACTTGTAAAATGGCGAATAATAAGCATTCTAGCAAAATTAGGGTTTGAAGAAAGGGAGGAGCGGAGAGCGGGATATGATGATGATAAAATTTCGTCTTACATGATATCTTAAATGTACTAGGGTGTTTGAAATGTAATGACATTCTCCCAGAAGAAGAAAAGGATGAAAAGTAGTCGCGATCATAATCATTGTAAACTACACGATCCTTTCATTATCGGCATAGTATATACTTCGTATATAGTATATACTTCGTATATAGTATATACTTCGTATATAGTATATACTTCGTATTCGCATATGAATTGAGAATTTGTCTATATTTCTATGATGAAATATTGTAATTATTCATATTATTTACATATGGTAATAAATATAACCGCAACTTCTAGTCTATTAACTTCTTTTCTTGTGCTTTCCGCCTATGGAATTCCCTTCCGTACAGTTGCTTTCCTGACAGTTACAATCTTCAAGAATTTAAATGTAATGTCAATTGCCATTTCCTACCTCATTCACTCGCTTCCTTTCCATGATAACCTTTGTATCATGTCCATTTCCCTGTCCACTATACTCTCATGCAGCTTTCTTCGCACCAGGTTTCTCGGCTTTCTCTTACCCATTTTCTGACACTTGTCTCTCTTTCTCAATACCTTTCTCTTATGTAACCCCCTGTGCACCAGTGGCAGTTTGGGGTGAAATGATTTTAAAAAACATCAAAAAAAAAAAAAAACAGTTCGAAAGATGTAAATGGTGTAAATAGCGACAATATCTTACGTCAGAAATATAAACAGATCCCGAAGAAGGCCAGAGCCTATAACGGCCTAAACGTCGTGAATATGAGAACAACAGTCCAAACAATGTAAATGGTGTAAATATTATTTCATGAAATTGAGAAACCTGTTATTGAATTCAGGGAGAAGGTAAGCTACTTCCAAAAAGTTCAAGCTCAATATCAAGCGATCCTTTCTTAGTTTTAATTTCCTCATCACTAGTTTCGTTATAGTTTACATTTGGATACGAACTTTGTACTAATCAAATATATGTTGGTCTTTTATTTCCGCTGGCATCTTTATTTTTGTGCAGTCAGGGTTGAAATGTGACTTAACGTGTTTTTGGTGGTCAGGGCAATTCTTCTGTGTTGTTTTCTATTACATGATGTCAGGCAAACTTATATGCTGCTATATCCAGTAAAGACATTTTCGTCCACTCTGATACCTAATATTTAAAGAAATGGTTGGTCTACTCCCAGCATTTACTCTATATACAAAGCAGCTATGATAGTAGATAATACAAAAAAACACCGGCTTTGATTAAATATTAGGTTAGAAAGAAACTCTTGACGTTTGTGTATTTAGAGATTCTTGATGAGATACAAAGAACAATTTGCAATGCTATCGGTCCTGACCTGACATCTTTGCTTGAGTTACTTTTCAGCACCATAACATAGCTTCCGTGTACTTTTTTCTATAAATATTTTCATGGTATTTCTTCTGATGAGTTTTTCTCGTTGGTACCTTGACTTTACGAATTTAAGCACATTACTGGATGTTCGTTGTGGTGCAGTAGATATCGGTTGGGAACGAGAAATCGGAGAGCCGAGTTCGAATTCCAGTTAGATTTGTTGCATTCACTTACACGAAAATACTCTTTGGAAAGGTATTAATCTGCCTCTTCCCTCCAGCTATGGGTTTAATAACAGGACAGATTGGGTTCTATAGCCTTAGTTGGCTATCTTCTGCCCAATCAGTCATGTCTTTTTCGAGACATAATTGCCCAAACGTGTATCACGTATGGCACTTATCTGACTCGATTGACAGCTAGGTTTCATCATTTTACAGTTGAAATGTCAAGAAGTAACCGTAAGTTCTATGTTAATAGTTTCTTCTCTCACACTTCTCGCTTTATTTACTTCATTTTGTTTTTAATCTCGTTCTTCTAATTTTGAATTACAGCCAAAAAGAACTTAACAACTACCGTTATGAGTTTGAGAAAAGTTGACAGTCTGCTACTATCAACGACCCAAGGTCCTTGTGAGATTCAACTTCACCTCGGAGACATCACCAAACTTTCAATGGA
Source organism: Ascarosepion bandense (assembly GCA_037127315.1). Classification (NCBI taxonomy): domain Eukaryota; kingdom Metazoa; phylum Mollusca; class Cephalopoda; order Sepiida; family Sepiidae; genus Ascarosepion; species Ascarosepion bandense. Next base: position 2,900,176 of record JBBBDQ010000151.1, read on the forward strand.
AGACAAAGTGGATCTAATTCTTGTTTCGGCGTTTCCATGTGAGTTTTCTTTAAAAATTAAAATTTAAAAAAAATCTAGCGACGTCTCAATAATATTTTCTAAAATTAACGTTCATTTTTTAAACATGAGACCGGGGTTCGAATTTCATCTTAGCCGATTAATCAAAAAGTGGGTTGGCGATCCTAGCGTGCTTCACATTTGGGGAGTACCAAAAACCCCTACCACAGGTTAACCCACGCCTTGTGCGTGAAATAGGGTAAAAGGTTGTGCTATTACATCGTGACCGAGGGCTTATATGTACTGGCCTTAATTACATCAGATTATGTGCTCCTTCTCCTAGAAATTGTAACTAAGGTACGTTCAGTATAGATGCAGCATAAACCAAAAGTGTGCAGTGTTGAACAACCGCACGTTTGCATGAGCAGGTGTCTGCAACAGGAGAAAGGCGTACTTAATTACACTTTATGGGGGTGAGCACTTTAAACAACTCCAGTACGCCCAAACCCTCGGTAACGATGGCTTGTCATTTTGTTCTAGCTCAACGATTGACAGTTTTCGAATGATCACGTCTTTCCAATTCACTCACAAATGATATGCTTTACCGGTACTTTTCAAAGTTGCCGCACGCTGGAATCCCCTATCCAAACCAATAACCATCGTGAGAATCGACTATGGCGAGATTCGAACCCGAGTTTCATGGTGGACACGGGCTAAACACTCGTCGTAATGCATTCATTATTTTTTTCCTTTCTTAGATGTAATGCGTGACGTATCTGTCTTTCCGATTAATAAATTTATCATTGACTTGCAGAAGAATTCCCGCAGTAGGCTACCCTTACATTCGACTGTAGGCTGGTCACCAACCAAAGCTACAGGACCCAATCTATCTTGCTATTTAATCCATAACTTGGGGGAAGAAGAGATGGATTTATACTTTTTCCAAGGATGTTTTCACATAAGTGATTGTTAGGATCTCGATTGGAATTCGAACGCGACTCTTCGATTACTCATTCCGAACTGGTATTACATCACCCGCACATTCTTGATATTAGTAATAGTAGTAGTAGTATATCCGAGTATGCCTGTCTACTAGGACGGCTAGCCAGTCTTTGTTGCAGACGTCTGCTCAGGCACATTTGTGTTTGTTTAATACCCACAGAGCCTATCTGTGGATTATACTTCAAAGTCTACCTGTGATTTATACTTTAAATTTGCTGAGCAGACTATAGTTACAGTTGCTGAGATAGATAGATAGATAGATAGATAGATAGATAGAGTGAGAGAGAGAGAGAGAGAGAGAGAGAGAGAGAGAGCGCATTATCTGGAGTGATCACTGAACAAGGCCAGTACGCTCAAATCCTCGGTCACGATGACTTGTGAGTTCGTGCTAGCACAACCATCGACACTTCACATTTGTTTCATGTACCCAGTTTCATTCACAAGGCTTGGATCAGCCCGTGGTATGGTTTCCAGATGCTCCATGTTGGGATCACCTAAAATATATATCTATAAACCATCACACACACACACACACACACACACACACACACACACACACACACACACACACATATATATATGGTGGTTTAAAAGTAGGTGGACAGTAAATGGAATAGGTTTGTTTATCGGTTATATTTTCAACAAGATGGGACCTTTGCACATTATAGAAGAGTAGAGTAGTCCGTGAGTATTTTGATGAAACATTTCCTGAGAAATGGATTGACTGAAGAGGTCCAATTGATTGACATCCACGTTCACCTGACTTGACTCGAATAGATTTCTTCTTTGGGGAGTACTCAAAGACAAAGTTGATAATCGGAAACCAAGAAAGGTTGTTGATTTAAAAAAATTACAAAGAGATGCATTTCAAGAAAGAGACTTGTGCAAAAATTTTGTCGAAGTGTGAGGTGTAGACTCTAATGCTGTGTAAATTTTGGCGGAAACGAGTCTGAGCACCCGCGTTGATAAAATTTAATCGCTTTTGTATTATTGTACACAATAAAATATAATTGTCGATGTAACTATTGTATTAGTAAATATAATTGTATATGCAATCTCAAATAAATGTTATCATTTACTGTCCACCCACATTTGGATCACTCAATACATATATATATATATATATAAAGCAAAAGTACATGACTGAAATAGTTAAAACAAAACATATGCGGGATCAAGCAAAGATACTTTTAAGACGAGATGGCTTAATCACAGGTCTACATTTTAACTAGAAAACTTAAAAGTTTTACAAAATTGGCTAGTCACGTGTGGAAATTGAAATTAAAATATGAAAAAGACGCCAAACCTTACAACAGTGGCAAAATATATCAAGAAGAAAAATTAGGTGTAAATGTTATTCGCAAACAAAAATAAATTACTGAATGAAAGTACAGAAATTATGACTAAGTGTAACCATACTATAAAATACCTATTAGGGTCATACAACCATAGGTTGAAAACGGTATAACTTAAAATTTTGAAAATTGCGCGTTCATAAAATATCCCCGTTACGTTAGCGTTCTTAAAAAAATATAAAAAGCGTAAAATCAGTTATTGTAAATAGCCTGAAGACACTTGACTCTTGAGATGGTAGAAACCTAGGTCATGTAATAACGTGTTCACAAAGGATATATATAAAACAAAAATTTCGATATTTAAATCCGTTGGATAGCCATTTCTACGAGGAAATCCTCGCTTCTTCAGCAACCGCGAAACCAAAATTTTATTTACTCAAATTCAAATGTGTTACAAGATTTTATACCAGTAGAAGTCCAAAAAAAAAAAAAAAAAAATCCACTATACATAGGAAAATAAAATGGGGTGGGATTAACAATTTTTGAATGTAAGGAAGTAAGAAGGGGAAAGCAGAAAGATACCTATGTCTCATATTAGAAGACATGCTCCTCCCCATACAAGAGTCAAGAGTTTAAAAGTTAAAATTTAGCCATGTCAGAGGAATAGAAATGGTAGGAGGAACAGAAAAGAAAAAAGTGGGAAGGGTGGTTGACTGGGAAGTAAGCTACGAAAAAATTTTCAAAATAAAACTGCTGACTTCAATGCTGAAAAAAAAAAAAAAACAATTGAAAAATTTACCAAAGAGATTTTAGTTTAAATAAATAATGACTGGGACAATATTATAGCAAATTTAGACATACAAATTTAAAAATAAATCTTAAATTTTAAATTCAAAATTAAAACTATTAAATTCAAAGGTAGAAAGAATCTATTTCTATTAATACAAGTATATACATAAGACACCCCACCACCACACACACACACACGCACATAATTTACTTAAAGGATATTCGAAATTCATGAATTGAATTGAATTTGAATTGTTTTTAAACTTTAAGGAACTAAATTTATGGCGGCTTAGTTTGAAAGGAAAAGAATTAATGTATATTCTATAGGGCTCTGCTAAAAATTAACCAAAATTAATCTTTTTGTTTAAATTGAAAGGTAATATAAATTTAGAATTCAAAATAAAAATAAAATAAATTTTATTTTAAGGTGGGTTCAACAAAGTTCTATATATACACATACATACATACATAAATACATACATATAGCCATACATACACACACACACACACACACACACACACACACACACATATATATATATATATATATATATATACAATTATAAACCCAAACAATTATAAACCCAAATACATATACACACCCCCCCCCCTAACCCCCCCCCCCATATATATATATATATATATATATATATATATTGTAAGAAAGCTATAGAACACGTAGGTTTTAAACCCACTGTTCATGCATTTACTTTTATAAAGAGTGCTCGATACAACGTAGAGCGTTATATTATAATGGTTGTTACAATGGTTTATAAAAGCATAGTATCAATACACAAAAATTTTCGCGCTTCGGAGCTACGTTTGCCCCTCATCTGGTGATAAGATTAAATGATAAATCGTTTTTCATTTAATCTTATCACCAGATGAGGGGCAAACGTAGCTCCGAAGCGCGAAAATTTTTGTGTATTGATACTATGCTTTTATAAACCATTGTAACAACAACCATTACAATACATATATATATATATATATATATATATATATATATATATGTGTGTGTGTGTGTGTGTGTGTGTGTGTGTGTGTGTGTACACAAATCCTTACAAAAGTACATACACATGTACATATACGCACCCACCCGTTACAATTATAACAAGGCGCGGGGAAGTTATATGAGTAATTGAGGTAATAGAAAAACAAAAATAGAAATAAGATTCGTCGCAAAAACAAACCAAAAATTATAAAGGTGCAAAAAAAGTTAGAGTTAAAGAGTCGGTCTACAGGTTCTTACATGTTAAATAGTAGATATTTAAATAGAAAAAGAAGGAAGGTATCTATAAGGCTGGGATTAGTATTTAGTAGTGGGGTCTAAATTAACTTGCTTAAAAAAAAATCCCCAAAAAACAAAAAAAAACCCCCAAAAAACTTAAATTTACTAAAATCATAAATTAAATTTAAAATTTAAGTTTTAAGTTTTAAAATTCAAAATTTACAAATTTCGACTCATGGCGGCATTTGCTTATGAATTCCTTACGTAAATCTAAAAGAAGGTGTTGATTTTCTTTTCTGTCTTTCAATACTCTGGTTGACTTTAGCGTCCTTAGCCATGCCAATGCGTCTTCGGATCTCAATGTCGCACTTTCCATCCAATGTCAGAACGCTTCCAAGGTATTTAAATTTCTTTACTTGTTTTAGGAACAACCCAACATGAAAATTAAAAATTGGCGATACCAAAATCAAAGAAGTACAAACATTAAATATCTGGGTAATGCTTTAACAGAAAACTGGGTGTGACAGTGAAATCCGAGAGTGCATTGTGTTAGAGAAAGATGCCTTTCAAAATCTTAGCACTGTATTAAGAAACAGGAATATTTTTTTTAGTCTTACCATATACAGCCTGTATAGGAATATAAAATGCGTTCAGCAAATATATAAAAATAAAAATGGGTGTAAGACAAGAAAGTGTCTTCCCAACGGACTAATTCAACGCATACACTCTTGTGCAAATTAATTGAAACTAAACGAATAATGTCTTCGTAGGATTTTTCACACTTTCTCTGATCACGTATACGTCGTCTATTGGCGTTGTTTTTTCTTCCGACTGTATTTTTCTTTACGTTTTGAATTGATGGATCCAGTTTGTTTTTTCGCCTTGATGACACGCCTGACAGTTGAAAGGCTGACACCAACAATATCCGCTTTCTCTCTGTAAGGCCAGTGTGTTCAAACAACGTTACAGTTTTCGTACGCTTCCTTGGAGTAACGTCCATCGCAGACAATGGCAGTAGGACAGCTAATCGACAGACAAGTCGAGTGTTTGAGTATGCTAAAAATCTGATGCAATCACGGATGACGCAATATTTTTCAATGCCAAAAACATTCATCATACATCCCGAAAATAGATTCATATTACTGCACAGCACCGCAAATAACCTAATCTGAGAAAAAATAGAAATTAATTACACCCTATAAATCCAGCAGGTCTAAAACTGACCGTATGATGAAAGAAAGGAAACTAAAGCAGTAGTTTCTATTAATTTGCAGAAGGGTGTACAATGAGAGAAATACAAGTCCTACCAGGATTCATTACTGACAGACACAATCTTAACAACAAAATGTATGCAGATGACACAGTGTTGATAGTAGACAGAGAAATGAAACCGTAAAACTCCTAGCGAAGGAAAACGAAAAGAAAGGACTAATTAAACAAATACGTCGCAAATTGTTGTATCTGAGAGGTGCTTCTGGGTAGCGAAAATTTCTTTTTATATATTCCACACTTGTAAGAATATAAGAAAAAGAAGATTAAAATGCAACTCTAGCTTAATGAGTCACATCACAAAACTGACGATCAGAATTCTGATGAATAGAGCGAGAAGCAGAATCAGGCCAGAGGTAGGGCAGGAACAGTGCGGGTTCGTTAAAGACACTGGAACAAGGAACGCCATATTCATGATTAGGATGCTCTCCGAAAGGGCAATACAAATGAAGAAAGACTTATACCTATGTTTCATTGACTATGCGAAGGCATTCGACAAGATACGACACAAAGAATTGATGGAGATGCTGGGCAGCCTAGACATTTTCCGGAAAGACATAAGAGTAATCAAGAATCTCTACTGGCAGCAAACGGCCTGCATACGGACAGGTAACGATCTCAGTAGATTTACAAAGATAGAAAGAGGCGTAAGACAAGGATGTGTCTTTTTACCGGATTTGTTCAACCTGTACAGCGAGAATATTTTGAGGACCCAAGACGACACGCCAGGATTTGCTATTGGAGGCCACAACTTGAACAACATAAGGTATTCAGATGATACAGTGCTGATTGCAGACACGGAAAGGAAACTGCAGGACCTCCTACAGAAGGTAGCGGTGGAGAGTGACAAAAAAGGACTACAAATAAACTTTAAGAAAACTGAATGCATGGTCATCAGCAAAAGGTGCAACCCAAAATGCCAAATACAGGTGGGGGATACCAGAATAAAGCAGGTGCAAAGATTTAAATATCTAGGAAGTGTTCTAACAGGAGATGGAAATTGCGACAGAGATTCGAAGGCGAATTGGCATGGCAAAGGACGCGTTCCAGAAGCTGAGAAAAGTAGTAACACACAGGAAAATTTCACTAGAAACAAAGAAAAGAGTGCTGGATTGCTATGTGATGTCAGTTCTTCAATACGGCAGTGAGTGCTGGACAATATCATCGAAAATGAGGACAAAATTGGAAGCAGCGGAAATGTGGTTCTACAGAAGGATGCTGCGGATATCGTGGACTAAACATGCAAGCAACGATGAGGTGTTGGAAAGAATGTCAACCAAAAGGAAACTAATACCGATCATCAGGAAGAGACAACTGAAGTTCCTGGGACACGCAATGAGGAAGGAGAGCTTGGAGAACCTGATACTGACTGGCCAGGTAGAGGGAAAGAGAGACAGAGGAAGGAAGCGGATAACATATTTGCAGGGCCTGGTCGGGTGGATGACGGAACGGGGGTTGCCAGGAGTAACAGGAACAAACATACTAAGGGCCACAAGGGATATGGAGACGTTGAGGGCCATGATCGCCTACGTCCTGAAGGGACAGAGCACATAGAAGAAGAAGAATGTTTCCAGTTTCAGTCAGAATGTACAGTGGATATCGGTTCAGAACAAATTCTACTTATATTCGTTGCATTCACTTACGCGCAAATACCCTTGGGAAATGTATTAATCCGTCGTTTCTCTCTCCAGCTATGGGTTAAATAGCAGGACAGATTGGGTTCTATAGCCCAGGTTAGCAACCAGTCTACTGCAGAAACTAATGGCACCTTACTGAGTCTACCCAGTCAGTCATGTCTCGAAAGAGACATGATCGCCCAAGAGTTTATCACGTATGGCACTTAACTGATTGACTAACTTCCGGTTTCACAGTTCTATGATTTTCAAAAGTTAAATTAAGATGGAGAGAAGTGTGGATATACTTTGATATGTTTCGCATTTAACTAGGGGAATTCTTTTCGTTTTTTTTTCTTTCTAGATTGCTATCTGCTTAAAAGGCACTCTGGTTGATAATGATCTGACATAATATATTTTTGGAACAAAAATTTGTGATCATAAAATTGTTGTTGTCTATCATAGTGAGCGTCATAGTTAAGTGAGCGTGGCTAATGACAACACATTGTTAAGTAGTTCGTAGCAAAAAAGTGTTAAATAGTTCGTGACATATATTCTGAAGAAAAACATATAGACTTTTTTTTCCCTGTATATAAGGTTTATTATATAAAAGCGTTTATGTGTGCATTGTGGTACAGGGTTGCAGTGGATATCGGCTGGGAACTCGAAGTCGGAGAATCGAATTCGAATTCCAGTTGAATTCGTTGCATTCACTTACACGCAGATGCCATTGGGAAAGGTATTAATCTGTCACTTCTCCCTCCAGCTATGGATTAAATAGTAGGTCGGATTAGGTTCCATATTCTGGTTGGCAATCAGTCTACCGCAGAAAAGAATGGCAGCCTACTGCGTGAAAATCTGCCCAGTCAGTAGTCTTTTCCTAAATATGATCTCGTAAGCGTGAGGGCAGCACAAAACGCCAAATGCAGGTCGGGGATAACAGAATCAAGCAGGTACAAAAATTTAGATACCTGGGAAGTGTTATAACAGAAGACGGAAAGTGCGATACAGAGATCCGAAGGCGAATTGGCATGGCGAAGGAAGCATTCCAGAAGTCGAGTAAAGTATTAAGAAACAGGTCAATTTCGCTAGGAACTAGGAAGAGAGTACTGGATTGCTACGTGCTGTCCGTCCTTCAATATGGCAGTGAATACTGGACAATACCATCAAAGATGATGGAAAAACTATGGTTCTACAGAAGTATGTTGCGAATATCATGGATCGAGCATATGAGCAACGTCGAGGTTTTGGAAAGAATGTAAATGAAAAGGAAATTAATACTGAGCATCAAGAAGAGACAGCTGAAGTTCCTGGGACACGCAAGAAGGAAGGAGGGCTTGGAGAATCTGATACTAACAGGACAGATAGAGGGGAAAAGAGACAGGGGAAAGCAACGGATAACATATTTGAAGGACCTAATCAGGTGGATGACGGAATGAGGATTGCATGGTGTAACAGGAGAAGGCGTGCTCAGAGCCACCAGGGATGGGTAAAAGTGGAAGGCCATGATCGCCCACGTCCTGAAGGGACAAGGCACCTAGAAGAAGAAGAAGCGTGTATGACGTATGGTCTTTAACTGACTGATATAAAATCGGTAAATGAAATTTTATGATTTATTTTAAAAATCAATGATAGTAATGATTTTTGACAATTGATACAGCTTAGCTTAAGCGGACTAAGAACAAAAAGTCAATAAAATATTATGGTTGATAACGTGATCATTATTGACCAGTCAGAGTGCATTTTAAGCAGATAGCAATCTGAGTCACATTTTGCAAAAAAAAAAAAAAAAAAAAACGGAGAGAATTTCCCAAGTTTAGTTAGATGCGAAACATACGAAGGCATAGCCATACTTTCTGCTTAGTTTTCAGCTTTAGCAAAAAAGTGAGGAAGCGAAAGCCCGAATAGATTTCATAGCACCGTTGGTGCAATAGCACTTTGACTTTTGGAAATATTACTTACATCTATATCTTATATTGCAGGTGACTACACGGTTGCAACTCAAAGCTTGATCAGAAGCCTTTATGTAAACCTGCGTTTATCAGTTGAGAAATTGTCACGGGACAAATATATGGACTTCAGAAAATATTACTCCTGTTGGATATCGAAAGCTCTACCGTCGCATCTACCCTTTGGTCGACTGGCGTGCTTTGAAAGGTATGATGTCGAAAATCTTTTTTAGATGAAGTGGTTGACCATAAGTCAATATCCAAATCCTGGACCTCCTCACTCTTTTTGAAGGGAACCCTTTCCCGTGGGACTTCCACTTCACCCTATTTCTGGCCGTATGGTGCATGAGAGGCCCGAGGTATCACGTCAGGTCGTCGAGTCGTCTTTAGCCATCATCTAGTTCTTTTCCACTACCTTGACGTCCACTCTGTTGATCTAATAATCTACCCGATGTTTTTGCGATGAGGAGCGTGGCCAGCTTATGTTTTCCCTCCCTGATGGTCTCGATTGTTTTTCACTATAGTTTAATATGGAATGTTGCCATTCCTATCACGCAGGGTAACGCCCAGCATTATTCGCTGCATTTTATGTTGAGCCACTGCGAGGATTTAGGCAATGGTGGTGAATAATCTAAACTTATTTAAAAATGGAACTTTGTCTGTGTGTGTGTGTGTGTGTGTGTGTGTGTGTGTGTGTGTGTGTGTGTGTGTGTGTGTGTGTCCGTTACCTATAGACTCCGAAACGGCTGAACCGATTTTCTTGAAAATGTACACAGTTGTACTATAGGCGTCTGCGAGTGTTCTTAGCTAGGTTTTGTGTCGAGGTACCCCCGATAAATATCGAAAATCAATAATCGAAAAAATCGGGTTATAGAAGGAGTGGTCCGATTTTAATCAAATTTGATACACTCATAGAAAAAGGCATAAGAAACGATATTCAGAAGTTTCAAGGTTGCAGTTCTTACAATCTTGCAGAAAATCGATTATATATATATATATATATATATATATATATATATATATATATATATAAAAGGCAAGATGTTTGTGTGTGTGTCTGTTTATCTGCCTGTATGTCTGTATTTTTTTCGGCCCTTTTATTTTAGTTTTTGCTTCGGGTTTGGCTCTAAGTAGGTATAATTGTAGTTCTCAGTCTCAGCCATGATACTATTTGCTCAGAGAACTTATTTAGCCTTCAAAATTCAGTTTAAGACAAAAAAAACTTATTTGATAGCGATACCAGGAAATCAAAATTTGACTTACATCCATTCATTTTTCTTTCAGTCTACGGTTTCGCTTTAACTGGAAATAACTATTGCTTTTTAGTCTTTCGTGCCAACGTCCAAAGAGTCTGAGCTCCAGGACCATGGATTAGTTTTAAAGCTTTCATTACAGCCGAGCAACGCTGGGCTATACTGCTAGTCATACCATATGCAGAACAACTGTTTTGGTTTTCTACAGAATCTTCTAAATGTAAATCTTGATTTTATTTACCACCTTCTTTCATGATTGAAAATATTTTTTCTTTCTGTTTTCGTGTTGTTTGACAAATTGTTTTATCCAGTCCTCTGTTGTCTCCATCTATGTTAGTAAGCCAACTTATATGACTTATATGTCTATCTGAATAAGATATCTTCCAACTTCTTTACGGGGTATGTATAGACGGTCTACATCAGCGTTTGGCTGATGCATGTTATGCTGACAAAGAAGCTTTCTTGTTTTAGAATCCATTAGTCTGATGTCGTTTAGAATCCAGTTCAAGATGTTCAAACTATAATGAAGCATTGGGCAATTAATGGCCTGAATTCTGTTCTAAGAATTTAGATCTGTTATTAATATCAATAGCACCCTTCAATAATACTCTTTTCACAATATTTATTTCATTTTTTATGAGGAATTCATTCACCCTCATTTATAAGCTTCTCCCTCTAAATATTTGATTGTTTCCCCAGAGTCTAAGCTAACAGAGAAGGTTTGTTGTAATGATCTTCGTAAAATTGTGACTTTAGCACATTTATTCAAACTGAATTCCATTCCAATGTCGTTACTGAAACGTTTTACTGTTTTCAGTAGAGCTACTAGCTCACTATCACTCCTAGCATACAACTAAGTCATCCAGGTAAAATAGATATCTTATTTTATTTTGAGATATTTTATAGCCATACTCCGCCCTGTTATGTTCGCTAGTTAAGGCTACTCGAGGTATACCAGATAATAATACACCTTGAAATATTCCTCTGTTGCGTACACGGAGTCCAGACTAAGTGAAATAAACCAGTCTTAGAGGTTCAATGTATATGATTGAGATGAAATGTTGTTTTCTATATCAACATACTTTGTTTGATGAAATTGATGACAATAGTTTGTTTATATTTAAAGACATTAAGATCCAGAAATTGGGTACACCATCGAATGCCTTCAGGTAATCTATCGAGGCAATATTGAGATTTTTCTTTGTATTGAAGCAGTTTTTCATCTTATTAATAATTAATTAGTCTTTACACTAGTAAGAGCCACATTTACACCATTTTTGTTCAAGAGGTAGTATGTCATTTTTCCTAAGAAGGAATATGTCCGATTTTTCAGAATAGATATCAACAGTTTGTAAGTAGTGGGAAGGCATGTAATTGGTCTGTAGTTTTTAGAGTAAGTTAGAAAGAAGTAAAATTATGAATATGAGGAAGATAGATAACGATTGACCCTTAACTTGAAGAGGTTAAGATTATAGTGTTTAGGCAAGCGTTTTACCTGGGATTTGTAACAGTCCTCGGGAAAAACGCTGTGTGAGTGGAACTTCCTCCTTACAAATGGGAAATGTTAGTGACTGGACTCCGTGTACGCAGCATTTTAAATCTCAAAATCTTATAAGATTTTACATGCTTAATTACATTCTTTTTTACTTTCATTTTTTTTCTTTCTTTTTTGGTCGACATCAGGCGAATCAATTATGTAAATCCAATCGAACAGATTAAAGATATATTTCGAGCTTTTATGCCTATTTTCAACTCACAAGACACGACGGTGATAACTCCACTGCTTGGAACTGGTTGTCAGGTAAGCGAAACCAAATTATTTTTTTAAACCAATTCACCTCAAATAGACAATAAAGCCACTAAGACGCAAGGGGTTATAGAGTGTTGGAGAATGGATATCGACACTGAACGACAAATTGGGGAGCCGAGTTCGAATTCCAGTTGAATTCCTTGCATTCACTTACGCACAAATACCCTTGGGAAAGGTATTAATCCGTCTCTTCCCTCCAGTTATTGGTTAAATAATAGGACAGGTTGGGTTCTACAGCCTTGGCTGGCAACCAGTCTACCGCAGAAAGCAATGGCAACCTACTGAGGGATAATGACGATGTAGTGTAACATTTCTTGATGATGATAATAATAATAATAATAATAATAATAATAATAATAATAATATCATCTAATTTACTAAAAATGATGATGATATAGTATAATATATTTTGACAAAGATAAAATGGATTAACCTACTTTAATGATGATGATATTGATTATATGGTGCAACTTAAATTTGATGATGATGATGATGAAATAGTTTAATATATTGTTGGTGATGATGATTATTATATAGCTTAACTTAATTTTATGGGGGTGATAATATAGCCGAACTTATTTAGATGATGATGATATAGTTTAACATAGCTTCATTTTGATGATGATATAGTCTAACTTAACTGAGTGATTTAAATTACCTTAATGATGATGTTGATGATGGTATAATCTAATTTATCGTGATGTAACTTAGACTATATAATGTTTATCATGAGCATGATATTGTCTAAGTTACATTGAAGATCATGATGATGGTCATGATATAATCACACTTACCTTAATGATAATGATGATGATAAAGTGTAATTTATCGTAATGATGATTATGATGATGATATAGTTTAATTTATCGTTATAATGATTATGATGATGATATAGTTTAATTTATCGTTATAATGGTTATGATGATGATATAGTCTAAATTAATTGGATGGTGATTGAGATAATGATGATCTAAGTTAATGATGATGATATAATCTAATTTATCATATATAAATCTATATTACGAAAACTTCCGACGATAAACAAAATGGAAGAACAATCGATATAATAATTTGTTTGAATACGTAAATGTTCTATATTATTGAAGATGAGACAATCTAAATTACATTAATGATGATGATAATGATGATGATTATATTGTCTCACTTATCTTGATGATGATGATATCGTATAATAAAGATGACGGTTCTGATGATATAGTCTAATTTATCTGGATGATGATGATATCAGTCAGTTAAGTGCCATACGTGTTACACACTTGGGCGATCATGTCACTTTCGAGACATTTTTGACTGACTGGGCAGAAGATTATCCCGCAGTAGGTTGCCATTGCTTTCTGCGGTAGACTGGTTGCGACCAAGGCTATAGAACCCAATCTGTCCTGTTATTTAACCCATAACTGGAAGGAAGAGACGGATTAATACCTTTCCCAAGGGTATTTGTGCGTAAGTGAATGCAATGAATTCAACTGGAATTCGAACTTGGCTCCCCGATTTCTCGTTCCGAGCCGATATCCAATGCACTATAGTCTAACTTATATTGATCATGATGATAACGACACAGTCTAACTTATTTTTATGATGATGATGATGACGTAGCCTCTCTCGCAGTTATGTTCATACCAAAGCAGACCGGCCAGTTCATTTCATCTGGTTCAATTTTGAACCGATCAACATTAAGTAAATTTCTCACACACGGGAATTTCTGTCTTGTTCGTGAAGAAGATTCATGACGGCTGTCGTGCGTGCTGTTTGTCACAATCAGAAACGTGATTTTTTTTTTATATTGACCTCAACCAGCATAACCCAATTTTTATATACAATCATCAACAATAAAAAAGAAAAGTTTACTACTGTATTCACTCTTCTCTTCCTTCTTTCAGTCAACCTCGGAGATGTCTGCAGTATAATTACGTTTGTCTTTTGTAATGCGCCTAGTAATTAATTTGTGCGTTGTGGTGCAGTGGATATCGGCTCAGAGAAAATCGGAGAGCCGATTTCGAATTCCAGTTGCATTCTTTGCATTCACTTACGCGCAAATACCCTTGGGAAAGGTATTAATCCTTTTCTTCCGATCATCTGTGGGTCAAATAACAGGACAGATTGGTTTCTATAGCCTTGGCTGGCCACCAGTCTACCGCTGAAAGTAATGGCAATCTACTGCGGGAAAATCTTTTGCCCAGTAAATCAAATCCCTTTCAAGACATGATCGCCCAAAAGTGTTTCACGTATGGCACTTAACTGACTGAATTTGTCATAGCCTTTGTCAAGGTTGACAAAGGACGCAATAGCTTACTTAGTGCTGCTTGAACGAATAAGAGATAAGTGGTTTACCGACTTGTGCAAGCAGATACTTTCTCACTACTGTGTATCTACTATCAAAGTTTTACTAATACTAATGTTCATCCAATACAAACCCCAAGAACCACTTAATGTAGAAGGTTATGGTATAGTGCTGTATGAATATAAGGCAAGATTACTGTACAGTGTTGTATGAATATAAGAAAAGGCAACATTGCTGTATAGTGTTGTATGAATATAAGAAAAGGCAAAATTACTGTACAGTGCTGTATGAATATAAGAAAAGGCAAGATTACTGTATAGTTTTGTATGAATATAAGAACAGGCAAGATTACTGTACATTGTTGTATGAATATAAGAAAAGGCAACATTACTATACAGTGTTGTATGAATATAAGAAAAGGCAAGATTACTGTACATTGTTGTATGAATATAAGAAAAGGCAAGATTACTGTATAGTTTTGTATGAATATAAGAACAGGCAAGATTACTGTACATTGTTGTATGAATATAAGAAAAGGCAACATTACTATACAGTGTTGTATGAATATAAGAAAAGGCAACATTACTGTACATTGTTGTATGAATATAAGAAAAGGCAAGATTACTGTATAGTTTTGTATGAATATAAGAACAGGCAAGATTACTGTACATTGTTGTATGAATATAAGAAAAGGCAACATTACTATACAGTGTTGTATGAATATAAGAAAAGGCAACATTACTATACAGTGTTGTATGAATATAAGAAAAGGCAACATTACTATACAGTGTTGTATGAATATAAGAAAAGGCAAGATTACAGTGTTGTATGAATATAAGAAAAAGCAACATTATTGTATAGTGATGTATCAATATAAGAAAAGATAACATTACTCTATATTGTTATATGAATATATGAAAAGGCAAGATTACTCTATAGTGTTGAATGAATATAAGAAAATGCAATACCGGAAAGATAGCAGTTAACCCTAAAATTAAAGGGGTCAAGATTAGAGTGATTGGTAAAAAATCTTGCCTGGAGTTAGTTTCACAAAGATGCAGTTCTTCGAATGGACCTTGCTCTTTATTAATAGAATACAAAGGGAATTGGGATGCTGACAATGTCAATAGATCCGATGATAGGACAGAGCGTAAGGAGAAATGGTTTTATGACTTGCAAACAACCCGCACATCAACTCGTACGTCCAAAGGTTATATAATTACCTCGTAAGATAATTCTTCTTCCTTCATATGCCGTGTTTCTTCAGAACGTGAGCGCTCATGGCCCTCCATATCTTCCTGTACCTTTTAATACATTTCGTCTTGGTAATCCTTTCAAAATTCCGTTCTGCCATGTATTTGCTTAAGCCCATCAAGTATATCACGAACTATGTTTCCCGCCTCTCTTCCCTTCTATCCTCCTTGTGAGTATCATATTTTCTAAGCCCTTCTTCTTCATTACGTGTCCCAGAAACTTCAGAAACTATTCCTGATGCATATATGTTTCCTTTATGTTTTCATTCTCTTCAAAACCTAGTGGTTACTCACGTGTTGAGTTCATGGTATGCACAGCATCCTTCTGTAGAACCATATTTCTGTTGCTTGGAGTCTTTTTTCTTCTTTGAAGAAACTCTCCAGCATTCACTGCCATAGATCGCATTACAGTCCAGTACTCTTTTCTTTGTTTCCAACGAAACTTTTCTGTCTTTCAGTACTCTGCTGAGGTTTTAGATTGCTATCCCAATGCGCCTTCGGATCTCAGATTCAGTTCGAAATTTTCCGCGCCTGAAGAAGGCCGGAGAGTACAACGGCCGAAAAGTCGTAAACATGGCAGTAAAGATGAGGAACAATGTAAATAGCATAAATACTTCCTCATCTCAGAAGTGAAGACAAATAGTTAATGGACTTGTTATTTTTCTTATCATTTTTTTAGAATTTCGATGAAATACTTGTCCTCAACACAATAATAGAGGCGGCGTGCAACTGGATGAGAATCGGTCTGCCCCTCCGGTGCTTCAAGATTGTTCTTTATGATAAAGACTCTCACAAAGTCACGGCTATGAACGAAAAATGCATTGGACAGTTTGCAGAACTAAAGAAAAAATGGGAAACACCACTGGTTTTTCAGGTAAGAACATTTTTCTTAAACAAATCATTTTACTGAAGCAGGGCAATAAAGCATTATTACAGAGCACGAATAGCAGGAACTAAGAAGACAGAAGATAATGATTGATATTGCATTTAGATTTTGGAAGCTTTTGATTAGAAAACAAGAAGCTAGGCGAGAGTTTCACAAGCGAGAAGTGCGACTAATGAAATTGTAAGCATAGAAATTACGATTTCATCTTACCATTTCAATTCCAAAATGATGAGACCTTGCAGTCAATTCAGTGCTGCACTTAAATTATTAAAGCCTAAGTACCATAAAAGAAAGTTCGTAGGAACAATTCATCCATCACACCCAGCTGGTGCAAAGGGCAGCAACTTTTTGTTGCTGCAACAAACTGTTTTTTACGGAGCAGGGTTGTTAGCCTTACACCCAACCCCCGAACCTGGAGGACCGGCGGACCATTCTTGGTCCTTACGTTTACAGTACCTGGTATTCCCAAATGGTCACCCATTTAAGTACTGACCAGGCTCGATGTTGCTTAACTTCGGTGATTGGACGGGAACCGGTGTATTCAACACGATATAGCCGGAGACAGTGACAATTACTATGAAAGTATTTATTGAAACACGCAAGGAAGCTATGTTATGGTGGTGAGAAAGGCACTGAAGCCGAGATGACAGATCAGGACCAATAACGTTGCAAATTCTTCTTTGATTTTCTTCAAGGATCTCTAAATATATAGCAGAAGTACCAGACCAGATGTGGCAGCAATATTTAAAGCATGAGTACATGGCAGACTTATAAATAAATGTGGTCGGGGCACCAAGGAAAGAAACTCGTCAAAACAGTTACAATGAAAATATTTTCAAAAAGACAGAAGGAAGCCATGTCATGTCAGTGAGATTGAAATCGAAATGACAAGTCAAGAACGATTACCTTGCAGATCATTCTTTTGATTTTGTCAAGAACATCGAGGAGCACCCGACCAGTTATGGCAACGGTATTCAATGCACGGAAGAAGGTAGATTTATAAAAGTGCAAAATCGACTCTGACAAGAAAAAATTCCTGGTCCGGCGCAGTGGCCCAATCTTCCTGGCAGTAGACGCAGCTATAGATTCGATGTAGTTGTTCCACTTTACCACGGTTGAAAAAAGTGAGGCCAAGGAGGCGCAGTGTGTTGCTCTCCAGGAGACTAGCATCATCCATGCTGATGGCGGATACTAAATTTTGACTATGGTGGTTAAAGGTGAGCAGTTTTGTTTAGCGTAAATGTTTAACATTTATATAAATTTAACAAACACTTTTATATAAATTTAACTGACACTTTTATATAAATTTAACAAACGTTAATCAAAATAAGCCAGCAGCGGCGAAAATTATCTAAAAAAAAAAACAAAAACAAAAAAATGCAACAAATTATACGGCACATATTTCGATTAACCGCGTTACTTAGAACGATTACCCTTCTACTTATGTAAATGTAAAAAAAACAAGCCTTGGCAATAATGTGACATAATAGGTAGTATATGATAACTAAATAATTTCAGATTCGGGATGGTTCGGGAGAAATCTTGCCTTTTCTAGAAGACCCTAGGCGATTCTAGAAGCGTCTCGGGACGGAAGCGAAAGTATTCCTCTACACAAAAGGCGTAATATAAAAGAAAGAGTTTGGGGATGAAAAGTAGGGGGGAAGGGTCCGAGATAGTTGTGAGTAATAACTGGACGCATTTCTTAGTCTCTCACTTTCTCTTTTTTCTCCTAATGCAACGAAAGAAAGAACATTCGAATAGAGCCACAAATCGTCTGCTTGGGCCTTCAAAAATTAGACGATACGCATTAACTCTGTTACTCTCTCTTTTCCCTTTAACTTTTCTTCCTCACAACAAAAAACAAAAATAAAATAAATGCAAAAAAAAAAAACTTCGACCAGACTTTTATTCGAAGAACATTTCTTTTTGAATAACACAAAATGGAACTTTTCATACCTAAATATAATTCTTAATAATAACCAAAATTTATGTTACATCAATAAATCTTATTTCTATTTTTATAAAAAAAATATCTTTCTTATACTTTAATGTTTGATCTTTTAATTCGAGGAATTTGTTTGTTTGGCACAATGTAAAGTTAACAAACATGATACATGCTTTTTACAAAACCCATAAGTGGCAATGTTACAATAAGTGACAGAATGCTATAAAAATGCACTCTCGATTATGTATGGTCAATTTGTCTAAATAATGCGTTGGTTAGCAAGCTTTTCTCGCTAGATCAGTATAGTTCGACATTAAGTTCGATCCTCACTGGGTGGACCAAACTTTCGGCTTTGTGGCTACATCTAAGTTAAGTTTAGAAAATCTTTGTAAAAGTTATTATTTTATTCCTCACCCCCACAGACAAATTGTACATATGAGGACTATTTAGGATTTCGTCGAAATTTTTAGGTATTATGCTGGTTGTAGAATGGTAAGTACGAATGTGGTATTTTGGTACAAGGAATGTTGTACTGTTTGTCTGGGTCAGTGATTGTGGCTAGCTAAGTTTAAGATAAGACAGATGATAACCAGCCTTTCCATTGCCACTTCTGACTTTTTGCTATATTTTTCATATTTATACAAAAATAAGTATCATTTGTTTAAATGATACACAATCTATTTTTGCGTCATCTCGCAATAATTGCAGGTAAAATGATTCACTAAAATAAGTAACCAAGAAATCGTTTTTTAAGTTCTCTGTGCGAATATCAACTTCAAATGTGGTTCATGGTTAATACAAACGGGTTTACTGGTAAATGCTTAATCGCAACAAATTAATCAATACTTATTTCCATTAACCGCATTACTTGAGACGATTACTTCGCTACTATGTAAATATAAGGAGATTCTGAGTTTGCAATGTGATTCGCACTCCTCCCAAATCTTTTGAATATGAGTGGAGCTTTATCCCTTGTTTGTTTTTTTTTAGGAATGGGTTTTCGGTTTCTTCTAAAGTCTACTTCAATCCTATACTTCTAACGTCTTCTTTCTGGTCTTATGAACAGAAGTAGTGGTTTATCCATTGTTTCTTGTTTAGGATTGGGTTTTCGGTTTCTTCTACTTGAACTCTATACTTCTAACGTCTTCTCCCTTGTCTTATGAACAGTTGTAGCGGTTTATGCCTTTTTTCCTGTTTAGGATTGGGTTTTCGGTTTCTTCTTCTTGAACTCTATACTTCTAACGTCTTCTTTCTGGTCTTATGAACAGAAGTAGTGGTTTATCCATTGTTTCTTGTTTAGGATTGGGTTTTCGGTTTCTTCTACTTGAACTCTATACTTCTAACGTCTTCTCCCTTGTCTTATGAACAGAAGTAGTGGTTTATCCATTGTTTCTTGTTTAGGATTGGGTTTTCGGTTTCTTCTTCTTGAACTCTATACTTCTAACGTCTTCTTTCTGGTCTTATGAACAGAAGTAGTGGTTTATCCATTGTTTCTTGTTTAGGATTGGGTTTCGGTTTCTTCTTCTTGAACTCTATACTTCTAACGTCTTCTTTCTGGTCTTATGAACAGAAGTAGTGGTTTATCCATTGTTTCTTGTTTAGGATTGGGTTTCGGTTTCTTCTTCTTGAACTCTATACTTCTAACGTCTTCTCCCTTGTCTTATGAACAGTTGTAGCGGTTTATCCCTTTTTTCCTGTTTAGGATTGAGTTTTCGGTCCCTCTAAAGTTTACTTCAACTATATACTTCTAACGACTCCACTTAAAACTTAATTTAGTATTTATTTTTTATTTATTTAATAATCTATTTAATTTTTCCTCAATAGGAGTAGATAGGTTTTGTCTATCGTACATTTCCCACTCCTCTCCGGTCTTTTTGAACAAGAGTAGAGGTTTATTCCTTGTTTCCTGTTTAGGACTGGGTTTCCTGTTGCTTCTAAAATATTTTCATTCTCTTTTACTTCTGAGGTTTCTTACATCTTGGTAGCATTTTCAATTTGCTAGGGGGTGGTGCCTCTTGCTCCGTAGTCGTCTAGTTCGATTGGTTTTGTAGCCTTGTACAGAATGAACATCATTATAAAATGGCAGATATATATAAAAAGGCACTGTTGATTATTTACAAATAATTTGTTTAAATAATTTTCGAATATTTTTTTTTGCGCCATATCGAAATAATTATAATAAAAAGATGTGCTAAAATAAGCAATCAAGTAACCGTTTTAAATTCCTTGAATATTGGTGC
This sequence comes from Ascarosepion bandense, assembly GCA_037127315.1. Lineage (NCBI taxonomy): Eukaryota > Metazoa > Mollusca > Cephalopoda > Sepiida > Sepiidae > Ascarosepion > Ascarosepion bandense. The sequence goes on from JBBBDQ010000151.1 coordinate 2,921,010, forward strand.
CTTTAAACATAATATTCGTACTGTACCAAATGATCGCTGTGCCGGATGGGTTAGTGGAGAATTGAAGGTAATATCATGACCATACAGGCACTTGTAATTGGTACACAAGAGTATTTATCGTCCAATTTGGCAATACTGACGATTAGCGCCAATTGGAAATACGCAACTCTTTTGGCCACTAAACCGGCCGAATATATAGCCTTCTAATCACAAATTATTTGTTTGTTTTTATTCTTCAGATGCTAAAGAACCAGCCGAATATATAGCCTTCTATCACAAATTATTTGTTTGTTTTTATTTTTCAGATGCTAAAGAACCGGCCGAATATATAGCCTTCTAATCACAAATTATTTGTTTGTTATATTCTTCAGATGCTAAAGAACCGGCCGAATATATAGCCTTCTAATCACAAATTATTTGTTTGTTTTTATTCTTCAGATGCTAAAGAACCGGCCGAATATATAGCCTTCTAATCACAAATTATTTGTTTGTTTTTATTCTTCAGATGCTAAAGAACCAGCCGAATATATAGCCTTCTAATCACAAATTATTTGTTTGTTTTTATTCTTCAGATGCTAAAGAACCGGCCGAATATATAGCCTTCTAATCACAAATTATTTGTTTGTTTTTATTCTTCAGATGCTAAAGAACCAGCCGAATATATAGCCTTCTATCACAAATTATTTGTTTGTTTTTATTTTTCAGATGCTAAAGAACCAGCCGAATATATAGCCTTCTAATCACAAATTATTTGTTTGTTTTTATTCTTCAGATGCTAAAGAACCGGCCGAATATATAGCCTTCTAATCACAAATTATTTGTTTGTTTTTATTCTTCAGATGCTAAAGAACCGGCCGAATATATAGCCTTCTAATCACAAATTATTTGTTTGTTTTTATTATTCTTCAGATGCTAAAGAACCGGCCGAATATATAGCCTTCTAATCACAAATTATTTGTTTGTTTTTATTCTTCAGATGCTAAAGAATGTTCACGATATTTATATTTCCTACAGCCCAAACGATGCGGACATGGCTGATATGATTGTTACGAATTTTGTGGCGTCCAGTAAAACAATAAAGGTGTTCTCCAAAAGAATTCAGAAGAACGAAAGCAAAGTTTGGCCTGAACATATCATTTCTGCAATGTCTGGCTGCAAACGGCAAGTAAACAAAACCAAAATACATTTTTTTTTCTTAAATCAGACATTTTCGCTTTGTTTCAGTTTTGAAAACCCAACCAGTGGTATTTATTTTCATAAAAATACAAAAATTGTGACACAAGGCCCCCAAAATGGAGATAGGGCAAGGCTGGTCTTCATCTGTGACCAAGATGACTTAGCTAGCCACAATCGCTGATCCAAGCAAACTATATAATACGAGTGGGCCCGTACCATCAAAATTAATAACAAAATATTTATATCGATATGCTAAAATGACGGCGACATATATATTGATGACATACTATTGAGTAATAGTCTAGCACGACACAGTGACCAAAAATAGCAACAAACCTAGCAATTGGTTCATTATAATCGTTTTACTTAATCTCAGATGAAGACGTTTTTCAGAGAAAACGCTGGAGGTTAGTATCAGCCATACTGATGGAAGAGAAAAAGGTTCTCGCAGATGATCAAAAGATTTATTTTTGGAAGCATATACTTTCAACATAATGATAAGACACTGGCTAGATGAAGACACCATTGCCGCTAATGATTTACTATTATGTAGGAGATATATGTGAGAGCTATTTTTGGATGATATATATGGGATGTATTTCTGTGAAATATACGAGGGAGATATTTCTGGGAGGTGTATATAGAGATATGTTTGGAAGGCATATGTGGGGTATTTCTAAGAAGTATATGTGGGTGTATTTTTTGGAGGTATATGTGGGTTGTGTTTCCCAGAGGCATGTATATCTAGGGGGTATTTATGGGAAGTATATGTGGGCGGTGTGGCGGTATATATGAAGGTATTTCTGGGAAGTATATGTAGGGTATTTCTGAGAAGTATATGTGGGCGGTATTTTTAGGAGGTGTATATGGGTGTATTTGGGGGAGGTACATGTTGGATGTATTTTTCAGATGTATATGTGGTTGGTATTTCTGGGAAGTATATGTGGGAGGTATGTTTTGGCGGTATATGTTGAAGGTATTTCCGGAAGCTATATGTAGGTGGTATTTCTTGGAAGTATGAAGGTATTTTTGGAAGGTAATATGAAAGGTATTTCTCAGAGTCTTAGGTATGTGGGGAAAGTATTTCTGGGTGGTGTACGTAGGAGACGTTTCTGCCGCAGTCTGTATATGTATGTTCATTTAGTAAGATTAGTAAAAATACGACTTCTGCTATATTTATAAAAAATTGTTTTTCTTCTAACAGAGTTTTGGTAATTCTAACAAGTTCTTACTTGGAGACAAAAGACTGTCTGGATGAATTTAACATAGCCCTCTGTTACAAAAGGGAATCCAAGGAACTGAAATTGCTTCCACTGTATATCGAAACCTTGCAGAATCTACCACCAGTTATCAGTAATGTGCAATATATGGATTGCAGGTTAGTTCAACCAATTTTTTTTTTTTACATAATTGTTTTTATAATTCACAAATTATTTGTTTGTTTTTATTCTTCAGATGCTAAAGAACTTCCCTGCAACTATAACGTAGCTTCCATGTCCAGTATTTACTGCGTATAGAAGAACTGATATTACATAACATTTCAGGACTCCTTTCTTTGTAGAAGCACATTTCTGTTGCTTCAGGTTTCTTCTTCATCTGTAAAGAGATTTCCAGCATTCACTGCCATATAGGAAGAATGATATTACATAACAGTTCAGGACTCTTTTTTTTTCTTTTTTTTTTTTTTTTGTAGAAGAACATTTCTGTTACTTCATGTCTCTCATCTGTAAGAAGATTGCCCGGCATGCACTGCCATATAAGAGGATTGATATTACTTAAGTGTTCAGGACTCATTTCTTTGTAGAAGCACATTTCTATTGCTTCAATTCTCTCCTTAATCTGCGAGAAGATATTTTCCAGCATTCACTGCCATATAAGAGAATTGATATTATATAACTGTTCAGGACTTTTTTCTTTGTAGAAGCATATTTCTGTTGCTTCAATTCTCTTCTTCATCTGTGAGGAGATTGTCCAGCATTCACTGCCATATAAGAGAATTGATATTATATAACTGTTCAGGACTCTTTTCTTTGTAGAAGCATATTTCTGTTGCTTCAATTCTCTTCTTCATCTGTGAGGAGATTGTCCAGCATTCACTGCCATATAAGAGGATTGATATTACTTAAGTGTTCAGGACACTTTGTTTCCAATTCATTTTTCTTTTATTAACTATTCGCTCGACACTTTTTTCAAAATTCTGTCTCTACTCCTTTTGTGATCATTACGTATTTGATTTTATTTACTTTTGAAAATGTAAATGTATATATTGGCTTGCAAACACTTTTATGTTTGCCTAAACTGCCTAACCAAAATTTGGATTTTTTTGTTCGCATATCTCACCATATTTGTTGTACACTGTTTGTTTTTTTTAAAAACACTGGCTGTTAATTTTCAGCATATTTTTTTTTACTTAATGGGACATATCACACCTTACGTTTAAACCTCATAGAATATAATCTACTGGTCATTCCCACTAGTATCCCTACCTGAATAAATGCACTTGAGTCAACCCTAGTCGTAGAACCCGATACTTCTATTTTGATTTTATTTACCATTGATTTTCTTTTTTATATTATAGAAATATATTATCTTTCTGTAATAAAAATATGTAATATTCTAAAAACTAAAATATTCCGTTAATCTTTTGAAATGATTTGTGAGCATCTTTGTGGTTGCCAACACTGTTTGTTTATAGGTACGTAATTTAGAATAAAGCTCATTTCGTCTTTTTGCCTTGATAAAGTCCATCACAGGACGAAACGCATAGGCGATTTAAAATACAGTTTTTTTTTTTGTTTTTTGTTTTTTTTTTAATCATATCACCCCAAGCAAGGCGATAACGCCACTGATGTGCAGGGGGCTATGTAAGAGTAAAAAGAATGGAAAAGAGAAAGCCGGAAACCACATCCTAAACAGGAAACAAGGGATGAGCCTCTTCACCTGTTCAATATACTCCACTTGTCTTTATTTTATTTAAGCATTCTGTCCTTAATCTCAGATTGTAACTGAGTATATTTTTACAAATATATTATAGTATAGGATGATTGTGTGTTCATCCCCTCCACGACATTAAAAACTAGAAATTAACCAGATGTTTAGCCATTTCGTGTTTCTTTTCATTTTCTTCTAAAAAGATTATTTTTGAATTTGCGGGAAAAGGTGCTAACTAGACATACTCGGTAATATGTTTTAAGGTGTTATTTAGCTTGCATACTTTTCTGCCTGATATGACTTTACTTTATTTCAATATATTATAAACTATGAAAATAAAAAAAATATATACATGTTTTTTATGAACCCTCTATTAGTCAGATTTCTGAAAATGGACAGAACCGTGGTGTCTATTTCCCACAACAACTGAGCTACACCACGTGCCACACACCCTCATTGAGTCATAAATACTTTCACGGCTTCTACTCCGATGAACTTAGATCACTGGTGCCTCCTAAATACGAATTTGCACGAGATACTAGATTAGCAACTAGATCCCACCCTTTTACAGTGAAACCGATAAAATGCAGCCGTAACTTCTACTCCAACAGTTTCTTTCCTCGCACTTCCCGACTGTGGAATTCTCTTCCAAACGATTGCTTCCCCGACGGCTACAATCTCCAGGAGTTTAAATGTAAGGTCAATACACACCTCCTAACACACTAACCTGCTCCCATTCTATCAAACACTCTTCCCATCTGCCCGACCCTCATCCTCGCTATCCTTACTCATCTGTCACCTTTCTCCTGACATTCCCTATGTCTATCCACTCCTTCTCTTTACCTTCCCCTATGTAGCCCCATGCGCAATAGTGGCAGTGGAATGCCTTGCTTGGGGTGAGATGATTAAAAAAAAAAAAAAAAAGAGTACTGGGAGGGTGCAAAAGAAAAAATGTTGCCAACTAAGAATTACGAGTACTTTAAAATTTACCGGTAACTAGACTTCCCATGTCACTATTGCAAGTTATAAGAATAAGGAGATAAATAAATATTGCCGACATATCAAATACATTTTGAAAACAATTGTTATCGACACCTGCCGACTTTGTGTTTTATTATCTATTGTGCTAAAAAGATAAGGTGGCATTCTTACTGTTTGAAATAAGATATCATAAGATATTCATATGATACAGTATTGACAGCAGACATGGGATGAAAACTACAAAATTTCCCATGAAGGAAAGCGAAACGAAATGGCAACTACAAGAACACAAAATGAATGCTAGTTAGCCAAAAGATGAGCCAAAAATGCAAATTACAATTTGAAGATACCAAAATCAAACAAGCACAAAAAATTTAAATATCTGGGAAGTGTTTTAAGTATGGCCGTAAGACTACATTTTTGTAATACTAACGTTCACTTAATACAAGGCCCAAGAACCACTCAACGTAGAGTGTTACTGTGTGATATTGTATGAGTGTACGGTAAGAAATGACGTTCATTGGTCTATGCACGAAAAATAACGGTTAACCCTAGACTTGAAGAGGTTAGAATTGTGGGGATCGGGAAAGCATTCTGCCAGAAGTCTGTTCCACAAAGCTGTCCAAGTTACTTCTAACAAATAGAATACAAAGGGAATGTGGATAATTCATCCTAGTGTAGGTGGATTTAGATACTTTTTTGTCCGAATACACGAGATATGTAGCTAATCCTTTGTGGAATTAATGAATTGGGTTTTATAAAGGTCTTTTACTATGTCACTTTCTACTGATGCTTTTCCACGTATCACATTTTAAATCACAACTCTTATTTCCTTTAGTGGTATCTCAGGAAAATTGTTAATATCTGTTAGAATAACTGTCGATGGCATTTTTATTTTCGAAGCCGATATGCTTGGATTGAACTTCTATATCATTGTTAAATGTTGTGGATTATAATCAACAAAGAAACAAGGTGGAAAAGGTGTTTTCATATAAAAATATAAGATATTTTTATTTTCATGATTTTTACAAATAAATTTCTCTTAACTTGTATAAGTTCTTATAATCCTTGTTTGTTGCTATTTTGTTGAGATGAAAAGAAATGTTATTTCTTCGTGTGTATGTCTGAGAAAGAAAAGGCAAACGAGAAAGTGGGAAGGAAAGTGTAAGTATCACGTAGCTTGGTGAGAAAGACGGCTAAAGTGGGATTTCTTTTAAGTCAAGTTGTCGTGAATTGTTACCGTCTGTCTCTCCTTACTGGTTTGTCTGTCTAGAAACGTTGCTTAAATACTCTTCAATGGGATCAGGAAGCACTATCATTATTATTAGGGGAGGGGCGTGACCCTTTGGTTGAAAAATGTTAAGTATTTATTTTTAAAACATTAATTTATTAAATGGAAGAATGCGCAATCCTCCGGCTCAAAAACCGTTTTTTGTCATTTGGTGTTTGACTGTCTTCCTGTTTATTTTCTTCTTTGCCCCACATTAACATAATGTCCGACACTTGGTAAATTCACGGTTTCTGTTTTCGGATCCTGGCAATTTCTGATTATTTATGTGGGTTGCGGATCGAGCATGTTTCAAGATGTTGCTGGTTAGTTTCTTTCTGCATGGTCAATTTTATTTCTCTTACTATTCGAGTTAATCAGATATACTTTATATAAATGTGAAGTAAGATAGCTTTATTTTCCACATGGATCGGTAAATGATATTAAGTTTGGTCGCCAATGTAAAAGTAAGGCGGGACGGAGAAATGTAATGGATGACTGGGCGCTGGTTCTCAAAGAGACGTTTATACATTATGACATACATAAATAATAAACATATACAAACAAGTGTCCACACGTGAAGAATGTATATATAGTATATATCTAATCAAAGCAAAGTATAAGGAGGAACAAAAAGGAAGGTCATGCATATAATTTGAAGATACTTCTGTTCGGCCATTGTTATGACTCAAGATTTAAGGGGGCCGGATTCATCTATATTCTAAAGGGATACGGCAGAATTCAACTATATCTCAGCAGGAAAAGGCAGGGTTTATCTATGTCCCAGCGGGACGTCACTATGTATTTGTAAGCTGTTTCTCCCAACGGGGGCGTGGCAGGATATCTATGTTCCAGCGAAACATGACCGTAGCTTGTGGCTCTTTGTCCTATCCTGAAGTTGTAGGATTTATCTTTCAGCGGAACATGGCCGTAGCTTTGTAAGCTGTTTGTCGACCAATGAGAGATAAGCACCTTTTTTATCCTATGTTTCTAAGATTTAGAAAGCAAGCTTTTATTTTCAATTTGTAAGATTCTCTAACAAATCTTCGTTTCACATTTCAATCTGCTAATTTCTTGTTCTTGATCTCCTCCTCTTATCGACCTTCAAGATGGAATCAGAGTTGAATATTCCTGTTAATCCTGTGTAACCAGGAAACATTGACTCTTTAACCCTAAGAGGCCATTTCCACAGACAGGCTGTATCATCAATGTGCGTTTAACGATGTAGGCTCAGATGCTTGAGATGTCCCAAAAGAAAGCCTCAAATGAACAAGATCATCTTATTGTCACCAACTTGTACGTGTGTGGAGAGGGACATCAAATCGGTTTTGTGTTAATTTTGTCCTCGAATTAATATAGCAAGCAATCCTATTATTTTCATGAATCTACCAAATATGGATCTACATTGAAGCTTCTACCCCATCTATCAATCTATAACATTTTCTTTTCATTCTATTAGTTAAATATTAATTTTATTTATATGCAAACATTCTTTTGTTCCTATTTATTTAGTAAGCCAGATTTAAGTTTCTGCCCATTTACCAAGCCATCAGTCTATAATTTTTTCTTTCATATTTGATTCTGTTCATTAAATATTAATTTAGTTATATTAAAACCTTCTTTGTTTCTTTCTGTTTATCCAATTTGGCCGTCACGTTGAAACACCGGTTTCCCGTACGATCACAGAAGTTAAGCAACGTCGAGCCTGGTCAGTACCTAAATGAGTGACATATTGAGAATTCCAGGTGTTTTAACTTGGATGTGCGGGTGGTGTAAAGGATATTGGATTGCAATTGATAATAAGAGAGGCGAGTTTTAATTATAGTCGGGTTCTTTTTATTCAATTACGCGCAAATATCATTGGAAAAGGTGTGAATATATTTTTCTCCCTCCCAACTATGGGTTAATTAGTAAAACTTGTATCACTAATCATTATTATCTAAACAAAATTCTTACTATTTAAAAATATTTTTGGCTTTAAATAACGTGCAAAGGATTGATAGGCTGTAAAAACGAATCAATCCGTCAATCAAACCAAATTTCGTTATACATTGAAGTTTCTACCCACATTAAACCAACTGTCAGTCTATAAAAAAATTCTTCTCATATTTTATTCTTATAAAATATTCATTTTAGTTATATTTAAATATTGTCCTACCCAGGGGATCATCATCGAGAGGATTAAAGTTATTGGTTTGTGAATTTGATGACATAGTGATTGTGAGTTCAATCTCTGGGTTGGGCAGTGTGTACTAGTAATAATTGAAAATACTAAATAAAAATAAGAACTAGACGAAATATCCCTAGACTTGGGAAGTGGAACGAGAACAGTCTACCTCTGTAGATTAAATAAAGGGTTCAGTTCAGAATTCCCTGTAGGTTATCCAGATTGATATACACCTGATGAAGCCCGGTCACAACAGCTGAAACGTTAGGATAACAACAAAAAATAAAAAAATAAAAAAATACGGCAATTGTATAAATATAAACAGCGTAAATAACATTTAAACCTTTTTTATTTCCTTCTATTTACCAAATTTGATTGTACATTGAAAGATCTACCACATCTACCAAGCCGTCAGTCTATAACAAATTTTTATTTTCATATTTTATTTTGTTAATTAAATATTCATTTT